>JARQOD010000002.1:279980357-280128578 GCA_033576555.1 Oophaga sylvatica | reverse complement strand
CCCATTTTCCCGCCCATGATTTACCCGCCGCGCCCCGGGGGGGGAGGGAAACGCGGGCCCCTCCCCGGGCCCTGGGCCCCGATAAAAACCGCTGACGCTCCCATACCTGCCTGGAAAAGGGGCCCCCCTAAAAAATACGGTAAGCCGGATACCCTGGGGGGGTTAAAAGGCGAAAAATATGCAGCATAATGAAAAATTACCCTATGAAAAAAAAACAAAGAGCTCAGGGGTATGGGACTTTTCGGTGCTGCAAAAGGGGGGAAAGTAAGATTTGACGCTGCAGACCAGGAATCATGCTTTCTTTCTAAAGCCAACATTTTGAAGACCCCCCTGAAAAAATCCCGGAGGGGGTTTTTTACCAACCCCCCCAGAGACCAAAAGACAGTATTGGGGACAAACCCCTCCGACTCGGGGGGCCCTGCGAGCTCTCAAACGGAAAAACCCCCAAAAGTTTTATTAAAAAAGCAAAATTTGAAGAAAAAATTGTGGGGACGAGGTCCCAAGCGAAAGCAGAACTGTGAAATGGTGGCCTTTTGGGATCACCACCTCCCCTTTGATGCCTTAAAAGATAGGGCCCAAAAAGGACTGCGCCCCGGGGGAACCCCCGGGGTGGAAACCCAGACCCCGGGGTAAGCCACTCTAAACCCGGGCAGCACCCCCCCTTTTTTCCCCGCTGGGGGCGGAAGCCAAAACGCGGGGGGCCCCCCCTACTAAAGTTGACTGCTGCCTCAAAAATGCCCCCGCTAAAAAAAAAAAACCGGCCGCGTAATAATCCCGCAACTGGGGGAAAAGGGGGAAGGAGGAAAGACCTCAAGCTGACTGCCCAGAGGAGTCCCGGGATAAACCCGGGGGGAAAAGGGGGAAAGGGCCCCCCCGGGGGAGGACAACGCCACCCCCGGGACGCCCCCTATCGCCCCCATCCTCGCCGAGAAATCATCTGCACCTTTGCAAAGAGAAGGCTCAGCCCGACAGTGCCCTTTTTAAACGGCAACCTGGCCAGGCCAAAAACCCGGGAATAGACTCATCGGGCCCCTCAGACGGGAACCGCAGGGTTTGGGGGAGGAAGACCCACCGGGCCATCATCCGGGAGGGGTTTCGCAATCCCTGCCCTGCGGGACACTGGATCTCAGGTGCCATCATACCGATATAAAAGTTTTGGCCATGGACATCTCCCCCCCCCGCCCTACTTTGGTGTTGCCTCGGGGGCCCCTGTTAAATATACTGGGAGCCAAAAAGGGGGGGAAAAACGTAAAGGTGGGCAGAGTGGACTGAAGGCCCGGGACCTTAGATAAAGACTTAAAGAGGAAAAGGTTTAAAAATGGGTTTTAAAGGTACAAACATTTTTAAAGAACGCCCGGGGAAAATTGTTTTTTTGCTCCAACAGCTCCCGAAGTTGGGGGGCCAAAAAGAAAAGGGGAGTGATCCAAGGAAGGGGGGCCCTTGTCCAGCAGCAAGCGAACGCCCGGGGGGAAAAAATTGGTAAGAGGGGTTTTAACAGCCCCAACCCCATTGGATCCCCCCAAGATGAAATGTTTTAAAGGTGAAACAGAAAAAGGTCTGGGGGAAACAGAACTAAAAGCATTAAGCCCCATTTTTCCCAAGCACCCCCCTACTTTTTTTGACTGCTGGGGGGTATAAAAAACGAAATGGAGAGACCATACGTCTTAAAAACTGGGGAAAGTTTAAGAAAAATTTTACCACGTTATGCCACTGTTAAAAAATTACATACCGTAGAAAACAACTCCATTCTCACGACCGAGTCCTTACCCCCCCCCAAAACCACGAAAATAACCCCCCAGCAACCCAGGTGGAGGATGGGTCAGAAACTCCATGTGGGGACGGGACACCACCCCGCCCACCAAAACGGGGGTACTACGGGGGTACGGGAGTACACGGGGGTATTTAAAAACATCCACTTGATTTTGGGGGAAATTTTAAAGGGAGTACAAAATAAAATTCCCTACGGGCAGCCATCCCCCTTTGAGCGGTGGGGGGCCATACCTCCAGCACACTACCAAAAGCTAAGGAAATTTTGGAAAAAAAAAGGGGAAGCGGGGGTAAAAAGGGATATTTTGAGCCCCTGGGCAGCCCCTTTTTCCTATTGGGAAAAAGGGGGAAAAGCATAGAATGTTTAATTAAACAAGAAAATAAAAATAACCATAAAGACCCAACCCTTTACCACCATTGGGAAACCTTAGCTCCCTTTTAAAAAATGCTAACACTTTTCCCCCTTGACCTCACAGGGGGCCGGGAATGCTGGGGGCTGGGAGGAGGGGAAAACGGCTTTCACCACCCCATGGACTCTGTGATTTGACGGGGGCCTTTTGGACTCCAGTCCCCCGGGGGAAATTTTCCCAAAATGAGGAGATTTTTTGGGACATCTCAACTTTGAAACCGTGTTGCTGTACCGGGGGACAATTGTGTACTCCAAGACTATGGGGGTTTAAAGAAGCACCTGGCGGGGGTATTCGATCACTGTCCAAGTAGGGAAAAACGAACCCTTTTAAAAGGGCCCTCTGCCAAACAAAAGGACTTGGACAAATTTCCGCTCAGAAGGAGTACGCCAACCCCGAGAATCACCGCCATTCAGAAATGGCCCGGGCCCCCAAAAATTCCCCCAAAAGTTGGGCCCCCCTTTCCCGGACGACATTTTTACCGGGGGTTTTTTAAAAACTACACCAAAAGGGGGGGGGCCTCTGCAGGGCCCTTTTGGTAGTAAAAACCCCCAAGGGGCAGAAACCCCCCCTTTTCCCCGGGGTAAAGAACAAGCTGAAACATCAAAGAGATAAAGACATCCTTGGGCGGCGATGAAATCTTAGCCAACCCTACTACAGCCCGCCGCCCCGCGTACAAATGATGCCAAAAACAAAGGGGTTGGGGCTGCCTCATCAGAAGCAAAATGGCCTGAGAAAGTCTCGCATATCAAGCGGGGAAACTCAAACCACTGAGAAAACCCAAAAACTATAAACACTCAATTGGAGTTCCGGGGGCTTTGGCCGGGGGCCCTTACGAAAGTTTTAAAAACCATTACCTCCCCAGAAAATTCACTGCTTAACAGGGAAAAAACCCCCCCTTTACCCCTTTTTAAACAGCCAACGGAGCCAGGAAAACAACGTTTTGGGTGGCTCGCTATCGAACTACAGTTCACAATCGTACCGGGGGCGGGCCATAAAACGCCAACGCTGACGCCTTTTCCAGAATGCCCATGAGTCCAAAGGAAAAGGGGGTTTTTTGATACAAGAAGAGATTGACTACCTGCTTCCACAAAAAGGGGGATGACCACGAGCAACGACCCACAGGAGGCAGTTTGGTAAGTTTTTAAAACCCCCCTTTTACCTCACCACAGCGGGAAGGAGCCCCCAAAACACCCCCCGGGGTTTGTCAGCCAAAAAAAGGGAAAACTGATAACTCGGGAAAGGGTTTCCCTCCTTGGAGAAGGGGCCCCCCCCCCAACAACAAAGCACTGTGGAAGGAAAAAAGCCGGCGTTTATCCCCCCACGGGAAGCGTGTCAAGGGAAAGTCCCCCCCCAAACCCCCCAAAATGGGAGGGGAATTAGGGGGCCCAAAAACGCTCCAGATGGGTTTGGAACCTACCACGATCGGGGGGCACTTTGGGGGAAAAACGGAAAACCCCCGGTTAAAAATGCCGTTTCTACGGGGGGGAAAAGCGCTTTTTCCATCGAAAAATGTAAAAAAAATGGGGCATCCTTACCCCCGAAGAAAAGACTACACACCAAAAAACCCCCCCCCAAAACCCATCAAGACACCTCCCTTGGAGATGGGCCCCCTTTGGGCCATGTAATTGTCCCCCAAATCGGGGGGGGTCTCATCCCCCCAAAAAGGTGGATATGATCACCGGTTTTTCCGGGTTTCCCCGGGGTCCCCCCCCTTTTTAAAGACTGACAGCTGAACACAGCAAAGATTTTTTGGGAAAAATTTTTGCAGCCCCCCGGGGGTTCCGAGCAAGTTTAACTGAAAAGGGCCTCCTTTGAAGCCGTTTTTTTTAAAGGAATTCGTCATTTTTACGGGTGTAAAAGATAAGAACCATAGGGGATAAACCCCCAAAAAAAAGGGCTCTGTAAAAAAGAAATCACATAGCCCCTTTATTCTGAAGACGGTCCCCAACTTGAGAAAAGGGAAGGGTTGGCCAGACTTACTACCCCCCTTTGGAATCGTACAACAAACCGTGATTTCCCCCAAACCCTAAACTCCCCCCCCCTTCGAGCAAGGGGGGAAAAATGCCCCCGGTTTTTGGGGAAATTTGGGGGGGGGAGAACCAAAAACCTATTTTTACACGAAGATTGGGACACGAAAACCACAAAAAACCAAGTCAGGGGGGGACAAGCCTGCGGGGGAAAACAGCTCAAAAAAAGAAAGGGGGAAAAAAAGAGGAAACTAAAAAACAAAAAGTGCGCCAGCGAATTTTTTAGCCTGGAAAATTTTTTGCTAAAAAAAAAGAAAATCACAAATTGGATGATCAGTGGGAAAAAAGGCCCTAGGTCGTGCAAAAAAAATTTGGGGCAAAAAGGAAAACCTGCCCCTTACAAGAGGAGGAAAGACGACCACCAGGGGACCAAAACCCCCTAAAACGTGCCCCCGACATTTTTAAAACTTCACGAGGAAGAACTTTTTTTTGGGAAAAAGAGAAATCGTGAAGTCATACACAGGGGCCTGGGAAATTTTTTTCCCCCGCAGTTTGGGCCTTTTTAAAACGGGGACGCGTGATTTTTCCCCCGTACTTAAATTTTTTACCAACCACAAAAAAGCCTTCAACTCCAGTTGACCAGTTTTCCGCAGCAAAGAAATATTTCAAAAGGAACCTTCTCCTTTAACAAAACCCCCAGAAGAATCTCAAGAAAGGAACCTCAAGACGGGGAACTACCAGAAAAACCCCTGGGGGGAAAAAACCGCATCGCCCACCCCCCAAATACAGTGGGTACGTGGGGGGGGGGGGGCGGTCCCCCCAGCGGCACGTGGTGTGGGGGCGGCACCCCCTTTTCCCTTTTTCCCCTTTTCTCCAACAAAACCCCAGCAGCTAGCAATGACGCGCATTTCTTAGCTTTTTGCCCACGGGGGGTTTTAGTCACAAGGGGGGAGTCAGGGTCAATTATATGTCCTCCAGTGCTATTTCTAGGGCCCTTTTGTGCCCACGGGCCTGTATGGGGGGCAGGAGGGAAAAGGGGTCGGGTCAGAGATCATGTCCCCCTTGTTTGCAAGACTCGCTGTGATGTTGTTTAAAGGCGGATAGGGGAAGTTTTGTGTTGGGGGGGGGGTCGGGGGTTTTGGGGGGTTTCAGTGGGATTAGCGAGCCGTGTGTATGGGTACGGGCGGGGCCGTGTGGGTACAGGGGTACGTAAACCCGGGGGGTTTTACAAGGGGGGCGGACCGTGTACAGAGCGGAGCCGTGTGTGGGGGCGGAGCCTGTGTGTACGAGGGGTTTTTGGGGCGGACCGTGTGGGTTTAAAGGGGTACGGGCAGCCGGGGACCCAAAGGGTCCCGGGGCAGCCGTGGGGTTTCTTTTGGGAAAGGAGCGGACCGTGTTTGGGGGGGATTTTTTCGGGGAGCCCCCCGGAAAAAGTGTACGGGGGGACCCCGGGTGGTACGAGGGTAAAGGGGGGGGCCGGTGTACGAGGGGACGAGCGGGGCCGTGGATGAGGTTACGGAGCAGCCCCCTAACAGAGGGGGTTTTTGGGGGGAGCCGTGGTGACAGGTGTACGGGGCGGGGGCCCGGGGTGAAGATTTTCGGAGCAAAGCCGTGGTGAAAAGGTGTACGGAGCGGGCCTGTGCGTGGACGGGTGGAGCGGGGGCCGTGTTGTACGGGGCCCCCAAAAAGCGGGCCGCGCATGACAAGGGGGGCCCCGTTACTTCGGGTCTGTGGCTTGGGGGCTGCAGGGGGGGGAAAAAGGGGGCCATTATTCAGGGTCTGCGTGCGGGGGGGGGCGAATGCCCTTTATCTGTGTAGGGCGGGTCCCTTTCCCCTGTCCTGGGCCCGGGGGTTTTTCTTTTCCCCATTTTAAAAAAACATCGGGAAAAACCGGGGGCCCCCCCCCACGTTCGGCAGCCACATGTCACGTTTTCCCCCCAGTGACCCGGGGTTTTTAAACAGCTGAACGCGGGGAAAAAACCCCCGACCTCATTTCCCCCCGGGGGCACTTAAAGCAAACGGTACGAAAATCATTCCGGAGAGTCTTCAAAACGCGACCACGAGCCGCTGATCCGGGAGTGAGAGCCCGGGATTGTAGGGGGCCCCTGCATACAATCCCCCCTCTCCCTGAGCGGACAACCAAGTGGGATCCAACAGGGACTGTTCAACAGATGAAGAGACCCCCCCCAACCTCCGTCTCGCCATGAACCCCGGGTTTTTAATGGAGCCCTCAAAACTGGGGAACCCCACACCTGGGGAAAAAAGGTCCCGCGATGGAAAAGTGACTTTGGCTGCCAGAATGTGTGGGGGGGGCCCCGGGTTTCCGTATGTACATTTTAATTGGAAAGTAAACCCCCGGGGCCGGGGGCAGCGGACAGGGTCCCAAATGGGGGCTGTCCCCAAACCGGGGCGGTTGAAGGTAGTTTTTATAAAATTTTTTTTTTTTTTAAAATTTTGATCACATGCAAGTGGGTGGTCAGGGGGTGGATAAAGGGGGTTTTACCATGAAAAGGGGGGGCAAAGGGGTGGCCTAAAATTTCCGCCCCGGGCCCCACAAACATTTTAAAGCCCTGCACAAGTTGCTTGCCGATCCCTAGAGGGGTTTTTGGGAGTATTACAGTTTGCCACACGCAGGACAGATACCCAAATTTCTACAAAAAACCGACACCACACCACTGGGGCAGTCGCACAAAAAAGGGGAAAAGGTTTTTCCGTTAGGTACCAAAGAGGCTAGCAAAGAAATTTTAGAAACCAAAATCCAATGTAAAAATGTACATAAATTGTGTAAAATTTTGTAAAATTTTTTTACTTGAAATTTTGAAACTTTAAAATTTTTCTTACCCCCCAAAGGGGGAAAAGTTAAATTATGTTTTTTTGAGTTAAAATAAAAATTTTTTTTTTTTTTCACCCCCGGAGCTGATTTTAAACTGGGGGGGGGAGTGTAGCCCCCTGTGACGGGGCCACATTTCCCGGGGGAAGCAGGGAAAAGGGGAAATCCAAAAACCCCCATTGCACCAAAAATTTCACATTTTTTCCCTGGAAACCCCCCAGAGGAGCCCTTGAATACAGCATGAAAAAGGCAGCTACCTTTTACAAAGCCCGTTGGTTTTCCCTTTCAAACCTGAACACCTCAAGAGGGGGGGAGAGTTTTTTCCTGTCAGACAACGGAAAAAAAAATTTTTTTACCCCCAGACATGCTGAGGGGGAACTCTACCAGAAAGAAGATTTTCTAAACCCGGGGGGATTTTCAAAAAACACTCAGCTTATAAAGTGGAGTCCAGTGTAGTGGAAAGGTTTTGCCACTTGGTCTGGTAAAGGGGTTATCCACTGAGAATCCAAAAGTGACTGTTTCAAAAGTAAGCGTCCCCACGCTTGGGGAGGGGAGGAAAAGGAACTGACTCTAAATGCTTTTGTGCTTAGAAAAGTGGTGAAGTAGGACGACAGGCAATGGGAAAAAGGGAAAAAAGTGACCGGGGTAAAACCCGCATTAAAGGGTTCCTCACCTGCACCAACGGACATCGGGGGGCGCTTATCCCCATCTCACATTTAGGAAAACCGGAGACCCGCTGGGGCTACAAGTCACAAGGGGGCCCCCCTGCGAACAAAACCCCGGGGGGGGAAAAAAAAGACTCGGGGCCCCCCCCTTTGAACTATTTGTCCAAAAGAAAAGGGGCCCCCCACAAGATCAGCCGGGGGGAGGGAAAGAGAACAGAGTTAAACTTTTTTTTGCAAAAAAGAAACTCCACTCAAAAGACTTGGAGGCCTTTTCACCAAACCCTGGATTTTTGGGCGGGGTTTTCCCCCCCCCGGGCGCCTCCCCCGGGGGGGGGGCCCCAACTTTATCACCATAAAGGTACAGAAAGAGCTGTCTTTTTTGGTCGCCCTTATTCTCCTTCACCCCTGCACCGCCATATACCCCAGGGATCTTTTTCCCCCCCGGGAGAAATTAACACCTTGCGGGCCCAAAAAAAAAACCCCCCAGAGGGGGCCCCCTGCAGCGCTGGTTTCCCCCCGACCAGAAACCACAGGTGGGGTCACAACATTCTAAACACCCCTGTAAATATCCCCCCCTTTGTGACGCCCAGGCAACGGACCAGCTGTGCTACCAGTGACACCCCCCCCAATGAACGGCTTTGGTGCCGGTACCCCCCAAAACCCCTACTGCGACCACACAGGGGGGGGAAAGAGTGTATATTTTTGGGGGGGATGAGATGCCCCCCCTCTTAAAACCCTATCCCGCACACAAACACTGAAAGGGGGCACACAGGTTAAAAAAGGGGGTAGATGCCCACCCTCTTTTACAAATACAGCACACAGCACTGTTAAGGGGACAACAGTGTATATAGGAGGGGAAAAAGGGTGCCCCCCCCCCTTTTACATATACAGCACACTGCCCGCGTAAACAGGGGGGGGGCCCAAAAATTTAAAAAAGTGTAGGGGGGTGAGATGCCCACCCCGTACACATAACAGCACACAGCCCTGTAAAAAGTGGGGGACACCCTGAAAATAGTGTAGAGGAGAGATGCCCACCCTCTTAAACCCTATACACACAGAGCAGCTGAACAGGGGGCACACAGTCTATATGTTAGGGGGTGAGATTTCCCCCCCCGTAAAACATATAGAGCACACAGCAAACGTAACAGGGGGGGGACGTGATATAGGTAGGGGATGAAGCCCTCCCCCCCCCCCTTTTTTTACACAAAAAACACACGCAGCTGTTAAAACAGGGGGGAAAACAGTGTATAATGGGGGGGATAAAACCCCCCCTGTATACATTAAAAACACAGACGCTGAAAACAGGGGGGGACCAGGTATATGTGTGGGGATGAGATGCCCCCCCTGGGCCCCATATCACACACAGCAGCTTAACAGGGGGGGCCCCCAAAAGTGTAATTTTAAATAGGGGATAATGCCCCCCCCCTGACACATATACACACACGCACTGTATAAAAGGGGAAAAACACAGTTAAATAGGTTTGAGGATGAGATGCCCTCCCCCCTGTATACCCAAACACACGAGCACTTTTAAAAAAGGGAGCACACAGGAAAATATTAGGGGAAAAATGCCCCCCCCTGATACATATACCACACGACAGCGTATACAGGGGCACCAGTGTTATAGTGTAGGGGATAATCCCACCCTCTGTACCATAACACACACAGCACTGTATACAGGGGGGGACACAGTGTAAAAAGGTAGGGGGAAAAAATTCCCTCCCCCCCTTTTCAAAATAAAAAACACACAGACTGGGGGAAAAAAAAAAAAAGGGGGGGGGGGGGGGACACAATGTATAAGGTTTTGGGGGGAAATCCCCAAACCCTCGTACCCTAAACGGGGACAAAAAAGGGGTTTAAAAACGGGGGGGGCCCCCCAGTAATTTTGGGGGGGGGGAAAATGCCCACCCCCTGATAAAAACCCGCACACAGCAGTTTTTAAAAAAGGGGGGCCCCCAAAAAGTATATATTTTAAAAGGGGAAAACCCCCCCCCGGGGGAAAAAATATACAGCCACAGCAGGGGTAAAAAAAGGGGGGCACACATTGAATAAAGTTGGGGGAAGAGATGCCCCCCCCCGGCCCAAAAAATACAGAAAACACCCATTAACAAAACCCGGGGGGAAAAACCCCCAAAAAAATTTTTTTTGGGGGGGGAAAAAAACCCCCCCCCCGGGGGAACTTTTTACACACAAAAAAAGGCTGAAAAACGGGGGGGGAAAACACTTTTTAAAATTTTGGGGGGTGAGATGCCCCCCCTCTGAAAACCCCTTTTCACCCCAAAAAACCCCCGTTTGTATACGGGGGGGGGCACACACTGAAAAATAGTGTAGGGGGGGAAAAGCCCCCCCCCTTTTTTAATACAATACAGAAAAACAGCCCTTTAAACAGGGGGGGGACATTTTTTAAATATAGTGAAAAGGGGATGTTTCCCTCCCCTTTTTTACAAAAAAAGGGGAAAACAACAGTTTTTAAAACGGGGGGCCCCACAGTGTAAAAAGTTTGGGGGATGAAAAGGCCCCCCCCTGTAAAAAATTACACCACAGCAGCAAAAAAAGGGGGAAAACCCCCCCCCGTTTTTTAAAGAAAAGGGATGAGATCCCCTTTCCCCCGGGAAAAAAAAAAAACAGCAAAAAAAACACTTTTTTAAAAGGGGGGCACACATTTAAAAATAGGGAGGGGATGCAAAGGCCCCCCCCTTTCTGTAAAAAAAAACAGCACACGGCAGCTGAAAAAGGGGAGCACACATTTAAAAAATAGTAGGGGATAAATCCCTCCCCTTTAACATATACACATAAAAAAAACTGTAAAAGGGGGGGAAACACATGAAATAGTGTAGGGGGGAAAATGCCCTCCCCTGACACATATACAGCAACAGCACTGTAATGTGTCGACCCCCCCCACAATTTGGGTTAGGGGGAAAAGGGGGTACCAAGCCCCCCCCGTAAAATTTTTGGGGGTTTTTTGTCACAGTTTTTTGGGGGCTGGGCCCTGTGGCCCGGGCGTCGGCTTTTTGGGGGGATATATTTACAGGGGATATTTAGTACATTCCCCCCACCTGTAAAATTTGGGGTAATATGTAAAAAACGCTGCTGAGACTCTGAGGGATGGGAGCAGCTAGATCGGGGGCCCCCTACAGGTTTGGGGCGGCCCTCAAAGTCATGGGGGTTGGAATCGAGTGCAGATAAAGAACCCCAGTCCCCCACACGGGCAGCGCTTTCCATAACCCCTTTTTTTTTCAAGGGTGATAAGGGAGGTCCCAGGAGGCTGATCCAAGAGATGTATCCTTTTTAAAAGGGGGCCCGACAATTGGGGGGGCCCCCTTTTTTTTCCAATATACGATGCCCCAAATAGCAAGAACGTTTTTCCCCCAAAACTCCCCGCTATCCAAAGCTGTACCTGCCCATCACTTAGTGTTAGGGGGGCCTTTTCCAGAAGGAGCGAATTTTTACTGGTCCGCCCGAAAACCCAAAGTCTTCACTCCCCCCCCCCCCATTACGTACTGCTAAAAAGGGGGGGGTCTCCCCCACCTAGGGTCCCCGGGGGGGTTCCTGGTTTTTTTCCCGTCACCGTCCTGAACAACAGGGACTCTTTTGGTCCCAGGGGGGGGAACAATGTCCCGGGGCTTCCCGCAATCCGTAGCACTAATTTTAAAATCCACTTGCCTTTCGCCTTGTCCCCCGCTGGGGAACATAACACTCAAAAAATAGCCAAGGGCGAGCATCACTTTTTTTTTTCCCTTTTTCCTTTTCCCCAAAAAAAAAAAGCCCCCCCAAAAACCCTTAAAACGGGAGGAGCACGTTTCCGAACCTGATACCGCCCTAGACAGGGTTGCGATACTTTTTCCCTCTAGTACTTTTCCTTTTCCCAGTGTTTTTAGAAGGTGAAACAGCTCTTTGACGAAAAAGGGTTTCCAAACCCTAACCAACTCCAGATAGAAATGGGATGAAGAAAGGGAGACTCTTCCTCCCTCCAAACTCCTTTTCCCCCTCAGATGTCTAGACTCTACCCACACTCCTCACTTTCCCGAAAAGGGAAAATAACCCTCACTCTAAACCTACTACCTTGACCACTCCCTCTAAGTATACTCCACTACCCTAGGGGGGTGTCTAGTTAAAGTTTCCCCGGGGAAAAGAAAAATTTTTTTTCAAAGCTGCCGTCCCCCGCCATAAAAACTCTCCCGGTACGCTGGGGGTACCCCCAGGGGGGGCACATTCCCCCCGGTAAAAGACAGCACCCCGGTGTAAAAATACAAAAGGGCATTTTTTTTATGCAATAAACTTTTTTTAAAAAAAAACATCTTCCACCGGGAGGTGAGGGGAAAAAATTTTAACGTTACAAACTTTATAGAAAAATACAAATTTCAATTACATTCCCAAAAAATAACAAGATCTTTTTTAAGGGCCCGACCAAAAACCCTTTAACGTG
Source organism: Oophaga sylvatica (assembly GCA_033576555.1). Classification (NCBI taxonomy): domain Eukaryota; kingdom Metazoa; phylum Chordata; class Amphibia; order Anura; family Dendrobatidae; genus Oophaga; species Oophaga sylvatica. Next base: position 280,116,513 of record JARQOD010000002.1, on the reverse strand, counting down.
GCCTGGGGGCTGCAGGAGTCCGATTGCGACCCATCAGTCCACACCATACCGGTTTTGTTTTTCAAGGGGGTTTTTAGGAGGGTTTTTTTTTTAAAAACCAAGATAGGGCCCGAAGCGCAACAGTACAAAAAATTTTTGGGTTTTGCATAGCCTTTTAAACCCCAAAAGTCCATTGCAAAGGAAGAAAAATCATATTAAATCACATTAAAAAATGAAAACTTTTTTTTCACTATCATCTATCTTTTTTTAAAATTTCCCCCGGGATTTTATTTTTTAAAAAAAATATCCACTATATAAAAAACCTGTCAAAACTTTTTTAAAATTTTTAAAACCCTTTCTCTTTTTACTTGTGGAAAATTCCGAAGGATCTCACCAACTTTTTTACTATTTATTCATTTTTCTAAAAATCCCACCTTCCACACATTTTTCACCCCGGGGGCGAAATGATGCAATGACCCAAAATCCCAAGACGCAAAATGTGCGCGATCGGGGGCTGAGCGCGACATTTTGGGGGCCGAACCTCTAGGGGCCCAAGGGGATACTCCCCGCGGACACCGTTTTTCGTCCCATTACAGTAAAAGATATAGCCCCCGCGTCGGGGTTTTCGTCTAGACTGGGTGCATTTGCGATGTGGAGGGGGGTTTTAACTTGCGAAACCCCGGGGCCCCGCTTTTTGCGATGCCCTTTGCAGGGGGCATGCTGGGGCCCCCCGGATGCGCTAACGGGGCGGGCGCTGGGGAAAATGGGACATACCTGCTCTGGGGGGGTCGCGGACGATGGGGACTTTTGGGGGAACCCAACCCCCTTCATTCCCAATGCCCCATAGGTACAACTCCTTCACTAATCCCTCCCGGGATGCCCTTTTGGGGGAGGGAGATTCCCCCCGTCACGCCTCCCGCAAGCCCCCCTGGTAGGGGCCCGGGGGGTTTACGATAAAGCCCCACCCCTTTTCCGGGGGCGGAAAATCAGCCCCCAAAACCCCCCCCCCCCCAGTTCCCGAAGGAACCTTTGCGCGGGGGCCGTCTCCTTGTGGGCAATCGCTCGGCATATTGTCGCTGGGCGGTTCCTCTGACCCCCGCTCTTCCTCCGCGGCGCCTCTTCGTCCCTCACACTCCGCCATTTTGTTCCCCGGGGGGGTTAGGGGACTCCCGGCGCCCCCTTTCGCCCCCCTCCACTCGGGTTAGTGGGGGCAGGACCCCCCGGTTCCCTCCCGGGGGCCCGATAATTTTGCGGGGCCCCCCCTTGGGGCCGGGGGGGCTTCCGGGATTGGCGTACGCCCTAACCCCTCCGTTTTCCAAAACCGCTTCCCCGGGTTGGGTCGGAAGGTACTTTGGGGGGGAGCCCCGGTTGCCCTTTCCCCTTTGGGGGAGCAAAATTTTTTTGGGGGACTTGGAACGGGGGGTTTTGTCGAGGGGAAGGACCCCGGGTTTTTGTCATTTGCCATTTTAGCAGGTTACATCGGCGCTCTCAAACTCCTCCAGCCGGGGTTTAAACTTCTTAGGCGTGCTTCTCCCCTAAGCTCACAACGCCTTTGCAGTGCGGGATCCATAAACCTACCCGGGGGGGGAGCTTGGCGGGGGCAAAGGGCCTGCCCCTTTCCCCGCTGCTCCCCTCGCGCACCCCTGCCTCCATCATTTTTCCAAAGATTCTTTTTTTTCCCGCGGAGAAAATCCGGTCTCTTCCTGGGGGGGGGTTTCGTCTCCCCCTCCCGCAGGAAAAGGGGAAAAAAGGGGGGGGACCTCCTTTGCTGTAGGGCAGGACCCCCCTGTTGGGGTTAAACATTTGAGAGGCAGGCATTTTCTTCGCGCCACAGGGGGAAAAAGCCCCCGAAGGTACGCCCACCTTCTTCCCAGCCCTGAGGGCGCGAATATGCGACAAAAATGGCGATTTTGGGGCCCAAAAAAACAAACAGTCCCCTTTTTCCCCAAAAAAAAAAGCCTTAGGCCACAGGGCTCGAAAATTTGCGATTTTCCCCTATCCGTTCGTGACCCCCAATTTTTTGTTCCCCCCACCACAATTGGGGGGGTTTCCCCGGGCAAGGGGGGGACTCAAACCCGACCCGAAAAAGTCTAGGGGGAAAAATTTTTCCCAAAAGGGACTGGGGCCCCCCTGTCCCCCCCCCCCGGGGGGGCCTTTGGGGTATTTGGGGAATATTTACGGGATTTTTTTTGTACAAATTCGTAAAGCCACCTGATACTCGGAAAAAATTACCAGCGTCTGTAGATCCTGGGGGAGGTGATGCAGCTAGATGCCCCGGGGCCCCTACAGGTGGGGGCGGCCCCCCAAATCTTGGGGGGTTGTGAAGTCGAGTGCAAAAAAGAACACAGCCACACGGTCAACGTCTTTCCTAACCCTTTTTTTTGCAAGAGATAAGGGGGTCCCCCGGGGGGGGGTGTCCAAGGAAGTGTATCTTGAACGGCAGCGGGGCAATTTGGGGCCCCCTTTAAACTCCAAATGACAGTGCAACTACATAAGCGAGTTCCCTAAATTTTTTCCATTTTTCCAAAGCTGTACCTCCCCCGGGCACTTATTTTTAAAGGGGCCCCTTTCCCTTAAAGGGGGCTGATTCTTTCGGGGTCCTGAAAAAACTCAAAGTTTTCACCCCCCCTGAAACCCCTTTAAAGTACTGACTATAAGGGGCTTTTCGCCGCGACCCGTCCGGTAGATTTTTCCCGTTTTTTCCCTTTACCGGCCTGAAACAACCCGTGCCTTTTTTGGCCCCCCCGACCGGGAGCAAAATCTGGACTCTGCAATCCTGTAGCACTAAAATTTTTTAAAACCCCTTGCCCCCTTTGCCTTTCCCCCTGGTAACATAAAAAAATCAAAAAACCAAGGTCGGGCAGCACTTCTTTCCTTTTCCTTCCAATGAAGTTGCCACAATCTCATTAAAAAAAAGGGAGGAGCACTCTCGAACCTGAAACCCCCTCTAACAGGGTTGCGATACTTCCGGCAATACTTCTCCTTTCCCCCTGTGTGTTTTAAAGGGGATTTAGCTCTGACAGACTAAGGGTTTTTCCCCAAAAAACCCAAAACCCAAATCCACGATATGAACGGGATAAACAGGCTAGAAATCTTTCCCCCCCCCAAAAGTCTTTCCCCCAAATGTCTAGACCCTACCCACACGTCCTCACGCCCGAAGACAGGAACTAGACCCTCACCCCCAACCCTACAAAACCCTTTTTCCCCTCCCCCTAGAGTATACTCCACACCCTAGGGTGGGGGCTAGTAAAGGCGAGGGAAAGAATATTTAGCATTTAAACGCCGTCCCCCCCCAACACTCTCCAGGGACTGCGTGTGCCTACCACCAGGGCCCCTATACAGGGGGCACAAGTGTATATAGTGTAGGGGATGAATGCCCTCCCTCTGTACACAATAACACACACAGCAGCTGTAACAGGGAGCACACAGGTATAATAGGGGATGAGATGCCCCCCTCTGTATACATATAAGCACACGCAGCTGTATACAGGGGGCACACAGTGTATATAGTGTAGGGATGAGATGCCCTCCCTCTGTACACATATACAGCACACAGCAGCTGTATACAGGGGCACACAGTGTATATATGGTAGGGAGAGATGCCCACCCTCTGTACACATATAACACACAGCAGCTGTAACAGGGGAGCACACAGTGTATATAGTGTAAGGATGAGATGCCCACCCTCTGTAACATAACACAAGCAGCTGTATACAGGGAGCACACAGTGTAATATAGTGTAGGGATGAGATCCCACCCTCTGTAACATATACACACACAGCAGCTGTATACAGGGGCACACAGTGTAATATAGTGTAGGGGATGAGATGCCCTCCCTCTGTATACATATACAGCACACACGCAGCTGTAAACAGGGGGCACACAGTGTATATAGTGAGGGATGAGATGCCCCCCTCTGTACACATATACACACACAGCAGCTGTATACAGGGGCACACAGTGTAATATGTAGGGATGAGATGCCCTCCCTCTGTAACATATAACACACAGCAGCTGTATACAGGGGGCACACAGTGTATATAGTGTAGGGATGAGATGCCCACCCTCTGATATATACATCACACAGCAGCTGTATACAGGGGAGCACACAGTGTATATAGTGTAGGGGATGAGATGCCCTCCCTCTGTACACATATACAGCACACAGCACTGTATACAGGGGGCACTCAGTGAAATATAGTGTAGGGATGAGATCCCTCCTCTGTATATATATACATCACACAGCAGCTGTATACAGGGGAGCCACAGTGTATATAGTGTAGAGGTGAATGCCCTCCCTCTGTACACATATACAGCACACAGCAGCTGTTACAGGGGGGCACACAGTGTATATAGTGTAGGGATGAGTGCCCTGCCTCTGTACACATATACATCACACAGCAGCTGTACACAGGGGGCACACAGTGTATATAGTGTATGGGATGAGATGCCCCCCCCTGTATACATATACAGCACACAGCACTGTATACAGGGACACACAGGTATATAGTGTAGGGATGAGATGCCCTCCTCTTATATATATACATCACACAGCATTGTATACAGGGAGGCACACAGTGTATATAGTGTAGGGATGAGATGCCCTCCCTCTGTATAATATACATCACACAGCAGCTGTATACAGGGAGCACACATTGTATATAGTGTAGGGGATGAGATGCCCACCCTCTGTACACATATACAGCACACAGCACTGTATACAGGGGAGCACCACAGTGAATATAGTGTAGGGATGAGATGCCCTCCCTCTCTATACATATACAGCACACAGCAGCTGTATACAGGGGAGCACACAGTGTATATAGTGTAGGGATAGATGCCCTCCCTCTGTACACATATACACACACAGCGCTGTACAGGGATCACCAGTGTAATGTGTAGAGGATAGAATGCCCTCCCCCCGTTACATATACATCACACAGCAGCTGTATACAGGGACACACAGTGATAAAGTGTAGGGGATGAGATGCCCTCCCTTTGTACACATATACATCACACAGCAGCTGTACACCAGGGAGCACACAGTGTATATAGTGTAGGGATGAGATGCCCACCCTCGTACACATATACATCACACAGCAGCTGTATACAGGGGGCACACAGTGTATATTAAGTTCTGTGTACATGTTCCTGAAACTCAGTTTGTTCGTCACCATTTTACTTTCTGTCTTGCTGCAGCTATCTTGCCCTCATCAAAATGGAGTTTCCAGCTTGCATGTTCCCGCCCTGATCTCTCCTTTTGCTTCTTAAGCAGCCACAGCTGAGCAATCAGTGCTTCAGAACTACCCTGATGAACTGTGACCTACTCCTAAAGCCTTGGACCTTGTACTCCAGCTATTCCTACTGGAGGAACTCTGAAAGCACTTGTGGACTCTGAACCTTGCTCTTTGAAAGACCCACGTTTGCATGGACTTACGGTAAACAGAGAAGAAGATCCTGAACCTGTTGTGGAGAGTGATTGCTGAGCTTAGATTACTCTGGCCTGCTGTGTCTCCTGCTTCGTGTCTGCAAACTGTGTGACTATTTTTGCCAACTTGTATGAAGTAATACAAGACTTTCTATATCAAACCTGTGTCTCATGTATTTTATCGCACCCAAGAACAAGACGCTATATAACTGTACTACATTACATACAAGATTCTGAAGCCAAAACGTTAGTGTCTGCTGGGTCGGAAAGGCTGTGTCTGCTGTAACTGTGGAATCGATGTCCGGTTGTACTTTCTGTGATGACAGTGGTTGTGACTTCTCACAACCATCCAGGTGAGCAATTCCCTTAAGTGTTTTTTTTTTCTGCAGTGTTACCACAGTAAACACTATTGTTTTTTTTTTTTTTTTTTCTCTTTTCTCTTTTTTGTCTGCTGTAACTGTGGATATCAGATGTCCGGGTAAACTTTCTGTATATAGTGGTTGTGACTTCTCACAACCATTCCAGTGAGCAGTTCCTTAATTTTTTTCTCTCTGCATGTTACACAGGTAAACACTATTGTTTTTTTTTTCTCCTCTCCTCTTCTTCCAGTACTCCTGCTTAAAAGATCTGGAAAAATGGAGGCCCGCATAAAGGAACTTTGGCGGAGTGACTGATAATATCCTTGCAGATTTGCAGAATATAAAGACCCTTTTTCAAGCCTACAGGACCTCCACTATCACAATTTGCAAGTGTTTGGACAGACTGCCCAGGATTTGCGAGCCAGGATTGAGGTCTAGAAGAGCGAGTCCAGGATCCTGCCGTAGCCCCGAGTTTCTGGGATTCCCAAGTTGCCCCCTTTTCGTTTTGGGCGGTGAACGTGAGAAATTCAGGGGATTTATTAACCAATGCAATCTATTTTTCTCTGCCACATCTTCACAATTTCCCACTGAACGATCCAAAGTGCTTACTATAATCATGTTGCTTACCAATAAGGCTTTTGATGTGGGCAAACCCCCTGATTGAGACTGAGGTGATTGTTTGAATCACCTTGATGCTTTTATTTCAGCCATGGGGCAGGTGTTTGATGACCCCAATCGAGGTGCAACAGCTGAAGCAGCCATGTTAGCTTTGCGCCAAGGTAAAGCACTCGGTAGCTGAATATGCCTTGGATTTCAGGAGATGGGCCCTTGATACCCACCGGACAGTTCCGCCAAAAAATCTATTTTCGAAAGGGTTATCTCCATGATTAAGGATGAACTTGCTCGTGCCGACCCTCCCACCTGCGTTAGGTGACTTTATTAACTACTGCATCCGTATTGATACTCGTCTGACTGAACGCAGGCAAGAGAGATGGTTCGAAAGCAATCGCCACACCTTTTCCTACCCTTCCTCTCCAGCTAAGGAACCTTTGAGTAGGATTAACGGGAACCTGAACCTGAACCCATGCAGGTAACTCTTTACAACGACGGGTTATGATGCACGCAAGGAACATCGTTTAAGGAAAATCTATGTTTCTATTGTGGTAAGTCAGGCACTTCATTATAAACTGCCCCAGCCGTTCTCGAAGACTACTGCAGCACTCATTCATTGTGAGTGTTGCGAGAGGGATCTTTTCAGGTCCGAGCCTCAGGCTCCAGAGAGATCTGCAGCAACAGATCTTGATTTCTCGACTTAAACTCCGTTACCTCTGAGGACGTTGACTGTGTAAACGCTGCCATTTTTCAAGTTTCCTCAGCGGTGTCCCCTGAGTTGTAAAAAAAACAATTCTCATTGCTTTCTTTCCATCAAACTCTGGGTTGACTCAGCTTGGGTGTCTAGCTCTGCTATGATCGACTCAGGGGCAAGTGGAAATTTTATGGATGTCTCCTTTGCTCTGAAACAGGGGATACGTTCAGTGAAGAAGGCTACTCCAGTACAGATGGAAACTGTGGATGGCTCCCTGCTGACCTCTGGACCAGTAGATCGGGAAACAGAGCCTTTGAGGGTTCTTATGGTAAAGATCATCAAGAGAAACTGTCCTTTATGCATTATCTCTTCTCCCCACTTTCCCATTATTCTAGGGCTACCATGGCTGCAGGCTCAGAATCCTACCATTAACTGGGAGACCAAGGAATTACACTTTCCAGAGAAACAGATGAGTCCAAAAGTTTCAGCTTGCTCTGTTCCTAAAGGAACCATGTCAGTCCCTGAACTACCAGCTGTATACCAGGACTATGTGGATTTATGTGACAAGAAGAACGCTGACCACTTCCTCCTCACCGTCCATATGATTGTCCAATTGAATTATTGCCTGGAGCAGAGATACCTTTTGGTAAGATCTACCCCCTGGCGGGGCCCGAGCTAAAGGCTTTAAAGGATTACATAGACGAAAATCTAGCCAAGGGCTTCATACGCCCCTCTTCATCTCCTGCAGGTGCACCCATTTTCTTTGTAAAGAAGAAAGATGGATCTCTGAGACCATGCGTAGACTATAGGGAACTCAATAAGTTACTATTAGAAACCGTTATCCATTGCCTTAATCCCTGAGTTATTGGAGAAGTGCGACATGCCAAAATTTCTCTAAACTAGATCTTCGTGGGCCTATAACTTAGTCCGTATTAGACCTGGGGATGAATGGAAGACTGCATTCAGGTCACGCTATGGACACTTTGAATACTAGTTATGCCTTTTGGTCTGAGTACCGCCGCAGCCACTTTCCAACACTTGGTGAATGACATCTTCAGGGATCTCCTAGATACATTCGTGGTAATTTATTTGGATGATATTCTAATTTTTTTCTAACTCCACAGAGGAACATCATGGACATGTGAGAATGGTCTTGGAACGTCAAGACAAAATCATCTTTACATCAAACTTGAAAAGTGTGAATTCCATAGGACCGAAATTCAATTTCTGGGTATGTACTGTCTACACAAGGAATTAGTATGGATGGAAGCAAAACCCAAGCCATCAAGGATTGGCCAAGTCCTAGAAATGTGAAGGAGGTACAGCGCTTCATCGGTTTTGCCAACTTCTATAGACGTTTCATTAGAAATTTCTCTGAGGTAGTGTCACCTATCACCCAACTTACCCGGAAAGAGTCTAGGTTCTCCTGACTCCCCAAGCCCAGGAAGCATTTTCCCCTCTAAAAGATAAAAATTTACCACTGCACCTATCCTAGTACATCCCAACCCCGAGCTTGCCTTCATAATAGAGGTGGATGCTTCAGACTGTGCCGTGGAGCTATACTCTCTCAGAGAACAGGTGAGAAGAATGTCTTGCATCCCTGTGCCTTCTTTTCCCAGCAGTTGTCTTCGGCTGAGAGGAACTACGATGTGGCAATAGAGAAGTTGTTGGCCATTATTGCCGCCTTCAAAGAATGGAGACACCTTCTTCAGGAGCTGCACAGCAAATAGTCGTCCTGACAGATCATCGTAACCTTGAGTTTATCAGTCGGCTAAGTGCCTGACTCCTCGCCAGGCTCGCTGGAATCTTTTCTTAAACCAATTTAATTTTATCATTTCTTATAGACCAGGATCGCGCAATGGAAAGGCTGATGCACTCTCTAGGATTTACTCAGCAGAGACACGTCCAATTACTCCTCCTAAGACTATTCTTCTGACTCTAGATTCCTAGAGTAATTCATAATCAAGACCTACTTAAGGACATCAAGGAAGCATACCATGCGGATTCCTTTTTGGCACAACCCCCAAGGGACGTAAGTCTTGTCTTTAAGAATGGGGTGTGGATTCAGGGACAACGCCTGTATATTCCTGAACAGTCAGATTGAGAGTATTGCAACTCATTCACATTCCAAGATAGCTGGGCATAGAGGAATTCTAAAGACACAGGAATTTCTCTATCGTTTCTTTTGGTGGCCCACTTGCAGGAAGGATGTTTTAAACTATGTCACTTCATGTGAAGTCTGTGCAAGATGCAAAACACCTCGCTCCTTACCAACTGGTCTGTTACAGCCTCTTCCCACCCCGTCCCGCCCGTGGGGATCCATTTCTATGGACTTCATTGTGGAGTTACCAACCTCTCAAGGAAGAACACCATTCTAGTGGTGGTTGACCGTCTAACAAAGGCAGCTCATTTTATCCCTTGTGTCGGCTTACCCACTGCAAAACAGACATCAGATTTGATGATTAAAGATGTGTTTCGCTTACATGGAGTACCGATGAGGTTATTTCGGATCGAGGGGTGCAATTCACTTCTAGGTTTTGGCAACATTTCTGTGCAGCATTGGACATTAAAGTAAACCTTTCTTCTGCTTTTCATCCCCAGACTAATGGACAGACCGAACGAACCAATCAAACCCTGGAGCAGTATCTCCGCTGCTTTATCTGCCACCTACAGGATGATTGGGTGGATCTACTTCCATTAGCTGAGTTCTCGTATAACAACTCTCAGAGTGCCTCCACTAAGCAGTCTCCTTTTTACTCTAATCTAGGTTATCATCCTAACATTCTACCACGATTTCCCATAGAAACGCCTTTACCAGCAGTGGCTGAAAGAATCACGTCTTTACAGAAGAATATGGATCTTCTAAAGGAGAATCTGGAATCAGCTCAGGAAAGGTACAAGAAAGCAGCAGATAAATTTCGTAAACCTGCACCACTTTCAAGGTAGGAGACTTGGTCTGGCTGTCAACCAGAAATCTTAAGTTAAGGATTCCATCGTCTAAGTTGGGACATAAGTACATTGGACCCTATAAAATCAGTAAAATTATAAGTGCCGTTGCTTGTCGTCTTCAACTGCCCAGAACTATGAGAATTCACCCTGTCTTTCATGTATCCCTACTACAGGCTGCGACACCCAATACGTTTCCTGGACGTTCTTCTCCTTGCCCTTACCCAGTGCTAGTCGTTGGTCAGGAAGAATTTGTGGTGGAAAGGATTTTAGATTCCAGGTTGTATAGAAATCAGTTACAATATCTGATTAAATGGCAGGGCTACCCAGTGGAGGACAACTCATGGGAACCAGTCAATAACGTTAATGCTCCTCGCTTGCTCCGTCAGTTTCATCAGAGGTACCCACACAAGCCTGGCCTGAGGTCATCCGGAGGTTGTCCCTAAGGGGGAGTAATGTAAGGTTCTGTGTACATGTTCCTGAAACTCAGTTTGTTCGTCAGCCATTTTACTTTCTGTCTTGCTGCAGCTATCTTGCCCTCAGTCAAAATGGAGTTTCCAGCTTGCATGTTCCCGCCCTGATTCTCTCCTTTTGCTTCTTAAGCAGCCACAGCTGAGCAATCAGTGCTTCAGAATCTAGCCTGCAGTGAACCTGTGACCTGACTCCTAAAGCCTTGGACCTTGTACTCCAGCTATTCCTACTGAGGAACTCTGAAGCACTTGTGGACTCTGAACCTTGCTCTTTGAAAGACCCCTTTGCATGGACTTACGGTAACAGAGAAGAAGATCCTGAACCTGTTTGGAGAGTGATTGCTGAGCTTAGATTACTCTGGCCTGCTGTGTCTCCTGCTTCTGTGTCTGCAAAGTGTGTGACTATTTTTGCCAACTTGTATGAAGTAATACAAGACTTTCTATATCAAACCTGTGTCTCATGTATTTTCATCGCACCCAAGCACAAGACGCTATATGAACTGTACTACATACATTACAGTATATAGTGTAGGGGATGAGATGCCGTCCCTCTGTATACATATACATCACACAGCAGCTGTATACAGGGGAGCACACAGTGTATATAGTGTAGAGGATGAGATGCCCTCCCTCTGTATACATATACAGCACACAGCAGCTGTATACAGGGGAGCACACAGTGTACATAGTGTATGGGATGAGATGCCCTCCCTCTCTATACATATACATCACACAGCAGCTGTATACAGGGGAGCACACAGTGTATATAGTGTAGGGTATGAGATGCCCACCCTCTGTATACACATATACAGCACACAGCAGCTGTATACAGGGGGGCACACACTGTATATAGTGTAGGGGATGAGATGCCCACCCTCTGTACACATATACAGTACACAGCAGCTGTATACAGGGGGGCACACAGTGTATATAGTGTAGGGGATGAGATGCTCTTCCTCTGTATACATATACATCACTCAGCAGCTGTATACAGGGGGCACACAGTGTATATAGTGTAGGGGATGAGATGCCCTCCATCTGTACACATATACAGCATACAGCAGCTGTATACAGGGGGGCACACAGTGTATATAGTGTAGGGATGAGATGTCCTCCCTCTGTACACATATACAGCATACAGCAGCTGTATACAGGGGGGCACACAGTGTATATAGTGTATGGGATGCGATGCCCTCTCTCTGTACACATATACAGCACACAGCAGCTGTATACAGGGGAGCACACAGTGTATATAGTGTAAGGGATGAGATGCCCTCCCTCTTGTACACATATACAGCATACAGCAGCTGTATACAGGGGGCACACAGTGTATATAGTGTAGGGGATGCGATGCCCTCCCTCTGTACACATATACAGCACACAGCAGCTGTATACAGGGGAGCACACAGTGTAAATAGTGTAGGGGATGAGATGCCCTCCCTCTGTACACATATACAGCATACAGCAACTGTATACAGGGGGCACACAGTGTATATAGTGTAGGGATGAGATGCCCTCCCTCTGTACACATTACAGCATACAGCAGCTGTATACAGGGGGGCACACAGTGTATATAGTGTAGGGGATGAGATGCCCTCCCTCTGTACACATATACAGCACACTGCAGCTGTATACAGGGGAGCACACAGTGTATATAGTGCAGGGGGTGAGATGCCCTCCCTCTGTATACATATAGAGCACACAGCAGCTGTATACAGGGGAGCACACAGTGTATATAGTGCAGGGGATGAGATGCCTTCCCTCTGTATACATATACAGCACACAGCAGCTGTATACAGGGGGGCACACAGTGTATATAGAGTAGGGGATGAGATGCCCTCCCTCTGTACACATATAGAGCTCACAGCAGCTGTATACAGGGGAGCACACAGTGTATATAGTGTAGAGGATGAGATGCCCACCCTCTGTACACATATACAGCACACAGCAGCTGTATACAGGGGGGCACACAGTGTATATAGTGTAGAGGATGAGATGCCCACCCTCTGTATACATATACATCACACAGCAGCTGTATACAGGGGGGCACACAGTGTATATAGTGTAGGGGATGAGATGCCCTCCCTCTGTATACATATACAGCACACAGCAGCTGTATACAGGGGGGCACACAGTGTATATAGTGTAGGGGATGAGATGCCCTCCCTCTGTACACATACACATCACACAGCAGCTGTATACAGAGGAGCACACAGTGTATATAGTGTAGGGATGAGATGTCCACCCTCTGTAACATATACAGCACACAGCAGCTGTATACAGGGGGCACACAGTGTATATAGTGTAGGGGATGAGATGCCCACCCTCTGTACACATATACAGCACACAGCAGCTGTATACAGGGGGCACACAGTGTATATAGTGTAGGGGATGAGATGCCCTCCCTCTGTATACATATACAGCACACAGCAGCTGTATACAGTGGGGCACACAGTGTATATAGTGTAGGGGATGAGATGCCCTACCTCTGTACACATACACATCACACAGCAGCTGTATACAGGGGAGCACACAGTGTATATAGTGTAGGGGATGAGATGTCCCCCTCTGTATACATATACAGCACACAGCAGCTGTATACAGGGGGCACACACTGTATATAGTGTAGGGGATGAGATGCCCACCCTCTGTACACATATACAGCACACAGCAGCTGTATACAGGGGGGCACACAGTGTATATAGTGTAGGGGATGAGATGCCCACCTCTGTATACATATACAGCACACAGCAGCTATATACAGGGGGCACACAGTGTATATAGTGTAGGGGATGAGATGCCCACCCTCTGTACACATATATAGCACACAGCAGCTGTATACAGGGGGCACACAGTGTATATAGTGTAGGGGATGAGATGCCCACCCTCTGTACACATATACAGCACACAGCAGCTGTATACAGGGGGGCACACAGTGTATATAGTGTAGAGGATGAGATGCCCACCTCTGTACACATATATAGCACACAGCAGCTGTATACAGGGGGCACACAGTGTATATAGTGTAGGGGATGAATGCCCACCCTCTGTACACATATACAGCACACAGCAGCTGTATACAGGGGGCACACAGTGTATATAGTGTAGGGGATGAGATGCCCACCCTCTGTATACATATACAGCACACAGCAGCTGTATACAGGGGGGCACACAGTGTATATAGTGTAGGGGATGAGATGCCCACCCTCTGTAACATATACAGCACACAGCAGCTGTATACAGGGAGGCACACAGTGTATATAGTGTAGGGGATGAGATGCCCCCCTCTGTACACATATACAGCACACAGCAGCTGTATACAGGGGGGCACACAGTGTATATAGTGTAGGGGATGAGATGCCCTCCCTCTGTACATATATACAGCACACAGCAGCTGTATACAGGGGAGCACACAGTGTATATAGTGTAGGGATGAGATGTCCACCCTCTGTATACATATACAGCACACAGCAGCTGTATACAGGGGGGCACACAGTGTATATAGTGTAGGGGATGAGATGCCCACCCTCTGTATACATATACAGCACACAGCAGCTGTATACAGGGGGGCACACAGTGTATATAGTGTAGGGGATGAGATGCCCACCATCTGTACACATATAGAGCACACAGCAGCTGTATACAGGGGAACACACAGTGTATATAGTGTAGAGGATGAGATGTCCACCCTCTGTATACATATACAGCACTCAGCAGCTGTATACAGGGGGGCACACAGTGTATATAGTGTAGGGGATGAGATGCCCACCCTCTGTATACATATACAGCACACAGCAGCTGTATACAGGGGGGCACACAGTGTATATAGTGTAGGGGATGAGATGCCCTACCTCTGTACACATACACATCACACAGCAGCTGTATACAGGGGAGCACACAGTGTATATAGTGTAGGGGATGAGATGTCCACCCTCTGTATACATATACAGCACACAGCAGCTGTATACAGGGGGGCACACAGTGTATATAGTGTAGGGGATGAGATGCCCACCCTCTGTACACATATACAGCACACAGCAGCTGTATACAGGGGGGCACACAGTGTATATAGTGTAGGGGATGAGATGCCCACCATCTGTACACATATAGAGCACACAGCAGCTGTATACAGGGGGGCACACAGTGTATATATAGCGAGCAGCATCTCCTCAGCTCCTCTGTACTGACATCTCCTGTGAAGCCTGGCAGTGGGGGCGGGGCTCTGGGAGGAGTGCGGCTCCTGCAGCCGGGGCTATGGCTTCACACACACAGCGGGGACATAGCGGTTCCCCCATCTTCCCTGCCATCTCCTCACAAGCAGCCGGGCTCCACATGTGCTCATTCTGACTGAGGGCACAACATCACCAGCCACCACCATGTCAGTGCCACCACAGCGGCGAGTGCGGTGCTCAGTCCCCAGCCGGGCGCAGCAGCCGGGGCTCCGCGTCACTCTGTGGAGCTGAAGTGGACCGGGAGATCCCAGTGCCTGCAGGTAAGGGGCATGTGCTGCCTCGGTACCCACCATAGTCTTTGTTCTACCCAGGCTGCGAGTCCACAGACAAAGAGTCCAATGCTCCAGAGCGGTGTCTGCTCTGTACACAATGTGGTGCCACAGATACAATGTACAGACCCCGCCAGAGAGCCACACATGCTACACAGATATGCGTCCAACATGGAATATATATAATATATATATATATATATATATAGCACTATATGTAAGCACATTATCATAGATGTACAGTACATACACCTATATATAAACCTATGCACTATGCAGCTCATGTATGTACACATATATGTGTATTATATATACATACATGAACCTGTGTACTATACTACTTATCTCTGTACACATATATAGCCTATGTACTATACAGTATTGTATGTACACACACATATTAAACCCATATACCTGTTACACATTTATATAAATTTTATATATATAACCGCACACATTATAACCTATGTACTATACAGATTGTATGTACACACACATTATATATATTATATATATATTATATATATATACACACGCACGCATATATAGCCTATGTACTATACAGCATTGTATGTACACACATTTATATATATATAATAACATATATAACTATGTATATACAGCATTGTATGTACAACAACACATTATATATATATATATAGAATGTATAAACCTATGTACTATACAGTATTGTATGTACACACACATATATATATATATATATTTATATATATATATACACACGCACGCACGCATATATAGCCTATGTACTATACAGCATTGTATGTACACACATTTTATATATATACACACACACACATATATAACCTATGTACTATACAGCATTGTATGTACACACACATTATATATATATATATATATATATATACACACGCACGCATATATAGCCTATGTACTATACAGCATTGTATGTACACACATTTTATATATATATATATATATATATATATACAGACATATATAACCTATGTACTATACAACATATATATAATATATATATATATTAATATATATATAACCCTATGTAAACTTATGTACTATGCCGGTCATGTATGTACGCACATATATACATATGCACACATATAAGCATATGTACTATACATTTCATGTGCTTATACACATTGATGTACACACACGCTCAAATATACACTCATAAATGTATACATGCACAAACATCAGTAGTTAGGCAGCAATATCTAGGATAATACATTGGGCTCATTGATAACAATATCTGTTGTGTGATCTGTGCATGTAAATGTCTCACAGTGTGTGTCATATACGTCTCACATGATCACATGAGAATACATATCTACTGAAAATACTTCTGGTTTCCAACCTACATGATGGACATATGCTTTCTTGGGGGATGTTGTTGAATGTTTTTTTTTCATGTTTTATCTTCTAAAGTTTTTTCATGTGTCAGAGCAAAATTAAAAAAATATATATGTAGCTATTATCTATCTATCTATCTATCTATCTATCTATCTATCTATCTATCTATCTATCTATCTATCTATCTATCTATCTATCTATCTATCCATCTATCCATCCATAGATCCATTCACACATACGCTTCGTGTATGGGCTCTATTCTGGATAGTGACATGTCCCCGACAAGGGATCATACAGACAGTTTGTATAGATGTCTACGATGGCACCGTGACGCTGCAGAGGGCTGTTGTGTATGCATGCTCACATATACGCTCGTCCATCCATTCACAGTATACAGATAGCAGTGGTGTGCTGTGGATTAGCAGTTTCATGAGTTGTGTTACTGTGTGCAGCCAGGGCAGTGTGCACAGGACGAGAGACGCTGGGATATTCAGGATTCCTAGAAGGAGGGCTGCTGGTGAACACACTGAACGACATGGAGCTTTCCTCTCTGTCATGCCATCATGCTGGTCATGGTGGTCACAACATCCTTTTCTTTCTTCTTACGTTTTAGAGCCAAATGTAACACAGCTGAATTGTCTTTTTTTGTGGATCATTGTAATTTAGGTGTTTCAGGCTTGTATCGAAAACCACTGATCACAGACTGGACATGCTTTCTTTCCAATTGTGTCAATAGTTGTTTCAAACTAAGATGTGCCATATTTATTATAATAGCACAAAGTACATGATATATAATATATATGATACACAATATATCTGATGAAGGAGTGCACGTCATATTGAAAAGCTGATACCACATTTTTCTGGGTGAATTTTGATAGAGGAAAATGTCGGAAGACCAACCCGTGTCTGCTATTTATTACAGGAAAGATGTATATTTTTGTACCGTGTTAGCCAGTAGATAGAAAAATTTAGAATTGAGAGTCCTCAGTGGTTGATACCTTTTAATGGCTACTGAAAAGATGGTAACAAATTGCAAGCTTTCCAGACTACTCAGGTCTCTTCATCAGGCTATTATTATTATTTATTTATTTATATAGCACCATTAATTCCATGGTGCTGTAGCTATATGACAAGCTCTGCAGTGATGAATGGTGATAAACATTTCTTTAATAAAACTATATATTGTTGAATTCACCTCTCTGAAATATACCTGCACTATAAAAAAATGTTTGACATGTCATAGAGAAAAGTTATAGAAAAGTTTTGATTGGTGGAGGTTCGGGTGCTAAGGCCACTATTGATTGCCAAAACAAAGAGGCAGAAGGGTTCAGCTGGCGTTGCTCTCCACTGAGACTATAGACGGGAGTGATTCTGCTCCATTATCTTTGCAGTTGTTTGAGGTCTTAGCACCCAAACTCCCTTGGGCAAAACTTCTAACATTTCTCTATGGCATTTCTAAAGTTTTCTTTAAAGGTATCTGAACACCGAATTTTTGCTACCCTATCTGTGAGCAGAATGATGTTGAGATAGAGACCCTGATTCCAGCAAACATATCACTTACTGTCTGCTGCATATCTAGCATTTCTCTAATGCTGAGCTCGCTGACTCCACTTCATCTCCTCTTCCTCTCGCTGTCAGGGTACCTCAGGGCTCAGTCCTTGGCCCCCTTCTCTTCTCTCTCTACACGGCCCCAATTAGACAGACCATCAACAGATTTGGCTTTCAGTACCATTTTTATGCCAATGACACACAACTATACACATCATCCACTGACCTTTCCCCCGCTCAAGTCCATTCTCTATCTGAAACTCAACCTCTCCAAAACTGAACTCCTTCTGCTCTCCGTCTACTAACCTCCCTAAATCTGACATTTCCCTCTCCGTGGGCAGCACCATAATAACACCCCGGCTACTGGCGTGCTGTCTGGGTGTTATGTTTGACACCAATCTCTCCTTCACCTCCCATATACACTCTCTTGCCCGCTCTTGCCACTTACTTACACCTAAAGAACATCTCTAGAATCCGCCCTTTTCTCACCATGGAAACAACAAAATCCCTCACTGTCGCTCTGATCCACTCCCGCCTGGACTACTGCAACGCTCTATTAATTGGCTTCCCCGTTACTCGACTTTCCCCTCTCCAGTCCATTCTTAATGCAGTAGCCAGGGTCGTCGATCTGGCTAATCGGTGCTCAGATGTGTCCGCTCTTCGCCAGTCCTTACATTGGTTGCCCATTCATTATAGGATCCAATTCAAAGTACTTGTTCTCCACAATGCAGCACCCCCTTACATTTCCTCCCTTATTTCTGTCTATCGGCCTAACCGACCGCTGTGCTCTGCAAGCGACTTTCGACTAACCTCTTCACTAATCCGTACCTCCCACTCCCGACTCCAAGACTTCTCCCGCGCTGCGCCAGTCCTCTGGAATGCTCTACCCCAAGAAATTAGGACCAACCACAACTTGCACAGTTTTAGGCGCTCCCTCAAAACAAATTTGTTCAGAGCGGCCTATCACATTCACTAATTAAAGTCATTTTATGTGTAAGTGTGCGTGTGTAGCCCATTCACTATCTCCATCCCTCACTCCCTCAAGATGGCTGGACCATCATTGTAAATGCACAATTGTATATACACACCTGTACTTTGTATCTCCCTCACCTCATTGTAGATTGTAAGCTCTCACGAGCAGGGTCGTCTTATTTTGCTTTAATTATTGTATTGTTAACGTTGTTACTTATGACTTGTGTTGAAACTGTTAAACTGTAAAGCGCTGCGGAATATGTTGGCGCTATATAAATAAAGATTATTATTGTTTATTATTACTCTGTATAACCCCCCCATTCCTCTGATTGACAGCACACACCGCTGATTGACCACCTACACTTTGCACTGGTAGAAAGCTGCCAATTAGTGGTGGGGTCAGAGTTATGCAGAGCTCATCAATGTGGAGGGCTGCCTGACAGCAGGTTTACTAGTCCTCTAGTGATAATCTGCTGATAAAACAGCTATTTTATCAAAACTAAGTAACATATCACTGGAATCAGGGTCTCTGTCTCAACATTATGCTGCTCTCAGATTAGATGGAAAAAAACCTGGTGACAAATTCCCTTTAAAGTGTAATAATTATAGTGTTATATTAATACAAAAGGTGGAGAATACAATTTTTTTTATTCTAGTTGACATTTCCAGGCTAGGATGGAAAGTTTTTATCATGATCAAACATGTAGATGATAGAAAAATAACCCATCTGCTTTAAAAGTTCCCTAAAGGCTGGGTCTCACATAGCGATCCCGCAACGATCACGACGACGATGCGATCTGATAAGGATCGTTGTTGCGTCGCTGTGTAATCGCTGGTGAGACGTCAAACATACCGACTCTCCCAGCGATGCGGATGATCATAGCGATCTTCGTGACGACGTCGGCGGTCGTTGAATCCCTGTCACACTACACCTATTCGGACGACACAGCGCTCGATGTGGGCTGTACAGAGTGACGTTGCAGGCACGCAGGCGTGGCATAGCGTCGCCTTTTCCGCGCCCCCTCATCTCCGATTGGTGCTCACTACTGCGTTCCCATTGGCGGCGCTACTGCTCATTGTTCAGGACGCAAGCAGGAACAAACCACCACAACTGCTGCTAGACCGCCAGGAACAATGAACAGGAGCACAGCTACGCTGCCTTCTTCACGCGATCGGGAACAATGGTAAGTAGCGCCGCTAATTGAAACGCAGTACTGACCGCCAATCGGATCCGGGGGGCGCGGAAAAGGCAACGCAAAAGCACGCCCTCGATTCTAGTAGCAAGTCGTTGGAGAGATCGTTGTTAAAGGTGTCAAACAGGACGATATGTGTGACTCAGCGGGGCCGCAACGACCAAAAAAAATGTCCAGAGTTTTCTTGAACGATCAGCGATCTCACAGCAGGGGCCTGATCGCTGGTATGTGTCAGACGTAGCGAGATCGCTATTGAGGTCGCTGTTACGTCACGAAATTGGTGACGTAGCAACGATCTCGTTAGCGATCTCGTTATGTGAGACGGGCCCTTAATGAGTGATTCCCCTACTGGAAACCTCACTATCAGACTCATGCGATTCTTAATATGCTGCAGGGGAATTATGTATTGTACAGTGCCCAATGAAGTCAGTAGGGCACTCATATGAAAAGGGGATTTACTTTGACCTAAATAGCAAATTAAAAGATGCATCACTAAAACTGCCGCAAACAGCTACGACTTTCTGTATGTCACAACTTAGGATATTCCTAAATTAGAAAATGGAAAATGCACCAAATGAGCCCAAAATGTGGAAACTCTGAGACCGTCACTTATCTCCAGAAAAGTAGTCAGCCGACCCCTTGTCTTGCCTGGTGAAGGAGATGTAACACTTGGCACTAGTGTGGGATCCTATTCCACTATGAAGTAGGCGCTCAGATGCAATAAAAAGATGACATTTATTGAATGACAGCAATCCAAACTATCGACTTAGCAGTGAATGAAGCGAGCCACACAAGCGATGACCATCTCACCAGACAGGTTGGGGATGAGGAGATTCTTGTACATGAGTGTGGGTCTAGAGGTGACATTCAGACATCTAAGGTGGGACTCACCTTTTAAAAGGGTTTTCCGGTCTGAAATGAAACATGTATTCTTTGTTCTTTATATACAGCATATGTAAAGGTTTATATTTTTATATGTCAACATTGAACTATATTATCCTTACAATATTATCCCTAGTTATGTGGCAAGATTTACCTTTGATGTGTATTGTTAAATCTATGGTAAATGCGGAGGGGGATTGTATGACCCATCCATCACTTTCTTGGCACACATCTCTAATTACATACTAATCTGTAACCACTAGAACTTTGCTGCTGGAAAGATTTAGGTATCCTTTCTAGCAGACTAGCATTGGAATGCTTAATAGGCTACTTATAGCAATATGATACTATCTACATCATGTGAATGCTCTGCTGTTACTGTAAGATTAGAAATGGTTTTCAGACAATAATTTAAGTTTCATTTAATAAATGATTCCTAACAATTTTTTCCTGTATATGAAATATAAAGACAAATTTACATAAGCGCATTAGTCTGAATCTGAGAAACTTGTGCCTGTGGGTCCATATCAGGGACATGCTTGGGATCCCATGGATTGGGTGTGTGCTTGTGCCAATGCCAGGTGAGTGGGCCCTTATCAGTCTCTAAGCTACAATCACAAGAGTCCTGGAAGCAGCAATCCATGTACAGGCCTGTCTAATCCTCGATCACACACTATGGCTCTCACTGTGCATACTGATCTGGCAAAGTTTGTTGTCCATGAATCTCTTTTCTGTTCTTGACAATCGGGGAGATTTATTCTGCTAAATGTTCCGGGATTCTGGCGAAATTTGCAGCAAAATTTGCCTTAAATGCTTTGCTCTACACTTACTATGTTTTTTATGGAACGGGTTATTGAAAAAGAAAAGTGTCTACATATAAAAGAGACATGGCTTAAAATGCAACATTGTTAGCCAAAATTGTGTTAATCCAGTGTAGAGGTTCACTCTCTCTGGAAGGCATAAAGGCCTTAGGTAACGTTTTGGTCCAAACACATGCAGTTTTTATTACTTTCCACAGGTTTCACAGCACCGAAACAAAATCATAAACTTAAATCCCTAGCTTTGTCCAGGTGCTAAATAAACAGAACAGACCATGGCTAATCATACACGACTGAGCTAGCCATCTCGGTCACACGAAACAGCTATTGTCCATAGCAATCATTGATACTTGCGGTTTTCTGCATACGGCACGTGCATTTAATCATGATCACTTATGTCAGTGCGGGCTCACCGAACAGATTATAATCCTTTTCCACGAAAAGATTTATACACAGAAGAGTCACGTTCCAGCCAGTCTCGGTATCCCATTCAAACCTTAGCTCCAGCAGATTCCAGCGCCAAATAGAAGTGTTCAACTCTAGGCACAGTTCATACTGAACAGCTTGCAGCTTCCACATGGTTCTCTGCAGCTCTCACAGACTGCTCAGCTCAGTCTCCATTCAGAGAAAGACCCCGGCATGTCTATCTACTCTCTCAGCCACAGCTCACGTTTTGACTGGTCACTCACTAGTAGCACACTCAACTCTTCTCAACATTCAGCAGACTGACACATCTAGTGAATGAACACAGGGTCTGATTTTTAGTTAAAAGAAGTCAGGTCCATCTAATTAAAACTTGCAGTGCTAATATCTAACCCTGCCCTACCTGGTTTTGCTACAACAGTTTTTGTTAACTAATAGGTGCTATAAAGTTAGTTAGTACTCAACAGTCTAAAGATTCACTACATTTATAAATCACTGTAATAAATTTGGCTTATTTTAAGACTGTCCATTTGAATAATTGCTGGAACAGCTCTTGTCCCAAAGTTGAATATTTGCTGTTTTTTTTTAACATGGGGCACTGTTTCATGTAAGAAGGGTTGTCCAAGTAGTGGACACAGGGCTGTGGAGTCAGAGTTAGTTTTGGTCGGAGTCGGTAGAAATGTACCGACTCCGACTCCAGCTTTAAAAAACATGTATTAATATTTCATAATTGAACTTTCATATGAATTTTATAAATGTTACTCAAATATATATGTTCTATCAAACTATGAACAACAGTGCTAAGCAGTTCTGCTGGAGATAGAGACATTTCTTACTTCTTGTGTGTCACTGTTCTCCACTGCCCTTATCTAATCTTATACTTGGTTAACCTCATGCTGCCCTAACCCCCCTACTTACAATGTATGAAACTGAAAGTGAAAATGTGTTGCAAATTCTTAGTAGTAAAGCTCCTCCTCTAGACTAGATGTTTACTAGGTGTGCGTCTTCCAAGCATCTCACAGCTGCTACTCAGAAGAGGAAGACTGTAAGAAGTATTATCCTTTCAACAAACTTTGCATCAGTTAACTGTGAGTACATGAGGAATAACAGTATTAGGCCTCTTTCACATTTCCGGCGGGCGCCTGGCGGCGCCCCCGGCATTTTGCCGCAGCGCCGCATGTGAAAACCTTTCACACTTCCGGCGGCCAAAATGCGTTTTTTTGCCGGATGGTTTCTGATGCTTGGAGAGATAAGAAACCATCCGGCAAAAACAAAAAACGTTACATGCAGCGTTTTTTTCCGGACGCCGCAATGTACATTTGCGCCGCATCCGGACAAAACCGCATGCAACGCATTGACATGCGGCGCCATCCGGCGCTAATGCATGTCAATGCGAAAAAAGCCGCATGCGGCGCATCAGATTTTCAGATGCGGCGCTGCGGCAAAATGCCGGGGGCGCCGCCAGGCGCCCGCCGGAAATGTGAAAGAGGCCTTACTGACCACTATATCAGTTGTACGACCTGGCAATAATTTTGTACAATTGTTTTTAGTAAAAACAATTGTCATTTGGATTGTGAATGCAGAATTAAAAACCTGAGAATGTCAAAGAAGCGTCACATTAAATCAGCTGTATTTGAACATTTCACCATCACTCAAGATAGAAAACATTATGTCTGTCAGTGTATGACAAATGATCCAGACGAAAACAAATGCTGTGAAGCCAAGATCAGTGCATATTCAGGCAAAGATAAAAATGCTCCTACCAGAGCTTCTAATCTAAAGAGACATTTACAGCGCTTTCATCCAGAAGTACTGAAAGCAGTGGATGAGAAAGACTGCATCCAAACCAATGAACCAGTTCCCAGCTCTTCCAGCCAAACAAAGGAGCAGAGAACTTTGCAGCCATCAGTTGCAAGATATTTTGTCAGTGACCAAGTTACTGTGACAATGACAGTAGATACATTTAAAAAACAGATCATAGAGCTTGTTGTAAAGGATAGTGTGCCTATTTCATTATTTTCACGACCAGCTTTTATGTGTCTGAATGGGGAAATGGCCCGCAAGCTTGGTGTTTCTCTGGAGAGAGAGTATTAGAAAATTAGTAATCGAAGAAGCTTTTAAACAAAAGGAAGAACTTAAAAAAACTCTCAAGGGACGCTTTCTGTTTCTTAAAATGGATGCCTGCACACGTCACAGAGTGAACTATTTTGCCATCAATGTCCGATTTGTTTGTGACAAAAATGAAAAGGTTCTGCAAGACTATGAACTTAAAAAAGAGCAAGTTCTTTCTGTCGTAACTGACAATGCTTCAAATATGATAAGTACTATTAAGCTAATGAATGAGAGTAATGATGGTGACCAGCAGCTAGAAGAACATTCTGGGTCCACAGACACAGAAATGTTTGAAATAGAGGAACACAGTATTGTAACTGAGGAGCAAACTGAAGTTGCTTCAGATGAACAGCAACATGATAGTTTAGATGATCTTGTTGAAACTGTGTCAATACGTTCTTTCCTTCATCACATTCGCTGTGTTGTGCATACGCTACAGCTGGCTATAAGGGTATGTTTCCATGATCCGGAATGCTTCAGGAATTGCTGCGTGTTTGACGTTGTGCGCTGGCGCAGCGTCAAACACGCAGCATCCAGATGTTACAGCATAGTGGAGGGGATTTCAAGAAATCCCGTCTCCACTATGCTTAAAAACACGCTGGCGGCAGACCGACAGACCTGCGTTAACGGACATGCGGCGCGTCTTTTTAGACCGCAGAATGTCCTATTCCCTGCGTGCCGCAAGGGAAATAACACAGGCCTGTGTAGCCTGCGGTCATTCTGGATGTGTTCCGGATGTGTTCCATGAACACATCAGGATTGACCGCGTGTTCACTAGGGGGCGGGGCTTTGGGCGGAGCGGACTTTCCGCTCCGTTCAAAGCGCTGTGGTTCCGGATCGTGGAACCACAGCCTTAGAGGCAGTCTGCAAGAAGGACATTCTGCTGCACTGATTGGCAAGGTGAGAAAATTGGCTACTGTTGCCAGAACCCCTAAAGTTGACTCAATTTTGAAGAGACTTGCTGGAAAAGGGGCAACTATTGATCAAGCCACACGATGGGGCAGTACTTAATGATTCAGCGCTTGGTTGAACTGAAAACCTTTCTTGTAGACATGGCTAACCCTCAACTGACGCTAAATGAAAGTCAGTGCAATCAGGTGACTGAGCTGGAAAAATTGCTAGAGCACCCATCTACATTGACTAAAAAATTACAAGCAGTGGAAAGGAGCTGTAAGAACTTGATGTTTCGCCTGTCCCAAAGAGGAGGGTTAATTGCAAGTGGCATTGCTACATCAATGAAACGGAGAGAGGAGCTACTATTACAAAATAACATTCTTTTGGCAGCTGTTTATGTAGACCCAATGCATCGGATTCTTCTAGATGATCAACAGCTAACTAAAGGAAAAGAAGCTCTGTTTGAAATAGCAGTAAGGATGAAAGGGTTGCAGAACAGTCAGGAGGAACAAGAAGAATTTGGTCGTCCTGCCACATCTTCACCCTCATCAACTGATGAAGAATTTAATTTCGAAAAATATTTGGATCACAAGGACCGTGCAAAGCGTTCCCGCATAGAAGAGTCATCCCCATTAAAGAACACAGCCAGTACATTTCAGCAGAATTTTTCATGTGCACTAAAAGAAATTGAGAAATTTGACCGTTCATCAAAAATAACAGTGCAACAAGCGATTCCTCTGTATCCTGACATTGTCAGAGATGTTGCCCGAGTGGTTACTGCTTTGCCACCAACCCATGTTAGTGTAGAGAGGTTGTTCTCTGCTCTCAAAATAATTAGATCAGATTTGAGGGCATCCATGAAGGAGGATCTGACAGAGGCAATACTTTTTCTGAGGACAAATTTATAGATTTCTTCTTATTAACTGCATAACAGTGTTTATTGCATATTTACTTACAAGAGTTTATAAAAGTTTATAAAAGTTATTTGCTATATTCTAATTGTATTCTAATAAATATAGTTTTTGCTCTAAGTGGTCTGATTACTTATAATATGATGGTGAGAAACTGAATAAGCACAATGTTAATATTTTACAACAGTAAATTTATTGTTACGAATTGGCCATTTATGAAGGAGTCGGAGCCGGAATCGGAGCCGGAGTCGGAGTCGGAGCCTGATAAAATCCAGGAGTCGGAGTCCCAACTGTGGCTTACGGACTCCACAGCCGACAACGCCCGATTGACCGGTCTTAAGCTACAAGTCTACAGTGAGACTTGTAAATCCTCACATCGCGCACTACATGCTGTGAGGATGCAAATCGCATGATTGCAGTAACGCGCATGTTGCTCCCTGCACCATCACCTGGAAAATCCTCACTGCGTGCAGTGTGCGCTTTATGAGGATTCACAAGTCTACAGTTACATAGAGTGACTACAGACTTGTAGCTTAACAACACCTTTAAGTTTAAACTGCTAAAAATTACAGTTTTTTGTAAATCCGCACCAATGGATTGGAAACAAAAATGGAATGTATTTAGCTCCCTCGAGTTGTTATTTTCTGCCCATTGGCCACTTTGTTCCCGCCATCTAAAGTCTGTCTGTGTGTATAAATTCACATGGATAATGTGCACCATTTCCTACTGGTCTGAACTTATCATCTGGGTTTCTTATAGAAGTCATGTTGATATTGGTTGTGTTATGTTAACAAATATATGTATCCTTACTATGTGGTAACATTATTATACACCATAAACATAGGGCATTTTATGCCTGTTATTAAGTCTGTTTGCTCGGATAGAAATACTCTCACTAATACATGTGTGAACTGTCTAGATGCAAAAAATGTTGTCACGTCCTATATGTCACACATTGCATGTGTAGACCTGAAGGACTTTAGCTATAGATTGTTAATTACCGTATATACTCATGTATTAGCCGACCGTGTATAAGCCGACCCCCCTAATTTTGCCACAAAAAACTGGGATAACTTATTGACTCGTGTATAAGCCTAGGGTGGAAAATGCAGCAGCTACTGGTAAATTACAAAAATAAAAATAGATACCAATAAAAGTAAAATTAATTGAGACATCAGTAGGTTAAATGTTTTTGAATATCCATATTGAATCAGGAGCCCCATATAATTCTCCATACAGTTAATGATGGGCCCCATAAGATGCTCCATACAAAATACTCCCCATATAATGCTCCTTAAAGGTTAATAATGGCCCCATAAGATGCTCCATAGAATAATATGCCCCATATGCTGCTCCATAAAAGTTATGCCCCGATAAGATGCTCCATAGATTATGCCCCCTAAAATGCTTCATAGATTATGCCCCCATATGATGCTCCATAGATTATGCCCCCATATGATGCTCCATAGATTATTACCCATATGATGCTCCATAGATTATGCCCCCATATGGTGCTCCATAGATTATGCCCTCATATGGTGCTCCATAGATTATGCTTCCATAAGATGCTCCATAGATTATGCCCCCATAAGATGCTCCATAGATTATGCCCCCATAAGATGCTCCATAGATTATGCCCCCATAAGATGCTCCATAGATTATGCCCCATATGCTCCATAGATTATGCCCCCATAAGATGCTCCATGTATTATGCCCCCATAAGATGCTCCATAGATTATGCCCCATGTGCTCCATAGATTATGCCCCATATGCTCCATAGATTATGCCCCCATAAGATGCTCCATGTATTATGCCCCCATAAGATGCTCTATAGATTATTCCCCATATGCTCCATAGATTATGCCCCATATGCTCCATAGGTTATGCTCCATAGATTATGCCCCATATGCTCAATAGTATAGGTCCCACATGCTGCCGCTGCTGCTGCAAAAGAAAAAAAAATGATATACTCACTTCTCGTCGCTGTGGGCCAGGTGCCGGTGTCCTGAGCAGGCGGGGACACTGGCACGCTATGGGGGACAGGTGCCGGTGTCACCACTCGCTCAGGGCCCCTGCACCTGAAATATTCACCTGTCCCCGGTCCACCTCTGCGCACTGCTCCGTCTTCCGGGTCCTCTGTCAGTGTGTGCTCAGCGATGACGTAATTAGTGCGCGCCGCGCCTCTGCCTGAACATCATAGCCAGAGGACGAGAAGGTCAGAGCGGCGTGCAGCGGTGGACCGGGGACAGGTGAATATCTCATATACTTACCCCTCCTGGAGGGTCTCTGCAGCCCCTGCTCTTCTCCCGCGGTCTCCGGCAGCTATTCCTTCCTACAGCGGTCACGTGGTACCGCTCATTAAAGTCATGAATATGTGCATATTCATAACTTTAATGAGCGGTACCACGTGACCGCTGCAGGAAGGAGCCTGAAATCGTGGGAGAAGCAGGGCAGCGCGTATCGGCAGGGGGGGTAATTATGATCTGACATCCCCGCTCCCCCTTCCCCACCGACCCCTCGGTATATGACTCGTGTATAAGCCGAGAGGGGGACTTTCAGCCTTAAAAAATGGGCTGAAAATCTCGGCTTATACACAAGTATATACGGTATACTGCTGGCCATATATTTCTATTGTCTTGTCCCACTAAATTTCACGTCTGTGAGTGTGATAACATGATTTGCAAGAGCCGGTGTCATCGCCAGCTGTCTGCAAAACTTTCACATGTTTGCGACTTTCTGTCCTAAATGAATTGCACCTCTGAACTCAGGTGTCCGCATGTCTGTAAGCAAAGAAGAAGCTTGATCTTTGGATCCTCCATGGACGTCAGCCGTCTTTTTCGGTTCCGGACATGCACAGTGCACCTCTGAAACCAAGAAGAATACACTCGCCTTCAGAGGCACACTGATGTATATGAAAGAAAGGTGTGCGCATGTGCGAGATTTGCAGACAGCTGGCGATGACACTAGTTTTTGCAAATCATGTCATCACGCCCAGGGGCGTGATAACATGCTGAGTGGGACGACTAGTCTGGGGAAACAAATGTCCCATCGACTACTCAAAAAGTTTATTGGCATATTAAAAATGGACTGTAGAAATACTTTCTCTAAAAATCTGTTAAAGCAGTGTTTCTCAACTCCAGTCCTCAGGACCCACCAACAGGTCATGTTTTCAGGATTTCCTTAGTATTGCAAAGGTGATGGAATTAATGCTTGAGCAGGTGATAAAATTATCACCTGTGCAATACTAAGGAAATCCTGAAAACATGACATGTTGGTGAGTCCTGAGGACTGGAGTTGAGAAACACTGTGTTAAAGGGAAAGACACAGAGCAAAGTACTGCAGTGCGCAGACGCTGGGCCTCTCTGACTTTCCCGGTGCCTGCGCACTGCAGTACTTTTCTCTGCCCTCAACAGGGCAGAGAAGTACGCATGCTCAGGAGTGCGATGCCAGAAGACTGTGTGGATGATGCAGGGTCGCGTCATCCACACTAACCAAGAATGAGGACGGCCATTTTAAGAAGATGGAGGCGCCGGACCAAGACTGCCTCGGACGGGACTGCCCCGCATGTGAGTATAATAAAAGTTATTTTTCAGTTTTTCTAGGTTGGGTTGGGGGCACATATATAGCATTATAGAATGCTGTATATCAGCCCTGAAAGGTGGTGGCCGTAACTCGTATAGGCCAAACCTGGTGACAGGTTCCCTTCAATGTGTCAAAGAGTATGTAGGTACTGTATTTATTAAGGAATATACAAATGGTGGTGATTTGGGGGTCATTGGGAACCTGTCAGGTTGCCTTTAAAATCCCACCGACAATGCTGGTACTGTATCACGCTGCAGATTTACAGCTGCAAATGTGCATCAGCAAATCCACAAAATGTGCTTGTGGCTTTAAGCTTTTGTGCGTTGTGATATTCCACTGAGTTCCAAAAGTCACTGTATGCTGGTTTATCTGCATCCCTATGGAAAATCACAGGTGACACAGTACATCTGTACCCGGTGCTCTCAAGGCTCTTCATTATTTTTTACTGCTGTTGAGATGTCAATGAAATTACAGTAAATTCATATTGAACTTTATAACATTACGGATAGCACAGCTCTTGGCAAGGATAAGTTCATGTGACATTCATGGAAAGTCCTGTTAGTTCTATCTGCTAAAATGAATGTAAATGTCTCTGGAGAAACATGAGATAACATAGTCCACATAAGGGAAGCTGTTTTCTGGATTTCCTGTCAATTGAGTAATCAGTAGCGGCTCCCTGCCTTACATGGCTGATAATAGACCACTTACAACTGTACAACAAATGGAGATAAGATGCACTAGTTTGCTCAGTTTTGGACAAAAGAGATATTTTAAAAAACATTTTTTTTAGAAGATTTTGCTTAGTAATGCAATGATGGTACATTCCTGAACACAAACTGAGTGACAAAAAACAGAATGACAGCGAAATTACAGAACTTTAAGTTGTTGTACATACACTTTAAGGCCGGGGTCACACTTGTGAGTGTGATGCGAGAAACTCGCGCAAGTCTCTCGCATCAATACCCGGCACTGCCACCGGCACACTCTGGCTGCATAGAAATACATGCAGCTTCACACTCCGGTCCCGAGTGCCGGCGGCAGTGCCAGGTATTGATGCGAGAGACTCATGAGAGTTTCTCGCATCACACTCGCAAGTGTGACCCCAGCCTAATGTGGAGAATCATACTGCCAGGTGAGTTTTACCATATAGTGTACATGGTAAATGAAAAACCCAAAAACTGTTGTGGAATTGCACTTTTTTTTGCAATTTCAATACACTTGGAATTTTTTTCCCCGCTTTCCAGTGCATCACACGATAAAACTAATGATGTAATTCAAATTACAACTCGTTCTGCAAAAAACAAGTCCTCTATACAGCTATGGGGGTGGAAAAATAAAAATGTTAAGGCTCTTGGAAAAGGGAGGAAAAAATGGAAAATCTCCCAGGGATGAAGGGCTTAAAGGTCTCGGATAACCCTCTCAAGTACAGAATAAAAATGTGCCATAAATACTGTATAATTTCAAATGATAGGCTCTCTTTAAACCCTTAAAAACCATGACTAATATTACATTAATGTCCAAACATTTTTTGACTCTTAACACTATAAATATAATAAATGTATTTCACAGTAATGACAGTAAGCACAAAAGAGCCCATTTGTGTCTGAAATCTTTGCCCACCCATAGTTGTGCCCCTGAACATACAGTTTTTTTTGTCAACCTACAGCTAATCATACAAAGTTGTTTTACTCTAAACTTTTGTTTCTTCCCTACACCATAACTTATTGCACGCCCTCAGAAACTTTTTATTGAGTTTTTGTTGATTTTGGAGGTCAAAGATTTCTATATTCCTGTTATTATTTAAATGGGCTGTCTTTCACCTACCCCCGTCTTCCCGCTGCTCCTGGTATGATGCTTCCCCTGTCCCCATTTTGAGCTTATTATTCCCCCTTTAAGCATAGTCTTTGTAATAATCTGTTCTTCATCCTTACAGTCGCAATGTAAGCTTAGGCAATCTGGAAGCAGTTATTGTCTAAATACTGACTTGTGATCACACTTTGTACATCTGTTGCTTCCACTTATGAAATAGGGATTACTGCTTTGTAGACACTTTTTCATGATTAGCGTCAGCAGTCACACATGGCATTTATTTTCATGGTGCCCTTGCATCTGGGAAGGCTAGAAATACTTGGTCAGTTGTTATGTGATATACATGGTAAATGTTTGAGCTCTGTAATGTGCTAGAAACAAACATTGTCAATTGTAAGAATCTCATCCTGAATCTTAGTTTGCAGTAAACAGAAAAGCAACCTGTTACTCCCCAATAGATAGATTACTATATTATTTACTAGGATTATTGACAAAAAGCCTCTGCCCCTCCGTCACGGCATTAAAGGGGTTGTCCACTACCAGGACAACCCCTTGATCAAAATGTTTGGCCCCAGAAAATAATAAAGCCTATACTCACCTCCCATCCTTGAACAGTTCCCACAGTGTCAGCACTCTCCCGAGACCCTTGTGCCGTTGTTGTGACTCGTGAGTCTGGTGCCTAATCTTCTCTGGTGTCACTTTCGGACAAATCGAACATGAAGTGGAAATGAAGACTGCATCTGACCTTGGACTTTCTCTTCCTGCTGAATTCGTCAGGAAGCGGGGATCGTGACGTCAATGCTGATCGGGCGTCGGCGTCACGTGTCACAACACCGCACGAGGGCCTCGGGGAGAGCGGGAACGGCGCCGTCACGGGAGGCGAATATAGGCTTTATTATTTTATGGGTGCCAAGCTAGGGGTATGAGAAGGGGTTGGCCAAGTAGTGGACAACTTCTTTAACACTGATAGTTCCAGTCTTGAAACTATATCAGATATTGCTTGTAATGTATTTCATACTCCGTAAGCGTCCTATCTCAGGACGAGTGCACCTTTAGGGTCTGTGCACACGTTGCGGATTGTGGTGCGGATCCGCAGCGGATTTGGTACTGCGGATCCGCTGCAGATCCGCAAGTTATGTACAGTACAATGTTAATGAATGGGAAAAAAACGCTGTGCCCATGCTGCGGATTTTTCCGCGCTGATTTACTGCAGATTTAAATCCGCAGCATGTCAATTCTTTGTGCAGAATCCGCAGCAGTTTTACACCTGCTCCATTATAAAAATCCGCAGATGTAAAACCGCAGGGGAAATCCACACAAAAACTGCGGAAAATCCACACTAGATCCGCAGGTAAAACCCAGGTAATTTTACCTGCGAATTTAGCAAAATCCGCGCGGAAAAATGCGCAATGAAAACCGCAACGTGTGCACGGGGCCTTAAATGGTTTTGAAAGTTATAGGAAATTAAGCAACGTAGTAAAGGTGAAATCATTATAATGTCCAAAAAAAGGCTGCACTCAAGCATACTAAAGCATGACAACATAGAATATATGAAATTTTGAATAGCAATATGGCTTTGGAATATAAGGAGAAATTTGAGACGCTTAGTATAAACATTTGGCCAAACATTTTAAAGCCCAACAACCATCGTCAAGGTGGTCTCAATTCTGTTGGGTCCCTAACCTAATGTGAACATACCTCTATTAGGCTGATATCTGAATTTCTGGGTGAATATGCACCTCTGTCAGTAATGCCTGCATTTATGGGTAAAGTAGGGACCTGGTGTAATTAAAATCACCACCTGGTGGGGGCGGAGTGCTCGGTCAGCAAGCTAACATTCAAAAGACAAAAAACCTGACTGGCACTTCCAGACTAATGTGAACTAGGTGCAAACCAAAGGGAGCTACCCTCATGTAAAACATCCAAAAAAAGGCTGCACTCAAGCATACTAAAGCATGACAACATAGAATATATGAAATTTTGAATAGCAATATGGCTTTGGAATATAAGGAGAAATTTGAGACGCTTAGTATAAACATTTGGCCAAACATTTTAAAGCCAACAACCATCGTCAAGGTGGTCTCAATTCTGTTGGGTCCCTAACCTAATGTGAACATACCTCTATTAGGCTGATATCTGAATTTCTGGGTGAATATGCACCTCTGTCAGTAATGCCTGCATTTATGGGTAAAGTAGGGACCTGGTGTAATTAAAATCACCACCTGGTGGGGGCGGAGTGCTCGGTCAGCAAGCTAACATTCAAAAGACAAAAAACCTGACTGGCACTTCCAGACTAATGTGAACTAGGTGCAAACCAAAGGGAGCTACCCTCATGTAAAACATCCAAAAAAAGGCTGCACTCAAGCATACTAAAGCATGACAACATAGAATATATGAAATTTTGAATAGCAATATGGCTTTGGAATATAAGGAGAAATTTGAGACGCTTAGTATAAACATTTGGCCAAACATTTTAAAGCCCAACAACCATCGTCAAGGTGGTCTCAATTCTGTTGGGTCCCTAACCTAATGTGAACATACCTCTATTAGGCTGATATCTGAATTTCTGGGTGAATATGCACCTCTGTCAGTAATGCCTGCATTTATGGGTAAAGTAGGGACCTGGTGTAATTAAAATCACCACCTGGTGGGGGCGGAGTGCTCGGTCAGCAAGCTAACATTCAAAAGACAAAAAACCTGACTGGCACTTCCAGACTAATGTGAACTAGGTGCAAACCAAAGAGAGCTACCCTCATGTAAAACATCCAAAAAAAGGCTGCACTCAAGCATACTAAAGCATGACAACATAGAATATATGAAATTTTGAATAGCAATATGGCTTTGGAATATAAGGAGAAATTTGAGACGCTTAGTATAAACATTTGGCCAAACATTTTAAAGCCCAACAACCATCGTCAAGGTGGTCTCAATTCTGTTGGGTCCCCAACCTAATGTGAACATACCTCTATTAGGCTGATATCTGAATTTCTGGGTGAATATGCACCTCTGTCAGTAATGCCTGCATTTATGGGTAAAGTAGGGACCTGGTGTAATTAAAATCACCACCTGGTGGGGGCGGAGTGCTCGGTCAGCAAGCTAACATTCAAAAGACAAAAAACCTGACTGGCACTTCCAGACTAATGTGAACTAGGTGCAAACCAAAGGGAGCTACCCTCATGTAAAACATCCAAAAAAAGGCTGCACTCAAGCATACTAAAGCATGACAACATAGAATATATGAAATTTTGAATAGCAATATGGCTTTGGAATATAAGGAGAAATTTGAGACGCTTAGTATAAACATTTGGCCAAACATTTTAAAGCCCAACAACCATCGTCAAGGTGGTCTCAATTCTGTTGGGTCCCTAACCTAATGTGAACATACCTCTATTAGGCTGATATCTGAATTTCTGGGTGAATATGCACCTCTGTCAGTAATGCCTGCATTTATGGGTAATCATTATAATGTGTCACTATCGACAATGAAACACAAGCGGGAGGCATCACTCATTTCATAGCTGCTGACTCTACTTTAGAACAGCAATAAAAACTTACAGCGCGTGTAAGTGGAAAATAGCAGCGCATTATTTTATGAACTTTATTTGTAATGCATCCGTTTATTCCATCTTTATAATAGGGACCATGAGCCTAGTAGAGAATGAGTATCTAGAACACTGCAATGTTTTTTTTTTCCTAAATACAAAATGATTAATTGCTTACTATATTATATGCAGATGAAAGTGGAGAAGTAATATTATTACCAGTCCTATGTAACATACTGTACTTGCATAAGATTGTAATTCCTATGGTTTTCGTGTTTGCTTATTGTACTTAATGGAAAGGTAGAGTCAATAGAGCTTCCTCGGTATCGTAGGACATGCATGTGGTGTAGATCAAAGGGGGGAGGCATGCCATGGTGAGTCATAATGATTGTGCATAAGAGAAATAACAGTGAGTGTTTATACCATCCACTTCATGAAATTTAATCATAACCTAAAAATGTATTTGAGATGGTTTGTAGGAAAGAAAACCCGATTTCAATATTACTTACATAATGGACTTTATATTCATAAAGAAACATAGATATTTGTTATTTTCAAGGTGACAAGCAATTCTGCTGTAAAGAAAAAGATAAATACAGTACTGCCCTATCCTGGGCAGATAGCAAGGCTCACCTTCAGTAGCAATGTGTCTACATATCTGTCACCTGGCTTTAGCAGAGGAAATAACTGTTGTGTATTTTTGAGGTGTAACCATTTAAAAGGCTTGTGATGTTCATCCAGGAATTACTGCTGCTGCTGTCCATCTGCCCGATAAAGGTTATTTTTTTTTTTCAATGATGGACTTTACACTGTAGAAGTCAGATGAAAAAAAGAACAATAGTATCTATATTATTTCATACAAGTGTATAAGGAACTGCTGACACTGAATTAGTGGAGATAGAATCTAAAATCATAGGGAAAACTCAGAAAGATATTGTAACCTATTACATTATCTATTAGTTGAGTGCAAAAGAACTTAAATGAGAAAATGCATTTTTTATTAGATCAACAACATGATTAAAATTAAAAATACGGAATTTTAAAAGTAGAACGGCAATGGGTAAAGAGACGACAAGGCAGAGGAAATTAATACAGGCAATATGGTACAATATGTGATATGCAGAGCTAAGAATTTACAGGAATGGGACATGAATGCAAAATGATGTAATTGTAAAATGTGATATAAATACATGCATATTCATCATGTACGAAATGGTATAGTAGGTGAGCAAGTGTCAGTGTAACATATATTATACATTACTTGTATAGAGACTTATGGATTAGGGTATATGTCGCAAAGTACATAACTATAGTGTTGATCCACTTCCATCAGAAGAAGATAAAGTGCCTAGTGTCATATAAAATTAATACGGTTTTAAATACAAAAGATGATTATATAAAGTGTAAAGAAGAACCCATACCAGAATTTGCCTGTATCGCTGCATTGGCATGAGACCCAACCCGCATTTCGGGGCTGCCTTCCTCAGGGTCTGGATGACAGAACCTACAAAGTTAGAATCATCATGTTTCTAGTTGCATTGGATATGTTTGACCATGTTCCCATTTAAATCAGTGGATATACATAAACTCAAGTTACTTTCAGTGGGTAAAGTCCTACAGTTCAGAGAGCTGTGCTGGACATGATCCTTACTTGAAAGGGTGGTCCAAAACTAACAGTTATTTTAACTCTAAAGCCTGGGTCTCACATAGCGATACACCAGCGATCCCGACAACGATCAGGATCGCTGGTGTATCGCTACATTATCGCTGCTGAGCTGCCAAACAGGCAGCTCAGGCAGCGATCAGTACAAGCGAACCTGCGGGTAACATCGCTTAGTTACCCGCAGTGTACCTTGGATACCAGCGCCCTGATGCAGGGAGCTGGTAACCAAGGTACACATAGGGTTTCCAGGCGCTGCGCGGTGCCTGGAAACCCGCTGTGTACCTTGGTTACCAGCTCCCTGCATCAGGGAGCATCAGGGCGCTGGTATCCAAGGTACACAGCGGGTTTCTAGGCACAGCCCTGCGCCTGGAAACCCGCTGTGTACCTTGGTTACCAGCGGATCGCTGGTCTCCCGCCTGTCACACGCAGCGATGCGTGCCTGTCAGCGGGAGACCAGCGATCAAAAAATGTCCAGGACATTCAGTGACGATCAGCGATACCCAGCAGGGGGGCTGATCGTCGCTGAATGTCACACACAGCGATATCGCTTGGGAGCTCGCTGCTGCGTCACAAAACTAGTGACTCAGCGGCGATCTCGCTAGCGAGATCGCTATGTGAGACGGGGGCTTAAATGTCTATTTAATGTAATCTAATCTCTTTTCTAATATACTTTAGTTAACAATTCCCTATCGTTCCCTCACTACACTATCTAACTGCTTTAATTTTTTTATTTACTTCCTGTTTGATGACGCCTCATTTGAGAATCCCCAGTTCATGCTGGGATACAAAAAAAAACCCATTATTTAGGGGCAAAGGCTGCTGTCATTGCTGGAGCCATAGCACCCATCCTGAAACAAAGCGTCATCAGTGACTTCCATTTCAGTGGCTGGCCTAGTCCCTGCTCTGCTGAGTATTGGTACTGCCACACTAAACAATCCCGCTAGCGATCACGATAACGACGCATACTAATGCGATCGCTAGCGGGATTGTTTCTATATCGCTAAATGCGGCCACATTTAGCGATATAGTTAACGACGCTATCGCCGTTAGCGATCTTCTTAACGACTTTAGCGGTACAAAAGTACCGCTAAATCGCTAAGAAAAGGTGCCACACAGCGATTAGATACTCACCCAGCGGGAGCGCCAGCGATGAAATAGGGTCCGGAACGATTCCAGCGACGAGCGAGATCACAGCAGGAAGCTCGTCGCTGGAAGCTGCCGCACACAACAACATCGCTAACGGGATCGCTAAATAGTGACGTTTTTTAGCGATCCCGTTAGCGATATTGTTTAGTGTGGCATACCCTTAAGTGTCGGATGTCAATTTCAGTATATGCTCAATAGATTCTTGTCACTATGCACTGTTCTTCTCAGTACACAGTGACAAACTGCACCCTCACTGGCTCTAATGAAAAGTGACAAGCCAGCAAGAGAGCTCACTTGTAAGAAGACTACGCAGCATGTAGGATAAGCAGAGACCAGCCCCACCCCGCTAGTGAGGTCACTTGCGTGAGTGGGTCTGGTCTCTGCTTTTCCTGCGTGCCCGGTAGTCTTCCTACAATGCGCATTGAATTGTCAGATTAACAAAACCATATTTAATCAAAAGAAGTTCTTACCTATGTTATATCCGAGTGGCACACTGACCACTATCCCAATGCGCGTTTCACATGTATAGCTTCCTCATGGAACTAGAAGGCTGCAGCAGTGTCTTTATCTCTATACCTCTTTCTAACCCTGCTCCTCCCTCATTTTTTGCCCTCTATAGCAGATGTAATGTGCTCCCTCAGTGAGCTGGCAATCTGGCTTGTTTTATGATGCATTTTAGTGAATAATGAGATCAGGAGTCACAGGGGAGGAGTAGAGGCTCTGAAGTGGGGAAAAAACAGGAGATTTCTCTGACATTCACATGTACAATGATGTATGCAAAGTTTGGTGAAATGATATTGACCAAAGTGATGACAAGTTTGTGTAAAAGAACATGTAGCTAACATGAAACATCCTGTTGCAATGCACCGTGGAAATGAAAAACTATTGCCAACAGCAAAAGAGGGTAGAAGAGAGTTATTAGTAAGCCATGTCATAACTAACAACAGAAGTGTGCAATTTGACAGCCGGGAACTGGTTATTACAGATTTATGGAGCGCCCGCTGGGGTCCGCGGTGTACTCGGTACCGGGCCGTTCACTCCTTAAAGGGGATACAAGAAAAAAAGGTAGCACACTGTAGCGCTATAGCTTGCAAACACGAAATATGAAAATATGAAAAATATGAAAAATGAATTGCATCACTGCCTTAGAAATATGAAAAATTGAGAAGTCTTAGCGCATAAGATGGCCAAATTATGTGAGCCTGATAGCCACGTCAAGGCTCTTCTCGTATATCAGGTCCTAACTAATGCCAATCCTCACTTAGAAAAGTCTGTCTGCATGGGAACATATGAATCCTCTCTTCAGACTAAAATCTACATCTCTGTGGAGGGGTAATGAACCTGATGTAATTAAAAAGCCTGTGACCAACAGGTGGAGTGCTCAGGTAGAAGGTAAATGAATACATATCAAAAAACTGACCGGCACATCCAAACATAGATCCAGTGTGAACAGGTGCTAAACCTAGAGTCACCAACTCAAAAACATACAAGAAAAAAAGGTAGCACACTGTAGCGCTATAGCTTGCAAACACGAAATATGAAAATATGAAAAATATGAAAAATGAATTGCATCACTGCCTTAGAAATATGAAAAATTGAGAAGTCTTAGCGCATAAGATGGCCAAATTATGTGAGCCTGATAGCCACGTCAAGGCTCTTCTCGTATATCAGGTCCTAACTAATGCCAATCCTCACTTAGAAACAGGGTGGATTTGATTTAAATCAAACTGATTTAAATCACGATTTAAATCACGATTTAAATCACTAGTCAGTAAGGCTTGATTTAAATCAGTGATTTAAATCAAAGTTTCTACCAGACCGGTATATCTAATTTCATCATGTGCGATACACCCCAGACCGGTGTATCTAATTTCATCATGCGCGATATGCCCCAGACCGGTGTATCTAATCCCATAATGCGATACACTACACTCAGCCCTGTATCTAGATACATGCAGTGTGTCATGTGCTGTGAATAATCCCAGTGTGTGATACTCTCCACGTATCTGTGCTCAGTTTATAATACAGCGAGCAGCATGAACTAACAGAATAGATGCTGCCGGTCGTCCTCAGTGACAGCCTACTTGTCAGTATCACTGGCAGTCCCCAACAAAATGGCTCCGCAATGGCTCCGCTCTGTGAGCCTAAACTAAATCCTCTGTTATTACAAACACCTAGTAACGGAGGAGAGAAGTCACACGTGATCAGACCCCGCCTGCATTTACTACTGTCGCAATACGAGCTAGCAGTTTATATTTCAGCAGCTGCTCTGCCTAGTGCTTAAAAGTGGAAATACCAAACATTTTAAAATTATTTTTCAGATTTTATTTCTCGATCACCGGCAGTAGTTCTTGCTACTTTAACATGCAAGTAGATGAAGATTTTTAGAATCACTTTTTATATTACTTTTTTCTCCCCAGTTTAGTGGGTTAATCATTCATATTTGGACACCACTGTTCTGTTGTACTTAGGAAGGAGAAAAATAATCCTGACCTTAATAACAATTTAAATAGATTTATTCAACTGAAACAATAACAACATTACAGCATAAGTTATTTGCTTAAACAAACATCCATGTTTGTTAACTAATTTGGCTAAACAAAATATATATATATTTTAAGAAACTTAGACTGTCAGCCCAGCCGACACATGAAAAACTTAAATACTACTGTCCCTGCTGTCCTCTGTAGCTCACTCGTCGTCATCTTCATCATCAATGTGATAATATAGGAGAGAAACTGCCCACTAATCCTACAGAAACCTCTGGAAGAGCATGGCATTGTGAATGTTACACATATACAGTCTTTATTCTACTGAGTTAAACAACTCAGCTTTATCTCATGATGGAAGAACCTTTGGATGGTAAAATATTTTCCTCAAAAAGCAGTTTATTGAAAAAAAATCCGATTTAAATCAAAAAAATCTGATTTTAAATCAAAAAAATCCGATTTAAATCAAAAAAAATCCGATTTTTTTGATTTTTTTAAAAAAATCATTGATTTTTATCCACCCTGCTTAGAAAAGTCTGTCTGCATGGGAACATATGAATCCTCTCTTCAGACTAAAATCTACATCTCTGTGGAGGGGTAATGAACCTGATGTAATTAAAAAGCCTGTGACCAACAGGTGGAGTGCTCAGGTAGAAGGTAAATGAATACATATCAAAAAACTGACCGGCACATCCAAACATAGATCCAGTGTGAACAGGTGCTAAACCTAGAGTCACCAACTCATATACATACAAGAAAAAAAGGTAGCACACTGTAGCGCTATAGCTTGCAAACACGAAATATGAAAATATGAAAAATATGAAAAATGAATTGCATCACTGCCTTAGAAATATGAAAAATTGAGAAGTCTTAGCGCATAAGATGGCCAAATTATGTGAGCCTGATAGCCACGTCAAGGCTCTTCTCGTATATCAGGTCCTAACTAATGCCAATCCTCACTTAGAAAAGTCTGTCTGCATGGGAACATATGAATCCTCTCTTCAGACTAAAATCTACATCTCTGTGGAGGGCATTAGTTAGGACCTGATATACGAGAAGAGCCTTGACGTGGCTATCAGGCTCACATAATTTGGCCATCTTATGCGCTAAGACTTCTCAATTTTTCATATTTCTAAGGCAGTGATGCAATTCATTTTTCATATTTTTCATATTTTCATATTTCGTGTTTGCAAGCTATAGCGCTACAGTGTGCTACCTTTTTTTCTTGTATGTATATGAGTTGGTGACTCTAGGTTTAGCACCTGTTCACACTGGATCTATGTTTGGATGTGCCAGTCAGTTTTTTGATATGTATTCATTTACCTTCTACCTGAGCACTCCACCTGTTGGTCACAGGCTTTTTAATTACATCAGGTTCATTACCCCTCCACAGAGATGTAGATTTTAGTCTGAAGAGAGGATTCATATGTTCCCATGCAGACAGACTTTTCTAAGTGAGGATTGGCATTAGTTAGGACCTGATATACGAGAAGAGCCTTGACGTGGCTATCAGGCTCACATAATTTGGCCATCTTATGCGCTAAGACTTCTCAATTTTTCATATTTCTAAGGCAGTGATGCAATTCATTTTTCATATTTTTCATATTTTCATATTTCGTGTTTGCAAGCTATAGCGCTACAGTGTGCTACCTTTTTTTCTTGTATGTATATGAGTTGGTGACTCTAGGTTTAGCACCTGTTCACACTGGATCTATGTTTGGATGTGCCGGTCAGTTTTTTGATATGTATTCATTTACCTTCTACCTGAGCACTCCACCTGTTGGTCACAGGCTTTTTAATTACATCAGGTTCATTACCC
Source organism: Oophaga sylvatica (assembly GCA_033576555.1). Lineage (NCBI taxonomy): Eukaryota > Metazoa > Chordata > Amphibia > Anura > Dendrobatidae > Oophaga > Oophaga sylvatica. The sequence goes on along the minus strand of JARQOD010000002.1, from coordinate 280,074,365 downwards.
CTCCACAGAGATGTAGATTTTAGTCTGAAGAGAGGATTCATATGTTCCCATGCAGACAGACTTTTCTAAGTGAGGATTGGCATTAGTTAGGACCTGATATACGAGAAGAGCCTTGACGTGGCTATCAGGCTCACATAATTTGGCCATCTTATGCGCTAAGACTTCTCAATTTTTCATATTTCTAAGGCAGTGATGCAATTCATTTTTCATATTTTTCATATTTTCATATTTCGTGTTTGCAAGCTATAGCGCTACAGTGTGCTACCTTTTTTTCTTGTATGTATATGAGTTGGTGACTCTAGGTTTAGCACCTGTTCACACTGGATCTATGTTTGGATGTGCCGGTCAGTTTTTTGATATGTATTCATTTACCTTCTACCTGAGCACTCCACCTGTTGGTCACAGGCTTTTTAATTACATCAGGTTCATTACCCCTCACAGAGATGTAGATTTTAGTCTGAAGAGAGGATTCATATGTTTCCATGCAGACAGACTTTTCTAAGTGAGGATTGGCATTAGTTAGGACCTGATATACGAGAAGAGCCTTGACGTGGCTATCAGGCTCACAGAATTTGGCCATCTTATGCGCTAAGACTTCTAAATTTTTCATATTTCTAAGGCAGTGATGCAATTCATTTTTCATATTTTTCATATTTTCATATTTCGTGTTTGCAAGCTATAGCGCTACAGTGTGCTACCTTTTTTTCTTGTATGTATATGAGTTGGTGACTCTAGGTTTAGCACCTGTTCACACTGGATCTATGTTTGATGTGCCGGTCAGTTTTTTGATATGTATTCATTTACCTTCTACCTGAGCACTCCACCTGTTGGTCACAGGCTTTTTAATTACATCAGGTTCATTACCCCTCCACAGAGATGTAGATTTTAGTCTGAAGAGAGGATTCATATGTTCCCATGCAGACAGACTTTTCTAAGTGAGGATTGGCATTAGTTAGGACCTGATATACGAGAAGAGCCTTGACGTGGCTATCAGGCTCACATAATTTGGCCATCTTATGCGCTAAGACTTCTCAATTTTTCATATTTCTAAGGCAGTGATGCAATTCATTTTTCATATTTTTCATATTTTCATATTTCGTGTTTGCAAGCTATAGCGCTACAGTGTGCTACCTTTTTTTCTTGTATGTATATGAGTTGGTGACTCTAGGTTTAGCACCTGTTCACACTGGATCTATGTTTGGATGTGCCGGTCAGTTTTTTGATATATATCCTTAAAGGGGATGTCGCGGTGGCAAGGGATGTAGCAGTGCTGAGTGGGTGTTGCAGGAAGAACTTGAAAGGACACAGTCACGTGCAGTTTCCAAAGCTTTACTCACAGTTCTGCAAGTAAAGTGTCCAGGGCACTGGCTACAGATGGTGCTGGCGTTCTGATTGCCTGGAAATAATTTGGGTTCCACCTTGCCAGGAGGATTTAGAGGCCTTCCTGCTGTGCTCTCTGTTCCTGGGCTCTGCTGCTTATAGCTAAGCTGCGGCCCTCTTCTCTGTGTTGTTTTTCCAACCTGTATAGCAGGCAGAGTGAGCCTATCAAGGGTCCCGTCTCTTCTCACTGGCAACCCTGGCTCTTGTGTTACTGCTGTGCTGGCAGGTGTCAGTGTGAACAGAGAACGTGCAATTCTCTGTTCTCCAGATGGGACTGTCGGGCTTGGAGTCCTCAACTGGTCCAGGACTCTGGCGTCCACTTTTATCAGAGCTCTGCTCTGGGTGAGCTGTAGCATACAGCTCCTTTCCCACAAGCTTCTCTCTACCTCACATGTAAAGCGCCATGGAATAAATGGCGCTATAATAATAAATAATAATAATAATACAGCACGGGGAAACACGGTGGCTCAGTGGATAGCGCTGCAGCCTTGCAGTGCTGGAGTCCTGGGTTCGAATCCCACCAAGGACAACATCTGCAAGGAGTTTGTATGTTCTCCCTGTGTTTGCGTAGGTTTCCTCCGGGTTCTCTGGTTTCCTCCCACACTCCAAAAACATACTGATAGGGAATCTAGATTGTGAGCCCCATCGGGGACAGCGACGATAATGTGTGCAAACTGTAAAGCGCTGCAGAATATGTTAGCGCTATATAAAGATTATTATTATATACACGTCCTCTCTCGTCCTTGTCTACAGACAGACTCCTCTAACTCCCCCCCAAGCCAGAATGTTCCAAGGAAGCTCCCCTGAAATCAGGTGTTAGAGCACCCCTTCTGGTCTGGAGTAGGAAAAGTGTTGCATGCCGTGTGTTACCTAGCAAGGGGTTTCCTCTTTGTTTCCAGGCATGGCGTCACCCCTGTGAAGGAAACAATGCCACTGTGGCAACCAGACTCCAGGGGTGCCACACTTACTCTGTACAATTTTCTAAATATCAGATTTCCGAAATCTTGACTGTAGTGTGTGAGGGCTTTCTTTGATATATTTTACAGTTTGATAATAGAAATCATTCCTGTGCTGAATCAGACTCCCACACACAGACCTGTTCTTCAGCACAAGTTTTTAGGGTATGTGCAGACAGACGATCAGGAACTGACATCACTTTGGACGCAGCACATGTTCAATGTGTCCAAAGCCCTGCTGTCTATTGAACACAGGTGAATCCGCATGTGATCACTGAACCGTGTGGATTCGCCGCATCCTATACATTATATGGGTGAAATTTCTCTTGGGAAGCTCGTTTCTCTACAAGAGAAATTGACATGTCTGGAGAGATGCCCCGCATGTCCGTCTCCGCAAGTGGTCCGCTTGCATCTCTGGACGCATAGTGGGTATGGGATTTCTTGAAATCTCATCCACTATGCTGTAACAGCTGTCCGCTGCCGGTCAGACGCTGCACAAGTACGCAGGTTCCAACCCGCAGCGTTTACTGATCATGTGCACAAACCTTAGCATGTCAAATTAATGCTTCCAGCAGCAGATGAAGGAAGGGAGACACACCATAACTAGTGGGTAGGCGGAGCCCCAGATAGGATCAATACCTCAGATTAGAAAGCGTGTTGACCGGCCCCTCCAGCTCGGGCTCCTCCTACTCAGCTCTTCAGTCTAAAATTTGAGGTCTCAGAGGACGGTCGCTGCTGGAAGCAGCTCCTCAGAAGATTTTATTATTTTTTATCGGACAAGAGACTTGGATCACCAGAGTGGTCTAGAGGTCTCAGGGGTCTCAGCGCTGCTGGACCCCAACCTCTCCCTTGGCGGATCTGTATTACCCTAATGGTGGTCCCTGCAGAACCCTGCCGGCCCGGGGGGATGAGGATGGCTTCCCTGGCGGGGGCGCAAACCGCGCACAGGGGTCACTGCGTCCCCCGCCCTGGTGGGAAGCATGGGCATAGCGCCAGAAACCCCTGGGGGTCCCTGTGGCGCTCGGCTGGTGAGTACCTCACATTTTTACCTCACATTTTTATTAAAGCGTGTGTGAGTGCTTTCAGCGGCTGTTGCGGCAGCCGCTGTTACTTGTGAAATACATGTTTGGTGACTGTATTCTGTCCGCAGGCAGACGCCTGCAGGACAGGGGGGAGCAGAGAGCGAAGGAGTTCGCGCTCTTTTTTTGAGCCGGCGGGGGCGTGGCTTCACGCTCCCGGGCTTTTCTGCCACAGAAGCGCGCGATTAGGCGCTTCTCTTCAGATTCCTCTCAGCGCGGCGACCATTACAAAAAGGCTCCACGGGCTCCTTCCTGCTCCGCTTCTCCCGTATCACATTTACATCACCGCGACCAGCTGGGTGAGTGATAACGCTCTCACCCCCACAGCGCAGAACCTATCTGTAGAGAAAATACAGATAGGGTTATCTTGCAGCTGCGGTCTTATATAGAGACCTTATTTTGCCATGGGACTCGCACACCCCTTCTATTAATAAGGGAGTAGTGGGGAGTCGGCGATATTAACCCCTTTTAAAGGGTTAACCTTTTCAACAGCCGCACAGGTTCTATCCCAGTTTGGGGTCAGAACTTGTAAGAGTTAATTATATTGCTGAATATTCAGCTGATACAGCTGGGGTAGCTCTCTCACTAAGGGCTTTAACCCTTCAGCGTGCTTGCTGCGTTCGCTTGAGAAGCCACACTTTTTTTCATAATTGCTGACAGGCTTTGACCTGCCTTATACTGTGTGTAAGGGCATGTCGGAACAGGGTCCAGAAGGTGCGGACCGTGTGCCAAATCTGCTTCAGAATCAGTCACGCGAATCTGATACACAGGCCTTGACGTCAAGCGCAGCAATTGGAGGTCACAGCGATGCCAAATTGGATGCCATCGCTCGCTCTATTGATGGCCTTTCTGACCTTTTAGGTCATTGGGTGTCAGCTAGATCCTCTCATGGAAGGAAGCGACACAGGCCGGTTTCATCATTTCCACGTAGCGAATCAGACCTCTCTGATATGGAATGCGGTCAGGGTTCCCCTTCAAATTCAGATGGGGAGTTATCCGGTTCAGATAAGGATCGGCAGGGACATTCTGTCTCTTTAGACCGAACAGAGGCTTTTATTGAAGCCATGAGGGAGGCGTTACAGTTGCCGGAGGAGAGGTAACTACACGTCCTGGTAAGTCACCTCGAATGTACCAAGAATACCGTAAGTCACGAGCGACATTGCCAGCTCTAGATGAGCTTAATGAAGTAGTGGAGAAGGAACGCCTGTGTCCAGATAAACGTTTTCAAGGAACACGTTTTTTTGACGCACTATATCCGTGTTCTACGGAGTTGACGGATAATTGGATTTCTTCTCCTGAAGTGGATGTTCCTTTATCCCAGCTTAGTAATCCTCATTGCTCCCTGTTAAAGGGAAGGCAAGTCTGCAGAAACCGTTAGACAGAAAAACGGAGATGGCAGCGAAATCCAACTACGAGGCCTCGGGTCATGGATTCAAAGCGGTGCTAGGATCCATGTGTGCTTGTAGGGCTTCCCTGTGCTGGTTGGACCGTATACGAACGGCGTTGCAAAATGGATCTCCGTTATCCGAGATAGACGGACTTCTCGGTTTATTGGAGACTGCAGTTTCTTATAGCTATGATGCAGGTCTGGATACTGCATCTCTGTTGTCCAGGGCGCAAGCTTCGGCGGTCACAGTCAGAAGAGCACTGTGGCTTAGACAGTGGACTGGGGACGCAGTGTCAAAACAAGGTTTGCTGTCTCTAGCCTACAAGGGTAGTCAGCTTTTTGGATCTGATCTTTCAGAGCTGATTGCCAAGGCAAAGACGAAAGAAGCAGCCTTACCACAGCGAAGGGCTACGGCTTCTGCGCCTGGCAGGACTGGTGCCGATGGTGGCCGGCGATCCTTTCGTTCCAAGGGACGATTCGGTCAGTCCTCTTGGGGATCGGGTCGTTCCTCTTTTTCGGGAAAAAAGTTCACTCAGAAATCCCGTACTCCCTGGAAATCAAGTTTCCGTCAAGACAAGCGGGAGACTGACAAGAAGCCCGCCAAGGCGGACTGACGCCAGGTTTCCATTCGAGGGCTCTCGAGTGGGGGGTCGCCTGCTCCAATTCAAAGTGACTTGGGTTTCCCGCGTTCCGGACACCTGGGTAACGCGGGTAGTGTCGGCAGGCTATTTCATAGAGTTTTCGTCTCGACCTCCGGACAGGTTTTGCCAGTCTCGCACACCGTCAGAGCCCGAGTTAATTACCGCTCTGCTGCGAGAGGTCGACTCCCTTCAGGAGAAGGGTGTGGTAATACCGGTACCGCCGGAGGACCGAGGAAGAGGATTTTATTCCAATCTTTTTGTGGTTCCCAAAAAGGAGGACAAATTTCGTCCTATTCTGGATCTCAAAAGATTGAATCGGCATGTCCACACCCAAAAATTCCGCATGGAGTCACTTCGCTCCGTGGTGGCGGCCCTGTCGCAGAACGATTTTTTGGTGTCAATCGACATTCGCGACGCTTATTTGCATGTTCCCGTCGGAAGGACTCATCAGCGCTTCCTTCGTTTTGCCATAGGTCAGGACCATTCCCAGTTTGTGGCTCTGCCATTCGGCTTGGCCTCGGCGCCCAGAGTTTTTACAAAAATTCTGGCGCCTCTCATGGCAATTCTTCGAAGACAGGTGGTTGCGATTTTTCCCTACCTGGACGATCTTTTGATTGTGGCATCCTCAAAGGAGGAGGCGGTGACGGCTCGCAACCTATCCCTTCAGCTCCTGGAGATTTCGGGTGGCTGGTCAATTGGGAGAAGTCGTCTCTGGAGCCGTCTCAGTCAATCCTGTTTTTAGGGATGCATTTCGACACGGTACGGGCAGTGGTGTCCCTACCCCCAGACAAGCGGACATGTCTACTTCGACATGTACAGACTATGAAGTCTTCGACAGCAATGTCCCTTCGGAAGTGTATGCGCCTCCTGGGTTTGATGGTGGCGTCCATGGAGGCACTTCCGTTTGCCCAGTTTCATTCCAGGGCCCTCCAGAAGCTGATTCTGAGTCGTTGGGATCGATCGCAGGCTTCGCTGGATTGCAGCGTCATCATCTCTCACAGGGTACGGGAATCCCTAGAATGGTGGTTACGTCCAGAAGCGTTATCCCTGGGGAAATCTTTCCTCCCTCCGAATTGGTCGGTCATAACCACCGATGCCAGCCTGACGGGCTGGGGGGGTGTCTGGAACGACCTTTGGATCCAGGGAGTATGGTCATCGGAAGAGTCTATTCTACCGATCAATATCTTGGAATTGAGGGCAATTTTTCTTTGCCTCCAACACTGGACGGTCCCTTTGAGTGGTCTGCCAGGCCGAGTGCAGACAGACAACGCGACGGCGGTCGCGTATATCAATCACCAAGGCGGGACGAGGAGTTCCAGGCTCATGATGGAGGTGTCTCGGATCCTGCTATGGGCCGAGACCAGGGTTTCAGCCATCTCTGCGATCCACATTCCAGGAGTCCAGAATACGACGGCGGACTTCCTCAGTCGCGAGAAGATGGATCCTGGAGAATGGAGTCTCCATCCGGAAATGTTTGCACTACTGTGCTTCCGTTGGGGAACCCCCCAAGTGGATTTGATGGCATCCAGGTTCAATGCCAAACTACCAACCTTCATATCCAGGTACAAGGACCCGAAGGCTGTGGCGGTGGATGCTCTGGTAGCTCCATGGGACCATTTCGAACTGGTCTATGTGTTTCCGCCAATTTCCTTACTTCCTCTGGTGCTGCGTCGGATCAGACTGGAGAGAATTCCGGCTATGCTGATAGCCCCGGATTGGCCAAGGAGGACGTGGTTCTCGACACTGGTGTCGCTCTTGGCGGCTCCGCCATTTCCACTTCCTCTTCGCCCGGACCTGTTATCCCAGGGGCCCGTTCGTCATCCGGACTTGAAGTCTCTACGTTTGACGGCGTGGCTCTTGAGACCGAAATATTGACCCGTAGAGGTTTCTCAGCTGCAGTCATTGCCACTCTGCGAGCTGCTAGAGGTCCGGCCACTACTAAGATTTATCACAGAACTTGGGAAGCCTTCTTTTCGTGGTGTTCGGGTTCCTCAAGGAATCCGAGGATTTTTTCCATTCCCAATCTGTTGGCTTTTCTACAGTACGGGTTGGACAAAGGTTTAGCAGTTAGCACTCTGAAGGGTCAGGTTTCTGCTTTGTCCGTGCTTTTTCGGAAGGCTATCGCCTCGCGTAGGGACGTGCGTTCTTTTTTTTCAAGGAGTAACCCGTCAGTTTCCACCGCGGAAGGCACCTGTGTCTCCTTGGAGACTCAACCTTGTCTTGGAGGCTCTTCAGCATGTGCCCTTTGAGCCTATGGGTTCTACTAGCCTTTCGTTACTTTCTTGGAAGGTTGCATTCTTAGTGGCGGTAACCTCTTTAAGAAGGGTTTCTGAGTTGGCAGCTCTTTCTTGCTCGCCGCCTTTCCTGGAGTTTTACCCGGATCGAGTAGTGCTTCGCACACGGGGCGACTTTCTACCTAAAGTGGTGTCGCAGTTTCATGTTAACCAGGATATTGTGTTGCCCTCACTTTGTCCGGACCCGAGGAATGCAAAGGAACGAGATTTGCACAAATTGGATTTAGTGCGGGCCTTGAAGTTCTATCTGTCTGTTACTCAAGGTTTTAGGAAGTCAGATTCTCTGTTTGTGATTCCAGCAGGTCGTAGACGTGGTCAACGAGCTTCCAAGGACTCTATAGCTCGTTGGATTCGGTCAGCCATTTTGGAGGCTTACCGTCTTAAAGGCGAACCTTGCCCGATTAAGGTTCAAGCTCACTCCACGAGGGCTGTGGCTTCATCGTGGGCCTTTCATCAAGGGGCTTCGGCAGCTCAGCTCTGCCGAGCGGCGACCTGGCGTTCCATCCACACATTTACAAAGTTTTATAAGGTGGACGTCAGTGCTTCCGCTGATGCGGCCTTAGGACGTAGGGTCCTGCAGGCAGCGGTAATCTAAGTTTTAAGTTAACTTGTATTTGGCGCCTGTTGCGCATTTATCTAGGTTGTTGGGTTTCTGCCTCTTTTGGTTTTTTTCCCACCCTAATTTTTGGACTGCTTTGGGACGTCCCACTAGTTATGGTGTGTCTCCCTTCCTTCATCTGCAGCTGAAAGACGGATTTTGGTAAGAACTTACCTGTAAAATCCTTTTCAGCGAAGAAGGAAGGGAGACACACATCCCTCCCATGGCAGAAGTGTGTTGTTATATTTACAGAAGCAGCGTGGCCCTTCTCTGATAGCGATTTTCTGAGCTGAGGTCGACGCGCTACGGCTCTGTTCCAGCATTGCCAGCTTATCGCAGTAGTCAGGTTCAGTGAGTAGTACCTGGGACTGTGTGGTTTTTCTTTGCCAAATGCATGCATAACCTGTACTTTTGTATTTTTCTCTGAAGTCCTTCAGAAGGGGTTATGTTGCTTCGCTGGTGATATTGTTCTTCCTTAAGCTTTGGTACGACTGAAGAGCTGAGTAGGAGGAGCCCGAGCTGGAGGGGCCGGTCAACACGCTTTCTAATCTGAGGTATTGATCCTATCTGGGGCTCCGCCTACCCACTAGTTATGGTGTGTCTCCCTTCCTTCTTCGCTGAAAAGGATTTTACAGGTAAGTTCTTACCAAAATCCGTCTTTTCCCATCTTAGACCCGCTTCGATCATAAGAATGAAGAACCTGCAGCACTGATTTAGCATTATGCCTCCTTCTATTTTTTCCATACACAGTGGCACTTTCAGCCACAACACCACACAGGGAACTGCAGCACAGCTCCATTTATTTGAATGGGGCCACACTGCAATTTTTCAGCACAGGAGTTGGTTGGGGCACTGCTGTACATGGTAAAAATAATGAAAGGGTTTCAGTTCTACATTAGTACTCCTTCATTTTTAGTATCAGTGGGTTTGCCAAAGGAGGAAGTCAGTCCATCTTAAAATAATGGATATCCTAACAATATATATTCACTTTGTAATGGGAATATCCCTTAAACTTTAGTTCTGATGATTATCATTAATGAATAAAATGCTTTTGTTACAGGTGATTGATTGTTAGATTACTGGTAGATATGGTTGGAAACAGTAGTGTCATACACAATATTGTAGTATATCATCTTACAATTAGCACAATAGTAGACTCCTTATCACAAAGCTAGCGAATATGGTGTTTGTGAAGTTTAATAGGGTCCTGAATGCTAGCTCATGAAAATACAGTGCCTCACATGGAACAAAGCGGGCTTCAGTGCAGTGCACAATATAGTTCCATGCATTGTGTTATGGGATAAAATGTACATGGGACATCGCGTGCATGGGGCATGGCGGGCATGGGACTTTAGTTCATGTACGTAGTATATTCTTTTGGAATTCTCATCTTTTCAAGAATAATGACACTACTGTAAGCGTTGGAATCTCAGGACACTGACACGAGCATGTTTAGATCTCAGCTTAGAAAGGCTTAGCACCATGAATTTCACAATAAGGATTTATGCATATGAGCACTTTTCATGTTTTTCAGTCTTTGTCATGACTAATCTGTACGGCGCACTTGCTATTTCCAGTGATGCACTATTTTAGATGCCAATTCAGACACCATTAGAGCAGTAAAAATGTAATATCTGCAGTATGTCCATATCATAATGTGTCTCACACTGAGAATCCCTATGACCATGAAAAACAAGGCTGCAGGCCAAATACATTTATATGAGTCACACAATTCCGAGGTGAATATTCTTAATAATGTATAATATAGAATGCATTATTCAGAAATTTGGGTATGTTTTTTGCATGGTGAGCTGATGCTTTCATTGAAAGCAATTTGTGGTACATGTGACAATTTCATGGAAATGTGGTGACCCGAAAAAAATGCATTTCTAGTGTTTCATTTTGTTTCTCTTTGCAACGTTTACGGTTAGGTTAATTTATGGTGTATTTTGATAGATCAGGCTTCTATGGACATCACAATAGCAAATTTGATTTTATTTTAATTATATCTTTATTTTTAACAAAGTAAAAGAGTGTGATTCCAGTCTTTATATTTGATACAATTTTTTATATTATTGAAAACATTTTCTTATTATTTTTATTTTTTTTCAGTTTCTAGGCCCCCCCTAGTTTTTAGTCCCCCTAAGGGACCTGAACGTTTGATTCTTTAAAAACAGTATTGCAGTATAAAGTATAAATCGTAATCTACCATGAAGCCCAGCCTTTCTGGGTTTCAGAAGAGTGCCAAGATGGCATCTATGATGACCGTCAGCATTCCCCCAGCTTCAATGATAATCCATCAGCGCAACATGATCACGTTCCATTTAATTACCACTGTCAGAAATTGAAAGCGGCATCTAAATGGTTCAACAGCAGTGATTCGCGCAAGTTTTTTTATTTGCTTATTCTCTATACTGTAATACAATAGTATTGCATTAGCTAAAAAAATGCCATTTTTTCTATGAAGCCCAGCTATGGTTGGGGTTCTCAGGCGGACTAAGATGGTGGCAATGGAGAACTTCAACAGGCCAATGTGAGTCTGTGATCAACTCATTTAAATTCTAATGATGGTGATTGCCAGGTGCATTTAAATAGTTATGGTTTAACAGCAGCAATCGGAGCTAGTTTGCTGCAGTTACAAGCAGATGCTGGCTTTTGAGCCCTCTCATGACCTGACATGAAATATACTATTAAGTCCTATGTCAAAGAGGGACTAATAATAAGTACTTTTTGTTCGCCAGTTTTTCTATAAATGTATTTTGGTTTTATTTTACTTGTCATTTTATTGTTGTACTGGGGTCAATATGTAGGGAAAGGGCTCAGGAGCTGAGCTCCCTCCACACGCGGCTGATGCTAACTATGCCATATGGCTGGCATGCGTCTATAACATCAGTTGCCAAAACTGAGCCCCGATCGTTGCTGTTAACCATTTAGATGCTACTGTCAATCTGATAGTGCCATTTAAATGGAGTGGTGTGCCCGCACCAATTTCAATGACATCTTCAACCCCAGCGTGACATGGGTTGCCCTGGCTGCCAAAGGATCCTGTCACTGTTATTTTGGTACCCCTGTGAAGCTCATCCAGAGTCTGAGTTTTTATATATTTTTTACACATTTTAAAAAGTTTTTGAAATTTCAAAATCACCCCTGAACCACCTCGTTTTCTCAATTAAAAATAAAGACATTTAAAAAAAAATGCTAATTTGGTATCCATAGAAGTCCGGTCTGGCAAAATATAAAATGAATTAGCCTATACAATAAACTCCTTAAGGGGTTGTCCAGTCAAACTGATAAGTTTACAGTCACTCTATGTGACTGCAGGCTTATGAATCCCCACAGCGCACACATTGTGTACTGTGGGAATTTGCCGATTTCAGATCTGGGAACTGAGGGTATGTATGAGTTAGACATACCCCCGACCAGAGGGCCGACCTTGTCACTAGACAGCTCAATGCAAGTATATGGAGCAATAACGCGCATGCTTATTGGCTGTGTAACAGGCGCCCAACATGCAAGGCGAGTGATTCAAGCTTCAAATCCGTGCACCAGCCAATGCTAGTCGAGTACCGAGCATTTCAGAGCACCAGATACTTGAGTGATATCTGAGTATCACTGACCACGATCGCTCATCCCTAATCTCTATACAATGTGGTGAGTATTCTCTGTAGAATACAAACCTGTCAGCTTGCCATGAAAAAAACAAGCCCTCACACAGCTCTATCATCGCAAAAAAAAAAGTTACTGGTCTCGGAAAATGGCAACACAAAATAGATTTTAATTTTACGAACTTCTGAACTTTATTCACCCCTTAAATAAAAAAATATATGCAAGTTTGGTAGTACGTAATCATATTTACCTGTAGAATCATGCTTTCAGGTCATTATCAACATGCTTTTAATATTGTAAATACAAAACCCAAAATGCAATGGAACGCATTTTGTCACCATTTCATATCTCTGTGAATAATTTTTTTCCCCATTTTTCAGTCCATTGTACAGTAAGATGGATGGTGTCCTTCAAAATTACAACTCAATCCACCAATAAGCCCTCATACAGCTATGTCAACAGAAAAGTATAAGAGTTATAGCTCTTGAAAAAAGTGGAAGGAAAAACGCGAATGTAAAAATGAAAATAATTGCGGATGCAAGGGCTTAAACTCCTGAGAATCTAGAAGGTGCTTTCTAAAATGTCTTTAGAAGCTCAGAGAAGAATTTCCAATTACTACTAATGTTTTTTTCTGATTTTCCTTCACTTACCGTCGTGAGAATGTCAATTAATGTTTCACTAATGCAACTTGTCGGAATATTTTTTTTGAGCACAGTCGTATATATCTATCAATACTGTCTAGTTTTTAGACAGTGGAATCTTTTACTATAAAGTCTTTAGACTGTTTAGTCTATGTTTACTAATTAACCTACTTTGTGGCAGAAATTTGTACCAACATTTTTGTCTAGTTTTTAATGCACAGTGTTGCATTTACGCACATCCATTCTATTAGGCCACACGTCTTTTTGGCAAACCACTCCCTCTAACTGGAAAAAGTACAAAGAGCTTCTGAACACATAACAAATGTGGAAATAGACAGTTTTTAGGCCCATAATAAATACCCCCCCTGAGTATCATGATGAGCTGTTTCGTCCTTTTGGGTACTCCTCAGACATTATTTTTAATTTATTTTTTTTCTCTTTTTTGGACAACTTATAAAAATTATGGACAAGTAATATTTTTTACAGACACATCTGGAAACCATAATGAAATCATAAAAATTACAAGTGATATAGGTCTGTAACTCAGATACAAATATGAATACACAGACAGTATTTATGTGAAGTCTAAAAATAAAATAATCTGTACAAGCTGCTTCAAAAAATTGATGGACATATCATTTTTTTTTAAAGACAGTGGAAAAAAAACACAATTGTATATGGACTGACCAGTTGGCAACCCTGATACTAGCACATACTTAATAAACAATAACTTCAAATTAACTAATAGCTTAAATACATAAGGATGTAATATATGAAAGTAGCTATATATATTTCTAGAGACAAAATTTAATTAGAAACAGAATAAATAGGAATGAGACGTAGATCCAGGTATGATGAACTGAAAGATGATCTTTTATTCAACGCGTTTCGAAGTATAAGGTTACTTCTTCATCAGGAAATTACCACATAGATCAACATGGTGACACATTGGTTAGCACTGCAGTCTTGCAGCGCTGGGGTCCTAGGATCAAATCTCACCAAGGACAACATCTGCAAGGAGTTTGTATGTTCTCCACGTGTTTGCGTGGGTTTCCTCTGGGTACTCTGGTTTCCTCCCACATTCCAAAGACATACTGATAGGGAACTTATATTGTGAGCCCCAATGGGGACAGTGCCAATAATATCTGTAAAGCGCTGTGGAATTAATGGTGCTATATAAGTGAGTAAAATAAATGTATATATGTATTCTTGGCCGAATACAACCATCTTTCCAATTGCCTTCTTAGAAACTTCTGCAGAGCATCTTCAATTTATTGTATCCATCTGTCACCTCTCCAATTCATACCTCACTAGGTCTGGGTGGATGGCGCAGATATAAATGCAAGCCAGATCTGAAACCCCTGCTGCAATGATCCTTTGCAAGCGGATCCCAGTCAGTTCACTTCCAAGTTACCCAGAATCACCAATGTTAAAACAAATGCACCATATTCCTACATACCGTATATACTCATGTATAAGCCGACCCCCCTAATTTTGCCACAAAAAAATGGGAAAACTTATTGACTCGCGTATAAGCCTAGGGTGAAAAATGATTATGCCCCCATATGCTCCATAGATTAGGCCCCCATATGCTCCACAGATTATGCCCCCATATGTTCCACAGATTAGGCCCCCATATGTTCCACAGATTAGGCCACCATATGTTCCACAGATTAGGCCCCCATATGTTCCACAGATTAGGCCCCCATATGCTCCACAGATTAGGCCCCCCCATATGTTCCACAGATTAGACCCCCATATGCTCCTCAGATTATGCCCCCATATGTTCCACAGATTAGGCCCCCATATGTTCCACAGATTAGGCCCCCATATGCTCCACAGATTAGGCCCCCATATGCTCCATAGATTATGCCCCCATATGTTCCACAGATTAGGCCCCCATATGTTCCACAGATTATGCTCCCATATGTTCCACAGATTAGGCCCCCATATGCTCCACAGATTAGGCCCCCCCATATGTTCCACAGATTAGACCCCCATATGCTCCTCAGATTATGCCCCCATATGTTCCACAGATTAGGCCCCCATATGTTCCACAGATTAGGCCCCCATATGCTCCACAGATTAGGCCCCCATATGCTCCATAGATTAGGCCCCCATATGTTCCACAGATTAGGCCCCATAAGTTCCACAGATTAGGCCCCCATATGATCCTCAGATTATGCCCCCATATGTTCCACAGATTAGGCCCCCATAAATTCCACAGATTAGGCCCCCATATGCTCCACAGATTAGGCCCCCATAAATTCCACAGATTAGGCCCCCATATGCTCCACAGATTAGGCCCCCATAAATTCCACAGATTAGGCCCCCATATGTTCCACAGATTAGGCTCCCATATGTTCCACAGATTAGGCCCCCATATGCTCCTCAGATTATGCCCCCATATGTTTCACAGATTAGGCCCCCATATGTTCCACAGATTAGGCCCCCATATGTTCCACAGATTAGGCTCCCATATGTTCCACAGATTAGGCCCCCATATGCTCCACAGATTAGGCCCCCATATATTCCACAGATTAGGCCCCCATATGCTCCTCAGATTATGCCCCCATATGTTCCACAGATTAGGCCCCCATATGTTCCACAGATTAGGCCCCCATATGTTCCACAGATTAGGCCCCCATATGTTCCACAGATTAGGCCACCATATGTTCCACAGATTAGGCCCCCATATGCTCCTCAGATTATGCCCCCATATTTCCACAGATTAGGCCCCCATATGTTCCACAGATTAGGCCCCCATATGTTCCACAGATTAGGCCCCCATATGCTCCACAGATTAGGCCCCCATATGTTCCACAGATTAGGCCCCCATATGCTCCTCAGATTATGCCCCCATATGTTCCACAGATTAGGCCCCCATATGTTCCACAGATTAGGCCCCCATATGTTCCACAGATTATGCCCCCATATGTTCCACAGATTATGCCTCCATATGTTCCACAGATTAGGCCCCCATATGTTCCACAGATTATGCCCCCATATGTTCCACAGATTAGGCCCCCATATGCTCCACAGATTAGGCCCCCATATGTTCCACAGATTAGGCCCCCATATGCTCCTCAGATTATGCCCCCATATGTTCCACAGATTAGACCCCGATATGTTCCACAGATTAGGCCCCCATATGCTCCTCAGATTTTGCCCCCATATGTTTCACAGATTAGGCCCCCATATGTTCCACAGATTATGCCCCCATATGTTCCACAGATTAGACCCCCATATGCTCCATAGATTAGGCCCCTATATGTTCCACAGATTAGGCCCCCATATGCTCCCCAGATTATGCCCCCATATGTTCCACAGATTAGGCCCCCATATGTTCCACAGATTAGGCCCCCATATGCTACACAGATTATGCCTCATAGTATGTCCCTTATGCTGCCGTGCTGCTGCTGCAAAAAAAATGACATACTCACCTCTCATCGCTGGGGGCCTGGTGCCGGTGTCCTGAGCAGGCGATGACACCGGCGCGCTATGGGGGACAGGTGCCGGTGTCACCGCTGGCTCAAGACCCCGACACCTGAGATATTTACCTGTCACCGGACCGCTCCACCGCTTCCGGGTCCTCGGCAGTGAATGATCAGGCAGAGGGCGCAGCGCTCACTAAAGACGTCATCGCGCCCTCTGCCTGAACATTCAGAGTTGGACGAGGAGGTCGGAGCAGCGCGCAGCGGTGGAGAGAGGACAGGTAAATATCGCTATACTCACCCCTCCGCCGGTGCGGTCTCTGCAGCCTCTCCTCTTCTTCCGGCGGTCTCCGCAGCTCTTCCTTCCTACAGCGGTCACACCGCTCATTAAAGTCATGAATATGTGCATATTCATGACTTTATTGAGCGGTACCATGTGACCGCTGCAGGAAGGAGCCGGAGATCGTAGGAGAAACAGGGGGGCTGCAGAGACCGCGCCGGCGGAGGGGTGAGTATGATCCGACACCCCCGCTCCCCCTCCCCCGTCGACCCCGTATATGACCCGCGTATAAGCCGAGAGGGGGACTTTCACCCCTAAAAAATGGGCTGAAAATCTCGGCTTATACACGAGTATATACGGTATATTAATTTATCACAAATTCCCTTCAAAATAATTTGATTAGAGTAATAAATAAAGGTAAACCATTTCTGAATCACCAATGGTGAAATAATTATACTACCTCTAATTGCATCTTTTTTAAGAAAAAACATTTCTTTACACCTGTTGTGTCCCATGAATGAGACATTTTACAGACTATCCTGTGCATTTTACATGCTGTATTGCAGTCTCTCATATTGTTTACTGTCGCTATGTGTCCCTGTGTTTGCATAGCTGAAATCCTCCCTTTACATCAAGTTTGTCCCTTCTGTCTCTCTGTCTCCCTCTTCTGGTATGATGTCATTTCCTTCTTCTTTCTCCTGTGTTTCATTCTCCATCTTGATTTTATCAGATTCACATGTGTTTTCAGTCTGTCTGAAGAAAGTCTTTTTTACCTGCTGCTGTTTGTATGCATTCAACAAGAATTCTTAAAGAAATCAAAGTCTCTTCTGGATTCTTCATAACATGTGTGCCGGCAGCTGAGTTAAGCTATCTGCGATCGTCGCCAATTGTAAGTAAGGTGAAAGAGATCCGGCATCTCACAGAGCCATATTTACAGCCACAGGCCCCGGGGACAGAATAGTAAAAAAGACTTTTCAGATTCATCTGTAAAACCCACAGCTTCTATAAAGCTACAGAACTTCCTGCAGAGCATCCGCTCTCAACATATAAGAGTCTATACAGCTCCCCTTCTCCCTGTAAATCAGCATGGCTGAAGGAATGACTACACGGTCTCTGCCAGACCCATTGTCAGAGGAAGAGTGCATAGACCCTGACCCACCATTTAGTGAGAAGGCTAGACGTGTCACAAAGCCAACATGGAAAATAAGGGAGAATCTAGAATCCAGTAAACATGATCTTCTCCGTGCAACAGCAGAGCTATGGCAAAAACTCTTATGCCACATAAATAGCCTGTCTCAGCCTGCTTCTCTCCAACGACCACTGGAGGGAGCTCTCGCACAACTGTGTTCAGATTATCAATGTTATGCAAAAATAACAGACCAATATATCGCAGTGTTAAAAAGACTTAACCCATCAGTTACCTGCAAAGAGCTGCAAGCTTTCCAAAAGCTTAACTCTGAGAGAGAAAGCATGGTGCGCGATATAAAAGCCAAAACAGAGGCAAGAATCGCACTAATAGCCGAGATGTCATCTTGCATTTCTGGCTCTGCCAGACAGTCAAAGCGACCATCTAAGTCACGCTCTTCAAAATCCTCAACCCTCAGCGAACAGCTCATAAAAGCACGTGCGGAAGCTGAGGCCACTAAAATACAAGCTGCCTTTGCTCAAAAGGAAACTGAGATGAAAACTGAGGCCACTAAAATACAAGCTGCCCTAGAGGCCACTAAAATACAAGCTGCCCTAGAGGCCCTAGAGAAGGAAACTGAGATGAAAACTGAGGCCACTAAAATACAAGCTGCCCTAGAGGCCCTAGAGAAGGAACGCCAACACGCCATAGCCATGGCAAAGTTAAAGGTTCTGGAACAAGCCATCAGTGGGAGCCAAAGAGACAGCATCAGTTTAAGTGGTTTTGATACTGAAGACCCTCTTAAGCGTACTAGAGACTATGTACAAAGCCAACACAGTGCTATCACTGCTCCTGCAATCCTTCCTGACCACACAGATGCTCCCCTGAAACATCAGGGTTTTGATACTGAAGACCCTCTTAAGCGTACTAGAGACTATGTACAAAGCCAACACAGCGCTATCCCTGCTCCTGCAATCCTTCCTGACCACACTGATGCTCCCCTGAGACAACAGGACACAGAGCGTTTATCCCCATCCTGCACCCAAGGTCAGTACAATTACAATACGCTGCCAATCTTGTATCCTGATCCACCTCTGTGCACCGAAATGTACCAGAAA
Organism: Oophaga sylvatica; assembly: GCA_033576555.1. Lineage (NCBI taxonomy): Eukaryota > Metazoa > Chordata > Amphibia > Anura > Dendrobatidae > Oophaga > Oophaga sylvatica. The sequence goes on along the minus strand of JARQOD010000002.1, from coordinate 280,055,825 downwards.
CCTGCAAATCACCAAATCTTATACTCAGAATCCTACGTACAGGCCAATATGCAGGCCAGTCACCACACTCCGGTCAATCACACAATTCCAGTCCCATGTAGCAGAAACTAAGCTCATTAAGCCAGTTAATGGACTGAACGCCTACGCTGCCCCATACGTACCTGCATTCCCAGGTCAAATCACAGACTGTATGAACAAAGCTATCCAGCCAGCATCGGTCCTTCCAAAATCGGAGAATGCTGATATGACTGGCCTCGCAAGGTACATGATTCGGCGCGATCTAACTAAGACCGGTCTTACAGAGTTTGACGATAAACCTGAGAACTACAGGGGTTGGAAGTGTACCTTTGAAACCACGATCAGCGATCTCGGCATCACCGCCGCTGAAGAGCTAGACCTGCTAATCAGGTGGCTTGGGCCACAATCCACGGATCGGGTCAAGAGACTTAAATCTGTCCACATCAGTAATCCCATTGCTGGTCTCACTGCTGCATGGAAGAGGCTAGAAAGAAGCTATGGCAGTCCTGAGGTCATAGAAAGGGCCCTGTTCAAACGACTAGAGGATTTTCCAAAGGTATCTAATAAGGACAGTACAAGGTTCCAAGAGCTCAGCGACCTCCTGTTAGAGCTTCAGCTGGCCAAAGCAGACCCGTACCTTCCTGGCCTCAGCTACCTGGACACTGCCCATGGGGTAACCCCAATAGTTTCCAAGCTGCCGTCCAATATCCAAAATAAGTGGCCCATGCTTGGATCAAAATACAAAAAGGAAAACCAAGTCTCCTTCCCTCCATTTTCCTACTTCTGCAAGTTCATCGAAAATATTGCAGACTGTAAAACTGATCCAAGTTTTTTCTATGGAGAACACAGCGACTCTGTTTCATCTCCTAAACACGACAGTCCACGTCTTAATTACAGGAGCCACCAAGCTCCAATGTCCATCAAGAAGACTGATGTTCTTCCGGCACCTTCAGTATCACAAGATAAGAGCGACAAAGGTGAGAAGGTTGAGAATCCTAATCGCCAGTGTCCAATTCACAAACTGCCACATCCCCTGAAGAAGTGCATCGGCTTCAGGAAGAAGCCCCTTCAAGAACGAAAGGAGCTCTTGAAGAAGTTTGGAGTATGCTTCAGGTGCTGCGCCTCTACCGAACATCTTGCTAAGGACTGTGTCATCCCCATCAAGTGTCTAGAGTGCGACAGCGAAGACCACGTACAGGCGCTCCAGCCATCACAGCCTGACTCTGCGTCTTCACCTTCTCCCACCACAAGCCATGGCGGGGAGAGTACAGACCAAGTGACAAGCCATGTTGCAGTATCTTCCTCATGCACCGATGTCTGTGGAGAAGGTCTTCGAGACAAGTCCTGTGCGAAGATTTGCCTGTCATGGGTGTATCCCAGGGGCCATCCAGAGAAGGCAGTCAAGGTGTACGTTAGCCTGGATGACCAGAGCAACAAATCATTAGCCAGGTCAGAACTCTTTGACTTGTTTGACTTAAAAGGAGACGTCTATCCCTACACCTTGGGCACCTGCAGCGGCGTTTTACAAACCTCTGGAAGAAGGGCCAGTGGCCTCATAATAACTTCTCTTGAGAAAGGTTCCACGGAGATACCACTACCCACGCTTGTAGAGTGTAACCAAATACCATTCAATAGGGAAGAAATCCCAACACCAGAAGTCACTCTTCAGCATCCTCATCTCAGAATGATAGCCAAAGAGATGCCACCCTGGACGATAAGGCAGACATCCTAATTCTCCTCGGCAGAGACATTATACGACTGCACAAGATGCGTCAACAAATCCACGGACTACTCAATGAACCATATGCCCAGCGCCTCGAGCTGGGCTGGGTCATCATTGGCAACGTCTGTAGTGACCAGACAAAGAATCAGAACGACATCTCCTCTTACAAAACCGTTATCACGTCGGATGACAACGACTTGTCCTCCCTGTCATACTCACGTCACCAATGGATGAAGGAGAAGTCAAACGACACTACGTGTCAACGGCAACCATCCGATATTTCAAGTCCGCTTTATCCTCGAGACTACAACCTCGAGATAACAGCATTCGATCCTTCAACCAAGGACAACAACTCACTACCTACAGAGGGAGACAAAGTGATCATCAGGGTCATGAGCGTCAAACCCACCGAAGACAACTATAACAGCTGGGTAGCTCCCTCACCTTCTCTTCCAGCAAAGACTAAGTTGCCAAGGGATCCACAGCAAGTAACTGCTAAGTTCCCAACCTTTGATACCCATCTCCATCAAAAGCCTGGTCAAACCGAAGCCATGCTAGACTTCAGTGCTCAAAGTGAGAGCCCCTCTCTTAACAGCCTACCTCTGACCGTTGGTGCCAGCGTTTTCCCCACGCAATTCAGCCTCAGCTCACTGGCGGATGTTGAACAAGACACGTTCACTTCCCAAGCATCACCCTGTAAGGAACTTGCTATTGAACGAGGAGACTCGCTTGTTGAAAACAGCATCGACGGTCCTCTCGGGTTTAAGACACCCATCGCAGTTCTAGGCAGGGTACCACTGAGACAGCTTGCTACTCTGGATATCAACGGGAACACTATGTTACCATCTCAGAGACAGCAAAGATGGGAGACGGCGAAGAAGTCTCTAAAGGCCTTACAACAAGTCCTGCCCTGTTGTTCTGTAAAGACTCTTTCAACCGTCATCAAGAGACAAGTCTACCTTTCCTATGACGTGTCTACGAAGACTACAGCTGCAGGAGCCTCTCCCAGCGCTTCAGAAACCGGCAAAAAGGTACAGAAGCTGAGCTCTCTTTACCCTGGACATCCTTTCAGCTGGTCAGCCATCCTATCTGCTGACATACATTTCAGGAAAATCATCTGCTGGCTCCTTCGAGCAGGAGTCACATGATCTTAGCTTCGTCTTTGAACTCTGCCATGACGGGGAGCATTTCTCTGCATACTACTGCCTTGCTAGTATGCAGAACTATCAGCATCTGAATGAACTTTGAACTTTCCTTTGTTAACTTGAACTTTCGTCTTTTGATTGTTTGGGTTGGTGGAGGCGTTTGCATGTTGCAGCTTCCCCAATCTGAAGATGGGTTCTCCCATAACTTGGTCTATCTAACCGTTGAGGACTTCACGTCATCAACCAAGAATTGGACTTACAACTGTTACAGTTTATTTCCACATGTTGTGTTTCTACTTTATGTCTTTCAGGTCTACAGTGACATCTCCAGTGGACATCATAAAATTATGAAATCTATAGATTTCAGACGGGGAGTGTTGTGTCCCATGAATGAGACATTTTACAGACTGTCCTGTGCATTTTACATGCTGTATTGCAGTCTCTCATATTGTTTACTGTTGCTATGTGTCCCTGTGTTTGCATAGCTGAAATCCTCCCTTTACATCAAGTTTGTCCCTTCTGTCTCTGTGTTTCCCTCTTCTGGTATGATGTCATTTCCTTCTTCTTTCTCCTGTGTTTCATTCTCCATCTTGATTTTATCAGATTCACATGTGTTTTCAGTCTGTCTGAAGAAAGTCTTTTTTACCTGCTGCTGTTTGTATGCATTCAACAAGAATTCTTAAAGAAATCAAAGTCTCTTCTGGATTCTTCATAACATGTGTGCCGGCAGCTGAGTTAAGCTATCTGCGATCGTCGCCAATTGTAAGTAAGGTGAAAGAGATCCGGCATCTCACAGAGCCATATTTACAGCCACAGCCCCGGGGACAGAATAACACCATTTCATGTTTTTAAAAATCTAGTTTATCCCACATTTTTACCATACATTTTTACCATTTTATTTTTTATTTCTAACTTTTATTTTAAATAAAAAGCAGTTTTTTGTTTTGTTATTTTAAGGAACAAGAAATGAACTGTTATACATCAGGTTAGTATAATCAGAGAAATAACTTAATGTGTCCATCGGATAAGACCCTATTTTGCGCTGATTTCTCCTACAGCTTCATCATTTAAAATTTGATTAGCGACAAACCAGAGACATCTGTCCATTACACCTTGAAAGCACTACAAGAAATAAATATTGAAGGGGTTAACCAGGAATGACATATCTATTGGATAGGTCATCAATACAATAATATACTAATAAGATATTCACTTGAATAGGAGTTGATCTACAGTACTCAGGAGTGGCCACTACTTAGTGTAAACTGATTACATCTTATCGCCACTGCAACTGATAATACCTGAAGGGTTTGCGTGCGGGGTGTTAGACCCTCTCTGATCTGATGTTGATGACCTTCTAATAGATCATCGATATGTCAGTACTGGAAAACAAATCTATTTGTATAATTGCCTTGTAATGTTTTCATTTCCTGTTCTGTACAGATGTCACCGTATCCCAGAATTCCAAGCGGAGGAAGTTCACCGACCGCCATATTGGGACACCCAAGTGAGGGGTGTCTGAATATGGAAACTGCTGCTGTTACCAACCTATTGCGCGGTACCACCAGCGGAACACCGTTGCACCACACACACACACACTCTATACACACTCTATACAACGTACGCACCACTCACACACTTACACACTCTCACACACTCCCACACTCTCACACACTCGTTCACACACACACACGCACACACACACACTCTCACACTGACATTCTCACTTTCACATTCCCACACTCACAGTCACACTCAGACCCACACACTCACACTGTCACTCACAATCACACACTCTCAAACTCACATTCACACTACCACTCACACACTCTCACAGTCACACTCACAGTCACTCACACTCACGCAGCTTCTTGCGTGGTACCACCAGCCGAACACCGTCGCGAACACGCTGCCGCCGGGATCAGCCTAGTAATTCTCTGACTGCCGCCATTTTTGTACAGGAGGAGCGCATGCGCAGTTTTAATGTGACCGCTGCTATCTGTCTGCACAAAGATGGCGGTGGTCTGATTTACTGCACCTGCGTAAATTATGTGCAGGTGCAGTGAATCATTCGGCTGATCCCAGCGGCAGATGCTCGTGTCTACAGGCAGAGGAAGCCGGTCACACTAAAAGGGTTGTCCCACGAACAAAAGTTCATTTTAAAAATTGGTTGTGTCTTACCATGTACGGAGCATACCACATGTACTGTGCAGGGGAGGAAGCAAAGGACAATACTGACATTACAGCAGGAGATCACAGTGGATTCATTTTGTGAGGTAAAATATTTCACTGAGTGCTTTTAAAAAATATTTTGCCTCACAAAATGATCCTCTGCGATCTCCTGCTGTAATGTCAGTATTGTCTTTTGCTTCCTCTCCTGCCCAGGAGCTGTGGTATAGCACATGGGGTACACAGGTCAAAGAAGAGATCACATGAGAGGAGAAGACAGCAGATGGGGGAGAGAGAAAACACACAGGGGTGAGACAGCACAGGGGGTGACAGCTCAAACGGGACAGCACATGAGGGGAGAACACAGCACAGGAAGGGGAGAGACAGCAGACAAGGGGGATAGCACATGGGGTAGACAGGTCAAAGAAGTATGTAAAACAAGAAAAGAAAAAGGGCGCATGTGTAGACTCACAGGGCTACTTTTTAAAAATAGTGCCAATGTACTCACCTGTAATGGTTGTGTGCATCTATACAACCAAGATTAAGCGTGTGATTAATGAGGCTCCGGGTCACCTCTCTCTATTTGTGATGTCGTCCCATCGGTGTTTGCATCAAGCCTTCGTGTTCCTCTGATGGTCACACAATCCCGCTCGACCGAATGACACGTCACCTTAGGTCCTCAGTTATTAACCCGGTGGCTGTAAACCAGGCTGCTCCTGCCGCTGTTAACTCTGTATGGAGACTTTTTTGGTGCAGCGGTCTCAAGGGGCGCCAAAGGAATAATGGACAATTTAATAAATGTTAGCCAAACTTTATTCTTCCTCCAATACCACTGCCACAACGCGTTTCAACGGTCCAAACAGTCTTCATCAGGTGGGGTGATGAAGACGGTTTGGACCGTTGAAACGCGTTGTGGCAGTGGTATTGGAGGAAGAGTAAAGTTTGGCTAACATTTATTAAATTGTCCAGTATTCCTTTGGCGCCCCTTGAGACTGCTGCAGCATTGTTTACAGGTCAGAGAAGTAAGCACATGGGGAAAGAGAGAGTGGATAGGTGGGTGAGCACATGAGGGGAGAGATTCTCAACGCTGCAAAGCCTGCCCCCATCGTGACATTACCGCCCTTCCGATGCGATAGCATCGGGCCTCTGTCTAGTAATAATAATAACAAAGAATTAGAGTGCTTCATTTGCATGTGTTAACAGGCAACCATTCAAAGAGCTGTTGCACAAAAGTCATTTTATTACTTCCAGAAAACTTATATAGAACTAGAAACACATACACTTTACATACAGAGGGAAATATTTATTACCTTATTTTTCGGACTATTAAGACGCACCGGACCATAAGACGCATCAAGGTTTTAGAGGAGGAGATTAGAAAAAAAATAGTAGCAAAATATGTGGGCAATTCTGTATTTAATAGCTCCCATTCTGGTATGCATGGCTCCCTTATCCCTATCCGGGTACGCAGGGCACTCATCTCTGTCCTGGTATGCATGGCCCCATCCTTATCCTGATATGATAAGCCACATCCCCATCTTGGTATGTATGGCCCCAATCCCTATCCTGTTATGCAGGGACCCCATCACCATCCTGATATGTATGGCCCCAATCCCTATCCTGGTATTCAGTGACCCTATCTCCGTCCTGGTATGCATTACCCCATCCTTATCCTGGTATGATTGGCCCCCATAACCATCCTGGTATGCATGGTCCCATCCTTATCCTGGTATGATTGGCTCCAATCCTTATCCTGGTGTGCAGGGACCCCACCACTGTCCTGGTATGCATGGCCCGATCCTTATCCTGGTATGATTGGCCCCCTTCTCCATCCTTGTTTGCATGGCCCCCATTAGAAAAAAACATTCTACTTACCTTCCCTGCGCGCCCTCCCAGCGTCCTGCACCGGTGCCAGCAGCTGCTTTATGCTTGTAAGTAGCCCATGGCACTGATGTTATGCGCTGCTTACAAGCCTCCAGGGATAGTTGCCGGAATATTCTCTGTACTCCACGCCGGGACAATGTGCGTGAAGCACAGTGAGTATTGCTCTTTAGCGAGCATAGTGTTAGCAGTAGCCACCGGTTTCCTGCAGCTGCTGGGCTTTCACGTGTGCCGCTACTGAAGGGAAGCAATATACATTGCATTCCACACTTATGGGAGTGGAATGCAGTGAATATTCATTGCCTTAAGTAGCTGCACACTAGAACGTCTGGCAGCTGCAGGAACCCGGTTGCTGCGGTTAACACTGTGCTCGCTATTAAAGAGAAATGAATATTCACTCCTTTCCAATAAAAAATTTTATTTTTATTTTTAACACACTGCAAGATGCAAACACAGTTACAATTTGCACAGGTAAAATAGGTAATAAATGTTTATAGTAATACATTATAGTACAGCATATATAGTATAGTAGATACAGTTATATGAAAAAGTTTGGGCACCCCGATTAATCTTAAGCTTAATGTTTTATAAAAATTGGTGTTTTTGCAACAGCTATTTCAGTTTGATATATCTAATAACTATTGGACACAGTAATGTTTCTGCCTTGAAATGAGGTTTATTGTACTAACAGAAAATGTGCAATCTGCATCCAAACAACATTTGACAGGTTCATAAGTATGGGAACCTCACCAGAAAAGTGACATTAATATTTAGTAGATCCTCCTTTTGCAAAAATAACAGCCTCTACTCGCTTCCTGTAGCTTTTAATGAGTTCCTGGATCCTGGATGAAGGTATTTTTGACCATTCATCTTTACAAAACAATTCCAGTTCAGTTAAGTTTGATGGTCGCCGAGCATGGACAGCCCTCTTCAAATGATCCCACAGATGTTCAATGATATTCAGGTCTGGGGACTGGGATGGCCATTCCAGAACATTGTAATTGTTCCTCTGCATGAATGCCTGAGTAGATTTGGAGCGGTGTTTTGGATCATTGTCTTGCTGAAAGATCCATCCCTTGCGTGCGTAACTTCAACTTTGTCACTGATTCTTGAACATTATTGTCAAGAATCTGCTGATACTGAGTGGAATCCATGCGTCCCTCAACTTTAACAAGATTTCCGGTGCCGGCATTGGCCACACAGCCCCAAAGCATGATGGAAGCTCCACCAAATTTTACTGTGGGTAGCAAGTGTTTTTCTTGGAATGCTGTGTTTTTTTGACGCCATGCATAACGCCTTTTTGTATGACCAAACAACTCAATCTTGGTTTCATCAGTCCACAGGACCTTCTTCCAAAAAGAAATTGGCTTCTCCAAATGTGCTTTTGCATACCTCAGCTGACTCTGTTTGTGACGTGCTTGCAGAAACGGCTTCTTTCGCATCACTCTTCCATACAGCTATATGTTATATAGTATGAGTGTAGTAATATCCTTACCTACCGAAGCTCTCTCCGGTGTCCAGTACTGTTCTTCTCTGCTTCTCATTAATGTTGCCATTCTTTGCTCTGCGTGGCCCGGAAGTGGCTTTTACAATGTAAGCCTATGGAACATCAGAACAAGGCACCATAGGCTTTTATTGTAAGGGTGTGTTTCCATCAGGTTTCCTTCAGTAAATGCTGCGTGTTTGACGCGTCAAACACGCAGCGTCCAGATGTTACAGCATAGTGGAGGGGATTTCAAGAAATCCCGTCTCCACTATGCGTAAAAACACGCAGGCGGTAGACCTGCGTTAACGGACATGCGGCGCGTCTTTTCAGATTGCCACATGACCTATTCCCTTGCGGCGACGCTGCGGCGCCACAAGGGAAATAAGAGGGCTATGCAGCGCTGCGGTTATTCCGGATGTGTTCAATGAGCATATCCGTATTCACCGCGCGTTCAGAAGAGGGTGGGGCTATGGGCGGAGCGGACTTTCCGCTCCGTCCAAAGCGCTATGTTGCCTGACGGTGGAAACACAGCCTAAAAGAGACTTCCGGCTCACGCATAGAACATATAGTCATCAACCGCTGCAGCCAGTAAATGGAAAGCAGAGGTAGTGGTGAAGAGCCAGTGTTGGAGTGACACAAAATAAGTAAAATCCCCTTCATTTTTTTCATCTGAGAAAGCCTATTCATTCAACAGTTCATTCATGGAAAACCTCTTTTAGCATACTTGATCATGTTATCCAGGTAGTGTGGTTCCAATGAAGATTTATTTAGAAGGTCAACATGTTTATGCTGCCCAATCTGATGGCTGCAGTGAATAGTAACAGATTCTGATTCCAGCACTTAATCCTCTCAATCTTCTTTTTAACCATTCCAACCATGTAGCTATGTGCTATTGAGTCCTCAGCATACATGAACTGTTGGCTAACCTCGTCTTCTCCCCTGAACAATATTGGGAGAAAACTGTTGAATTGTTCCTTATTATACACATATAGGCCTAAGTTGCCTCAGAGGTCCCAGGTAAAACATAAAAATATACTTTTTTATGATCAGGCACTCTGCAAATATAGTCTATGTTGTGTACTCTTGTATAATGTAAAAAAATATATACCGATAAATACCAGTATTGCTGTTGACAGGCATATACTTTATCACCGGTAGGACACTTACAACCCTATCTGTCTCACCTTTACCATTCGCTTGAAGCTTTAACACCATATACAACAAATATGGGGCCCTAGTATGATGTTAACAGATTGTTATATCTTAATATATCCCTCTAGTATAATCAATAAGACAATTAATGTCATGTGCTGTATTACAATTACAATGGTTATAGGATATTATTATGGCAGCTAGGGCAGATGAGAATCAGCTCAGCCAGCAATGCAATTCCTGATACTCCACATGATTTGGAGTGTTGTACTGTCTGAAAAAGTCAAAGGCTCTGTAGCTCTGTAGGGTGCATTCCAGTTTCCCACCCTTTGTTGATCAGTAAATGATGACATATCCTTGTAATATACCATTATTTTTCTTTATATATAAACTCATTTTATATAAATAGCAGATGAATCAAAAAGGCTGAGCTTGTTCTAAGTTTTCTTACAACTGTTTTGGTCCTGTGTGATAAAAAACATAAATAATAATTTGTTTAAAAATGTAGTAAATCTAAATTCCCTACATCTTTTAGTTATACTTACTTCGGCATGCAGCACTTAACCAGTAGTACTACTTTATTTTCTGCTCACTGAAACCCCAGCACAATATGTATGCAACATGTGCTTAATCTATTCTTTTTGCATTTCCAATCTGGAAAAATCTAAAATCATTCTTTTTTACTATTGGGAATGTCTTTTTGATTTATTTTTGTTGGAATTATTTTGCATCTCATATTTATGTCTTGTTTTGTTTTTCTTGATATTGTATTTTTGTAATAAATTATTCATATAGAGATAGACATTATTCACTTCAACATTGTATATTTCACCTATCTATAACTTTTTTTGGTGTTTTGTATTATTCTACTCTGTTCAGCCTTGCATTCTTTTATTTGCCTGTGGCTTATATGGAGGCGAGATCTTACAGAACAAGGACAGTCACAATTGGAAACTCGATGGGGTTTATTGCAGGTGACCGGTTGGAGAAGCACTAGTATTTTCTATTATAATAAAAGTACACAGCATGGTGTCTATATTGTACTAATTTTTACCATTAGGTCAGCTTTTCCCAGGCAATGACTTTGTCATCTGCCATATTTTGTATTTGCATGTACTAGGTTTCCTAGTATGAACAGTTGAAGTTACATAGTTGATTAGGTTGGAAAAAGTTGCAGGTCCAACTGTAATACTATGTGATCATCTGTTGGAATGTAAAAATTCAATGAGGTAAATGTCAATTGCCCCACGTTAGGGAAAAATTCCTTCCTGGCTCAAAATATATCTAAAAGTAAATCCTTGGATCAATGTCTAATCTCCAGAAATCTAGTATCCATCACCTGCAATATTATATTTTTCAAACAACGCATCCAAGTCCTTCTAAACCTTGTTTAGTGAATCAATCATCACAACATCATGTGTCAGGGAATTTTAATCTCACGGCTCTTATAGTAAAGAATGCATTACTGTGATGATTGTGAAACCTTTACTCTAGAAATAATTGATAAATCATTGTCATTGTTGTAGGCCTACGTGTCAAATGATCATTAAAAAGATTTGGATGCAATCCTTACATATTTCTGTATATTACAGTTGGATGGTCCATAAGACCTTGGTCACACTCCACTGTAGTTCAGCCATGTCTTTTTTATAAACAGGTATCTAAACTGTAGGTATAGCCTGAATAGTGATTTGTATGAAAGCAACACTGATGTGTGGCCCAGCTGCGCTTGGTGACACATGTTCCCTGGAGGATGCACAGAAAGGTAATGCACAAACACCTGATATTCATTCACATTCCACACTTCCCTATAGTGCCACTAGAGGGAGCCTTAAAATATATAAGGGTGTGGGAGACGTAGCAGTGAGGTCTGTCTAGTCAGAGCTTTGTCTGAGCCAGTGCGTGTTCAGATGGTTGGTGATTCCTGTCAGATGAGACAGAGGAAGAAAGACAAGCTGTTACCTCAGAACAGGCTGACTGTTAGTTCCCTATGAACGTGGAAAGTGACTCTCGGAGTGAGCGTGAAATCAGTCTGACGGAAGGTCCTGATAGCTACTCTGGACAGAGCCTATGAAGGAGCAGAAGGAAGGGAACTACAGTTATTTGTAACAACGAGTCGACTGAGAAACGGTCAGTGAGCTGTGGATAGAAGGAAGCTGACGACTACACCTACTGTTGCCTGTGCTTATGTTAAGGGTGTGAGTAGGGCGACAGGCGAGTGATAAAGAAGAAGAAAGAGTGACTGAGGAGAAATAGCAACGATAGCTGACCTCCACTCTGCCCAACCGGACACCGGGTCCGAGCTTGCTAGTTCCTTCACGGCTAGTGGGAGAAACCGGGGACCCTGCTGGACTTCAGGTCGCAGAGGGGGCCCTTCAGTGCTGATACGTAACCGGGGTCAGGAAGAACAGGAGTCAGGCCTGATCAGCCACATAGACTTAGTTCTGTCCAAAAGAAGGCTCCACCACAATGTCGGCCGGGCGTAGCTGTTTTACATGGAGTTAAACTTGGCTTTATGCAGGTTAGAAACTCACACACATTAAGAAGTAAGGAGGCCTTAAACCTACTCAGTGATTACTGGATGTGCATCCTCCACCCTGAGCAGCTTCCCGGGACATACCTGCAAATACCACCAGTAAAGGTATGGAAAGAGACTGACTTGTGTGTGTCTGCCTTATTGCCTGCACCCTGCACCACCATATACCTAGAGGGACCAGTCTTACCTGTGGAAGACTTAATACCTTGCTGCCCAGTAACAACCCCTCTGAGGATTCACCCTGCAGCGCTGGTCACCCTGATCAGAGACCACAGGTGGCGTCACGAACAATTACTATTTTCCTCTGTAAATATCCCCCTTTGAATGAGCGCCCAGGGCAACGGACCGAGCTGCGCTACCCGTGACCTCTCCCCCATTGAAGTGAACGGGCTCGGTGCCGAGTACCCCATAAGCCCTGGTACGTGTGCGACTCATCTTTGGCGTCACGAACAGGATACGAAGCTTACTAAATGTGGAGTCCTCATGCCTAGAATTGGACTGTTTTGAGCAAAAAGACTGTGTGCAGTTCTTGTGATTTTTGGCGCCATTTTCCGCCATTTTGCCGCCATATTCGCGCCCTGAGGCGCTGGTGAAGAAGGTGGGCGTGCCTTCGTGGGCGTACCCCCCCCTGTGGCGCGAAAGCTATGGGCGCCCTGTCTAAGTGCTATTACAATGTGAGAGCCTGCCCTACTGCAAGGGAGATCCGCCTCCTCTTCATCCTCTATGCCAAAAAGAGAAAGCGAAAGTCCCGCCTCCACGGAAGAGACCAGATTGTTCCAGATGGGAAACACAGTCTGGCCTGGAGTGAGATGGCGGAAGGACAGGAGACGCTGTGTGGAGGAATGGCGGTGCGCAGACCCCGTTCCCCTGAAGAGCTGCTGCCTGTGCCTGAACCGTCCCCAGGTCGGGCGGATGACCGGAGAATGCAAAAAGTGGAGGAGGTGGATGCGGTGCTGAAAGTTACAGCCCGACACTGCGCAGAGACGGAGGTGATGGAGCAAAGCTGGCGTGCCCTGAAACAGCGGCTGCTGTGGGACGCGATGCTCTCCCCCTGGATGCACAACCATTACCTGCGCCACCACTGGACCAGCGGCTGATGAACCACCGGAGGCCGGCCCCAAAAGTGCTGATCCTGACTCCGCCGAGGACGCGGCGGGAGGGAAGGAGGCTGAGGAGGCCCTGCCCGGACCAGAATGCCAGCCAGGCCTGGAACCAGAGGCCGAAGCAGAATGCAGTCCCCCGGTAGGGACGACGACGGAAGACACCCAGCCGCAAGTGATGGAGATCGACTGGGAGGAGATGGAGTACCTGGACGACGTGGAATACGCCGCCCAGATGGAGAACGAGTGGCGACGCCGCGAGCAGGAGCAGCGGCAGCAGCAGGAGCAGAGAGAGGCGCAGCAGCTTCGCAGAGGGACCGGGAGCAGAATCTTGCGGACAAGAAGATCGTCCGGCGAGATAAAGGTACGCTCCAGGAACCGCGGCGCCAGGGGACGGTGTGTGCCTCTAAGGCCCGAGGAGTTTGGGGTTACATATGCGAGCCCGGGTTCTCTCAAGAGATCTTTGTTCACTGCTGCGATGCGGGGTTCAACCTGTTAAAAGGGGATGTTGTCACCTACACGCGACACTGGAGTCTTAAGGGGTGGTATACCCTGAATGTCTCCCGAGTCAGCGACCCTGTCCCTGAAGCTGGAAATGTACCCCATGTCCCAGCGTCCCAAGCCCCAACCCCACCAGCAACCGGCCGTGCACCTGCATATTATCCTGCATCCTACTCTGCAACGCAACAGGCTAGTGCGTCCCCAACTAAGCCACTGCGCACATCTGCGTCCTCATTGGAAACGCGTAGTGACTGTTAGTGCGACCCCTACTGAGTCAAATCTATACTTAGAAGAGGCACCTGTTAGGCCTCCAGCAAGTCGCAAAGTGAAAATTGAAACAAGGACTGTAGCTACCCAGACACAGGTAGCAGGACATGATCTTCTGGTGATGCGTTCCAGAGCGCACCGCATACTTCCAGCCCCAGGTATGGAAGGTGTAACCACTATATCTAAAGAAGAACAGTAGGACCCAGACAGGGTTTACTGCAACTGTAAAAAGTTAAGAAGAATTGCTCTTTATTGTGAATGTGATAAATGTCTGAAGTAGTATACCCCAGTTGGGTAATGTGAAATATTGTGTGAAATGTGAAATGTTCTTATGCCAAGGACTGCGTGGCTGAGGACTTTGGCAGCCCAAAAACTTTAGTTGTAAATAGTTGGCACTTTGGTGCCCCATCTTGGTTTTACGTAAGCCATTCTACCTCTGAAGAAAAACCCGTAAGGTGTGGCCTTGAGTGAGGTTTGCAGCAGAGAAGTCCTGCAGCCCACCCAGGACCACCATGGGAGGTTTTGTGCGGGTCCTCCACAAGAATCTTGTATTTATTTGTGAGAAAGTATTTTGATATTTTTCTAATTGCAATTTGTACACAATGTAACGTTAAAGTGTCCTTACCTCCCGCAAGGGATGAGTTATGTTGTTGATGTTATTATAAACATTGTTTTCCTTTTTCAGCTCAGGAGTGCTGAATATAACTAGGGGGGATGTGTAGCCCAGCTGCGCTTGGTGACACATGTTCCCTGGAGGATGCACAGAAAGGTAATGCACAAACACCTGATATTCATTCACATTCCACACTTCCCTATAGTGCCACTAGAGGGAGCCTTAGAATATATAAGGGTGTGGGAGACGTAGCAGTGAGGTCTGTCTAGTCAGAGCTTTGTCTGAGCCAGTGCGTGTTCAGATGGTGATTCCTGTCAGATGAGACAGAGGAAGAAAGACAAGCTGTTACCTCAGAACAGGCTGACTGTTAGTTCCCTATGAACGTGGAAAGTGACTCTCGGAGTGAGCGTGAAATCAGTCTGACGGAAGGTCCTGATAGCTACTCTGGACAGAGCCTATGAAGGAGCAGAAGGAAGGGAACTACAGTTATTTGTAACAACGAGTCGACTGAGAAACGGTCAGTGAGCTGTGGATAGAAGGAAGCTGACGACTACACCTACTGTTGCCTGTGCTTATGTTAAGGGTGTGAGTAGGGCGACAGGCGAGTGGTAAAGAAGAAGAAAGAGTGACTGAGGAGAAATAGCAACGATAGCTGACCTCCACTCTGCCCAACTGACACCGGGTCCGAGCTTGCTAGTTCCTTCACGGCTAGTGGGAGAAACCGGGGACCCTGCTGGACTTCAGGTCTCAGAGGGGGCCCTTCAGTGCTGATACGTAACCGGGGTCAGGAAGTACAGGAGTCAGGCCTGATCAGCCACATAGACTTAGTTCTGTCCAAAAGAAGGCTCCACCACAATGTCGGCCGGGCGTAGCTGTTTTACATGGAGTTAAACTTGGCTTTATGCAGGTTAGAAACTCACACACATTAAGAAGTAAGGAGGCCTTAAACCTACTCAGTGATTACTGGATGTGCATCCTCCACCCTGAGCAGCTTCCCGGGACATACCTGCAAATACCACAGTAAAGGTATGGAAAGAGACTGACTTGTGTGTCTGCCTTATTGCCTGCACCCTGCACCTCCATATATCTAGAGGGACCAGTCTTACCTGTGGAAGACTTAACACCTTGCTGCCCAGTAACAACCCCTCTGAGGATTCACCCTGCAGCGCTGGTCACCCTGATCAGAGACCACAGGTGGCGTCACAAACAATTACTATTTTCCCCTGTAAATATCCCCCTTTGAATGAGCGCCCAGGGCAACGGATCGAGCTGCGCTACCCGTGACCTCTCCCCCATTGAAGTGAACGGGCTCGGTGCCGAGTACCCCATAAGCCCTGGTACGTGTGCGACTCAAGCAACACTATGCTATTGTCTTATCTACTGTCACATTTATTGTTCATCAATATACTGTAGTCTTTTCTAAGTTGTAGTTTTTCCATGTGTTTTACTATTTAGTGAAAAATAATACATTTATAGTTTATAGTAGATTATAATTTTCTTAAGTTCTTAACATTACAAGTATCCACATCCACATATCCAGTATCTATAACTTTGTATGTAACCCCTTCCCATGTACAGCACCATGGAATTTATGGAACTATATAAATAAATAATAATAAATAATAATAATTAACCTTCAGTTGCCATTTTTACGCCTCCAGTTTCCACAATTTTTTCTGTGATGTTTTTTTCAAAGTGTTGATTACCTCCAGAACTCCGTATCAATACTAAATGTTTTAAAAAGAAGAAAGTCCAGTACTGACCCCTGTGGCACCCCACTGGTTACTGTGACCCTCTCAGAGTATGTTCCATTATAACCACCCTCTGTTTCCTATCGCTGAGCCAATTGTTAACCCAATTTACACCTATTTCCCTGTAATTCCATCATTCTCATTGTATAAACCAGCATCTTAATTGCACAGAATAAAGCACTTTTAAAATACAGCTCATTGCCTTGCCACAAAGCCAAGTTTAGCTTTACTCATGTATTGACATATTTTGTTGTAATATTTAATATAATAAACATTGCCCTAAGAAATTAATGTATAATTTTATCAATAGAAGAAGCCACAATACCTGGAGCAAACCCTAATAGCTTTCAGTTTATGCCAGCACATCCTTGTCTGTACCTTTAATACTTAGTATAGCTATGCAAAGTATCCATATTAAAGGCTTAGTAATAGAACCGCAGGCTATTTTGAAGAGGTAATTCAGTAGTACCGTACTGTGCCAACCTCACAGGAGAAAAATTGCCTTGTCAATTGTACACAGCTTTATGCAATCATACACATGTTCAGGATTATTTTTGCACAGGAATCCAAAGCTCTAGTTGTGTCACTACCCATATTATTATTCATTTTGCTGTAATGAAAGGTGTTATAGCTGATGAAACAACACTAATTCCCACCGAGGCATCTTCCAGCTGCTGCGGCAGTAGCAGAGGATCTTTTGGCTATCACACTTCGCCATTCTTCACTTGCAGCTGTTGCTTGTCCTTGATTGTGTACACACAACATCAGTGATGAGTGATTAAACAAGTCCCATGTGCTCATCTCCATATATTCGTGGCATGTTCAAATTGTCATTCTATAGGTACCATTTGTTGGTAATAATCACCGCAATGTTACTGTCTTGTACACTTGATTACAACCCATTAATCTATAAAGGTGACATATTCACTAGTTATTGACGTTAATAACAGAGATGCGAAAATTGATTCTAAATGTTAGTAATCTGTCTCAGTATAACAGAAAATACTAGTTAATGAATATATCATTGGAAAGCATAAATATTGTCTTAGAAATATCTAATCTCGTATTAAATTAACTCTGACTTGATAAACTATTATTACAGAATCAGATTGATAATTTGCATGACTGAATGATAGATTTAGCCCAGGTTTAGTTATGACTACCGCACGCCAGAATTTGAGCTTTGAGGATTGTTAATAAGAGAACAAACACTTGCATATTAAGTGTATATACTGTAATTGTATTAATTATCTTGGGGACAGTAAACAAAATATAAAAGTTCAGGATCTTAAGAAGTCTCTTGAGATGAAGTATAATAATTAGCTTCTGCCTTATGGGGTTTTTGCCTTCCTCTGGATCAACATATTAAGCTATAGAGGGATGTGAAAGTTTTGGAACCCTTCAGAATTTTCCAGATTTTGACAAGAATTTGACTTAATGCTACATCAAATTTTCATGATATACCACTGGGTTTCTCAAATATTATGAGGTTTTTATGCTGTAATGAAGATTTTTTCTTTCTCCAAACATAAAACTTCTCATTTTAATAAAATTCTATTTCTCTCATCTGTCCACATTACATTGTTCCAATAGCCTTATAGCTTGTTTAGGAGACTTTATCAAACTGCAGATTGGCAGCAATGTTCTTAGCAGTGGTTTTCTCCTAGCAGTCTTGCCATGCACACCATTGTTGTTCAGTGTCGTCCTGATGGTGGATTCATGAACATTACCATGAGCTAATGTGAGAGAGGCTTTTCTCTGCTTAGAGGTTACCTTGCAGTCCTTTGTGACTTCACAGACTATTATGCTCCTTGGTCTTGGATTGATATTTGTTGGATGACCCCCTCCTGGGGAAATTAATGGTCTTAAATTTCCTCCATTTTTATGCAATATGTCTGACTGTGGATTGGTGGAGTTCAAACTTCAGAAATGATTTATTTTGTAACCTTTTACAGCTTAATGAGCATCAATAACTCTTCTTAAGGCCATTTGTTAGCGCTGTGATACAATTCCACATTTCTTGTGCAGATCAGACTTTGATCCCAGATGTTTAAATGAAACAGGTCGCCCATTCGCACCTGATTGTCATCTCATTGATTGAAAATATCAGTCTCTAATTTCACCTTTAAATTATCTGCTAATCCTTATGGCCGTATGGCTCTGCCACACATTAACCTGATATTGGATCAATTACCTCATTTATAAATTACAAAGTGTATTATGTTTATTTTTGATATTTATTTTATTTGATTCTCTTTATTTACTTTTAGGACTTCAACAGCTGATGTAGTTTTAAGTCAAATTCTGAATGGTTTACAAACTTTCAAATATAATTGTAGGGATTGAACTTGTGTCTTCTGTCAACTTTAAAACTATGAAACTATAGTATGATAGCCTGAATACTGTATACTACAGGATGTAATTATCTAACTTCACATACAGTAGCCTTCTCGAAATATACTGAAAGGTTGTCCAGAAAAGACAATTTTAGAATGCTTTAGTTATCTAGAAAAATATTTAGAGTTGAGAGTCCTCAGTGGTGTGGTTGATACCTTTTAATGGCTAACTGAAAAGATGGTAACAAATTGCAAGCTTTCGAGACTACTCAGGTTTTTTCATCAGGCTAAACTAATACAAAATCTGACTAATTCTTAAATAATATATGCAAAGCAAAGTGAGTAGTTCTAAAGCATAATGCCTAATTTCTTAAAATTACCCTTCACCACAGACTCAGTTTGCCTATATATTACTAATGTAGGGACAGCATACTTTTTGCCCTCATTCTGATCCCTGTTGCCACTTTTTCTTAGTTCTGAGGCCGCCTCTTGGTCTATTTCAGTCCCCAGCAGGACTGTTATCTGAGCTGTAGATACCAGGGCAATTGACTGGTAGAGGTGTGTTTTTGGCTTTTCACACAACTCCATATGCCATAGCAGTGTTCATTTTAGACAAAGCAGAAGTAGGCCCAGAACTTGGAAACAGTGGCAGCAGGGATCCAAAGGAGTGAATCAGGTGCAGTGACTACACGTTAGGCAACATTTGTTATGTAGGGTATGGGGTTGTTTGAAGGTAAATTTTAAGAGCTTTTATTTTTTACACGTGGAAGCTTGTTTCAATTATGAACGCTCATAGCATTATTTTTGTCACCACCCTCTGTAGGACATTTGTACACTTGCCCTTTGGTGTGTTGGATGTGTTTTTTTCAAAAGTGACTTTCCTGTTTGGTGGTCTCCACTAATGCTGATATTGATCTAGCACTTTGGCAATAGCTGATATGTCCAGTATACTCAGTCTCTTGTCTCATACATCTTGAATATTTATCCAAATATAAAGAGCTTTGCAGTGTGTCATCGCTGTTTTAAAAAATATGTAGCATTGAGACCAGGGTGGATTTGATTTAAATCAAACTGATTTAAATCACGATTTAAATCACGATTTAAATCACTAGTCAGTAAGGCTTGATTTAAATCAGTAATTTAAATCAAAGTTTCTACCTAAACTAGTTCTTGCTACTTTAACATGCAAGTAGATGAAGATTTTTAGAATCACTTTTTATATTACTTTTTTCTCCCCAGTTTAATGGGTTAATCATTCATATTTGGACACCACTGTTCTGTTGTACTTAGGAAGGAGAAAAATAATCCTGACCTTAATAACAATTTAAATAGATTTATTCAACTGAAACAATAACAACATTACAGCATAAGTTATTTGCTTAAACAAGCATCCATGTTTGTTAGCTAATTTGGCTAAACAAAATATATATATATTTTAAGAAACTTAGACTGTCAGCCCAGCCGACACATGAAAAACTTAAATACTACTGTCCCTGCTGTCCTCTGTAGCTCACTCGTCGTCATCATCATCTTCTTCTTTGTTCCTATTCATAATCTGGAAAAGAAAAACAAGCTTTCCTGCTTTATTGGGTCCCAACCGATTTCTCAATTTAGAATGAATGAGTCCAAAGGAAGAGAATATTCTTTCAACGCCTGCAGAAGAAGCTACTGCTGTTAAAAGTGAAATCATTACTTGAACAGTCTCTAAATCCAAGCGCTTAAGTGACTTCCACCAGTTTACTGGTGTGACCTTCCTTAAAATATCTTCAGCAAACATATATTTCTTGAATGGTTCCCCCTTAGCTCTGAAGTTTATTATAGTTGGCATTAAAGATGGATGATTGCTGGATACCCATGTCATAGCTAACTCCTCTTCCTCAGCACTTAGGTTTTGACCCTGATATTGGATATTGACAATATTTGCCAAAAAATGAGCTGGAGTCAGTGCTTGTCCCATTCATTTGTTTACTGCTAGTAATTTAATTCTGTCCATGTGTAGTTCTGTTTTTAAGTGTTCACTCAGTTCCTTCCAAATTTCAACAGCATCTGCAATAAAACAGCTATTTTTCTGTATTTTGTTTAAAGCTTGAGAGATGGGTTTCAGGAAGCTCAGCATATGTTCAACATTTCTCTTAAGCCCAATGTTGAGGATTTTGGCCGTGACAGTGCCATCTATTTTATCTCGATTTTCTTCACAAAGTGTCATCAGAATAGGCCAGTTTTTGATATACTGCTCAAAACAGTCCACCACAGAGTTCCATCTAACATCTTGTGGGAGCGTTAGCTTGGTTCCACCCATCCTTTTCAGAGCTGCTGCAGCAAAATGATTATTACGGAAGTATTTAGCAATTTCAACAACATTAGCCTTTATTTCTGGAACACTTTCACTTAAGTCTTTGGCTAAGAGGTGCAGCAAATGAGGACTGCAACCATATGTTATTAGCTTTGTATTCCCTCCCTGCTCTTCTAAATTTCTTCTCATCTTGGATACGTTTGCAGCATTGTCAGTGACCAAACTGCGTACTAGACATTTGAATTTTTGTTCACATGTTGTTATAGCTTTTACTGCCACTTCTTGTAAGTATTCTGCTGTGTCTGCATTTCCTGACGTATCAGTTGTTTGTGCAAGGAAGACTTTACCTTCTGTTGTTATACAAGCACATACAATAGGATCATTGTGGACATTACTCCACCCATCAATACTTAGGTTAACAATTTTACCCTCCAGAGCTGTTGCACATTGCTCCATTTCTCTGTCATACACTTGATCCAGCAGTTTCCCTGCAACATCAGCTCTGCTGGGTGGACTGTATCCTGGTCTCAGTGACTGAACCATATTAATGAAATGTGGGTTCTCAGTCAGACGGAAAGAAGAGTTGCATAAATAAACTGGGCAATTTTTTCATCAATCAACTTTTTTTCTAATCTGCTAGTTCTTATCACAAACCTATCTATGGTGGTTCCAGGAGGTAAAGGTTTTTTCTTCCTTTTGGATGATGGTGATATGTGGCTGTGGGTGTCTGATGATGATGCTGCTGCTAATGAAGCACTATCCTGGATGGATAACTCTGAAACTGTAGAACAGGATGATGGTGATCTTGGAGGTGTATAGTTTCCAGAATCCATGAATTCCCCTAAACAAAAAAGTCAATGCTGTTATTTTATTGTTTATACAATTTCTGCTTATTGTACACAACACAGCACTGCCCCAAAAGGAATATTTGTTTTTCTTCATAACTGTACCAAATGACAGTAACATGCAGTAATAATAAGAAATATAATTTCTCTCACACATGACAGTTCAGTCTTTAGATATAGGATTCAATAAAAATGTTTACCAACCTGAAGATCCTGCCTGTTCAGAAGTGTTTCTTTGGTCATCTTCATCACCGCACTTCTCATGATGTTGCCTCATTCGCGCCACCAGGCCTTGCATCTCTTTGTTGCATCGTTTGCATTTTGCACGCATGCCTGCCTTACCGATAGGCGAAGGAGCATCATTAAAATATTCCCAAACTGGGTCTCTTTTACGGCCTGCTGCCATTATAAGGAAAGAATGTAATAAACCTCATATCGTACACACAAACAGATCCAGACTTGTCTGTCTGTGGCTATGCTGCAGTATTGTGCTCAAAGTTTCACTTTCATTTTCTTGTCTGCTTGCCCTTCCTCCTCACACTTAGATTCACATTCTTCTTGTGTTGTGCAGATCTATTCCACTCCAAACAATCAGAAACATATTGTCTAACTTCTTGGACTTGGCACTGAAGGGGTTGATTCTGTATTCATATAGGTTTGTAGAACAATAGGATTAAGGTCTTTTTCTCAACTCTGTTCATGTTGTAACATTTTTTCCGTGAAGAAGAGGCTGGGACCTCTGCGGAGTCAAATTCAGTTTTGAGAACTGCGTAAGTAAAGCGAGCGTCTGTGATAATATAGGAGAGAAACTGCCCACTAATCCTACAGAAACCTCTGGAAGAGCATGGCATTGTGAATGTTACACATATACAGCCTTTATTCTACTGAGTTAAACAACTCAGCTTTATCTCATGATGGAAGAACCTTTGGATGGTAAAATATTTTCCTCAAAAAGCAGTTTATTGAAAAAAATCAGATTTAAATAAAAAAAATCCGATTTTTTTGATTTTTTTAAAAAAAATCATTGATTTTTATCCACCCTGATTGAGACAGATATCATGTTGCAGCCATTCGATAACGAATAGCTTTCAATGACCTCACAAATTTGAACATATCCATAGGTCCTGCCTATATATCTCATGATGACGATGCTATTATGTGGATAGAAGTTTTCCATGCATTAGACATCACCCATGAAAATAGGAAATTCATGTAATATTCTGTCAAAATGTACCTGCCAGAGGTAGAACTACTCTTTGTAGCAGCAGCAGCACACCCAGATTAGGGGGATTTTATAGCCTGAGCTTGAGGCTGTATCACTAAGTCTGTATTCTCTTGCAGTGTTTAATTACCTTATTGGTGTTTAAGTGGTGTTTTTTCACCTGTTTATGTTGTCAAAAACACATAAAAGAACCATGTGTGCAGGAAGCCTGAGTAAGGTCCTTCATAGCAAGGTGAGAAATGGATAATGGTGTTGGCTGCCACCATAAACATTTCCTTAGACTGAAAACAGATGAAAGTTTCTAGAAGACACTTTCAGAAGCACAGTCAAAAGGCACCATTTAAGAAGATGAGAAGCACCAAAGCTCCATCACATGGATTAATTTGTTTCACTGCTTGGTTGAGCAGAAAAGTTTTGAAGCTCCTTGACTGATGATCTTTACCTCTTCCTCACCTGTTTCAAATTTAATTAAGAAATTGTGGGCCTTCCTGGTGTGCGAGATTTATAGCATCTGGGAGTGTATGGGGGCTGCTTTAGCTAAAATTGGTTTTGAACAAATCAAGAAATCCAGAGGTTCTGTAGACTTTATGAAAATAGGATAGGAGAAGTGGCATTATTTTCAACTGATTGTTTTAAAAATACCATCTAGGTTTCTTAATTGTTCTAAATGTGTCTTAGAGGACCTGTCAGCACAATTTTGTAATGAAAAATAAAGCCATGGCTGTAATTGTTCTATAATATAGATTGAAATTATACCTTTGGAGACAAGATCTGTTTTTGTTCATTTTCTTTAATCGCCATTTGATGTTTTTTTGTTAATTAGATTTTGGTGTACAGGGTCTTCTCCTCCCTGTCTGTGATTCCCCTCCATCTGTCTCCAGGACTTTATTCTGGGTGTGTATTTTTTTTTATTATCACAATGGTGTTAGTAATGGGAGCATCTTATAGACACCTCTCCATTACTAACCTCTGAACTTGATGTCACCTGACAATACAAAGGTGACATCAACCCCCCAAACTATTACCCTACTTGCCACCGCATCAGGGCAAGTTGGAAGAGCAAGGCTAAGTGCCAGAATTGGCGCATCTTATTGATGCGCCGTTTCTGGGGTGTCTGAAAGATTATGTTTTTAGTCTGGGAGGGGGCCAATATCCATGGCCTCTTCCTTAGCTATTAATATAAGCCCACAGCTGTCTGCCTAGCCTTTGCTGTTTAGTTTTTTTAAGTGGGACCCTACTTCAAATTTTCTGGGGTTCCCCTATAAACTAGCCAGTAAAGGCTAAGCAAACAGCTATGAGCTGATAATAATAGCCTGGAAACCTTTATGTCTATTGGCTTCTTTCCAAAATAATATTAGACCTCACCGGTTGGCTTTCCCTCTGCTGGTTATGAAAATTAGGTGGGAGTCTACACAATTTTTTATTTTTGTAGAGATTAACAGGTATCGCGGTGTACGCTGATTTCTGCCAGTTTCTGTTTGGTTACAGCCTATGTAGGTTCATTCTGTTAACACTTCTACTTAGGCTGGTGACAATGTGTTTGTTTATTTAACTGTTACCAGTTTAGTAATGAGGGTGCCTGGCTGACACCTCTTCATTACTAAACCTAGGGACAGCTGCTGACACCAAGTCATAATCCCAGTACCCTGATGCCACTGCATCAGAATGAAAAGGAAGGTGTTGAACCAGGAAATTTCATCACAAATCATTTTTATAAAATATCTTTATTTGTCTCATAAAAGCATTCATTCCTGTACAAAACGCATGCAAAAAACGCTTACAAAACACCAAGAGATGCAGAAATTTTTGTAAGCAAATATTCAATGTATGCACATATCCTTATAGTCACTATGAAGAGAGAACAATAGGGTTTAACCCAACATAAATGATTAGTAAAGAAATAACAGCCTGTTAGGGTTGTGTGTGACACAACCCCTATAAAGGTTTGATTCCAGATGCTGCAGCTACTTGGGAATGTGTCAGAATTAGATACTGGGAATGGAAGTTTTTCTGCGCTCTCTGGAGTCATGACAAACTAGTAGTACAATAAAAATGTTTATTTAAATGTTATTGTCTACTCTGTAGTGAAACCTCCACCAGGGGGAGCTGGTGAGGGAAGAGAGGTTACACACTGAGCATAACAACACAGAGCAACAGCACAGGTGTCACAGGTAAAGAGAGAGTGGTCAGACGAACCGAGTCAGAAACGATCAGGAGCAGACATACCTGAAAGTGCAGCAATACATATAGTCAAAATACCAAGCCGAGGGTCAAAAAGCCAAACATGAGTGCGGGTTCCATAAATGTGAGATGAAAGACGTGGTCGGGGTACAAGCCAGGGAATCAAAAGCCAGACAGAGAACATAGCAGCAGAGATGGATACCAAGAGATGGGGTCAGAGATCAGTCCAGGTCATACACGTGAATACAAGTCAAAGGCAGGAGGATCACCAAGGTACAAGGGTCAGAGGCTCTAAACTGGAAGCTTGAGCTATCACTAACACTGGTCAGCAGGCTGTGACGACTGAAATAGCCCGCTAGCTCCAGAACGAGGCCGAGGAGATTAACCCCCACATGACCAGTCCTGAGAGAGGACAGCAGAGAATAAACTCTGGACTGGACCATGACATACTCGTTTCAGAGTCCAATTATAATTGTATTCAAAATAATTGTAATTGTACATTTTTAGACATGTGACTGTATACACCCCTCCCTTTTTTCGTATATTTATACCATGTATGTGTGACTGTATCATGTTATGTATGGTTGTCCTGAGGCAGAAATCGGTGGACTCTGAAACCCATAGACAATAAACCTACATTTTCATTCTACTACTGGTTTGTCGTGACTCCAGACAGCGCAGAAAAACTTCCATTCCCGGTATACAGTTAGGGTATGTGCACACTTTGCAGATTTGCCTGCAGAATTTTCTGCAAAGAATCTGCAGGTCAGGTAAAAATCCATGTGTTTTTCATGCGGATTTGTATGCGTTTTTGTAAACTAAATAAAAAGATGTTATTTAACAAAAAAAAGAATTGTGATGTCATTTCTTTGTCCAACATCCTCAAACTTCATTGAAGAATAATGTTTACACACATAGATAGGTAGATAGATCTATCTATAAATCTACCTATAGCTCTATCTATCGATCTATCTATCTACCTATCTATCGATATATCTATCGATATATCGATAGATAGGTAGATAGATAGATCGATAGATAGATAGATCTATAGATAGATAGATGTATCTATAGATCTATCTATAGATAGAAAAAAATCTGTGTTCGGCTGGGATCACATTTACGAAAAACTCATACGAGTCTCGCACCTCAATATGTGGTACTGCCGCCAGTGGTTTGGACCGCAGCGTTCAGCTGCATAGAATACATGCAGCCGCACACTCCGGTCCCAAGTGCCGGTGGCAGTGGCGTGTATTGATTCAAGAGACTCGTGTGAATTTCTCGTAAGTTTGACCCCCAGCCTTAAACACAATATCTGTTTAATTTTTAAAAAAATGGAAAAAAATTGCATGAGCTCCTGCGCAATTTTCAAGTCCAGAGAGGGAAAGCCAGCGACTGTCGGCCGATGTTCATAGCATGGGAAGGGGGTAATACCCATGGATCTTCCCAGGCTATGAATATCAGCCCACAGCTGTCTGCATAGCCTTTACTTGCTATTAAAATAGGGGGACCCCAAAAAGAAAAAATGATGAGGGGGTCCTCCTATAATTAATAGCCAGGAAGGCTATGCAGACAGCCGCGGGTTGATATTCATAGCCTAGGAAGGGGCCATGGATATTAGCCCTCTCTGGCTACAAACACCAGCTCTCAGATGCCCCAGAAATAGCGCATCTCTAAGATGCGCCAATTCTGGCACTTAGCCTCTCTCTTCCCACTGTCCTGTAGCAGTGGCATATGGGGTAATAAAGGGTTGATGTCACCTTTGTATTGTAAGGTGACATCAAGCCCGCTTAGTAATGGAGAGGCGTCAATAAGACACTGATCCATTACTAATCCTATAGTTGTAAATGGGTTAAAAAATACACAGCCAGAATAAAGTATTTTAATGAAATAAAACACCACACAGTTTTCCATCTTTATTGTAAGCCTAATTCCTGCGATGCCCTCAATCCCCTGTAAATTAAATAAAATAACAAACACAACCGTATACTTCTGGTTCCGACGTAATCCATGTTATAATGAGTGTCCCACGACGATCACCCCTATAGAGCTGTCAGATCAGGAGATGTGCCAGATTCCCAGCCCCGCAGTGTGAATACATCATAACACTTCTGGGCGGGATCTGGGGCCACCGCTACACGAAGCGCCGGTGACGTCGCAAGAAGGAGAGGAGGCGGGGCCGGAAACAAGAGGGGGATAATTGACACCACTGATGCCGCTGACACAGGGGGAGAAGACATACCTCGTTGATGCCGCTGACACAGGGGGAGAAGACATACCTCTCTGACCCAATAGAGGTACGTCGAACAGATTGTAAAAGTGTGTATTTCAGCGTTCCTAGCGATCAGAAACATAAGAGCCATCGTCACAGAATGCAGACTTAGTGCTGCTGAAGGAGGCTCTTTTACTTAAAAAGGCCCTGGGGGGTGACAGGTTCCCTTTAACATATGAACACTAAATCATTAATAAACCTGGTGTGTACATCTCATACACATTGGAATAGGGAGGACTTTGAAACAGAAGAATAAAACAGGAAGCTGGAAAGAAGAATTTTCCTTTTGTGAAACTTATAAGATAGCGGTGGTAACTGTGATTAATACGTAGAATGCAATGTTTTTCATTTTTCATATCTTTGCTAACCTGATCACAGTAAATTTAGGTGGAGCAGGGCTGTGCCTGACAACCTACTGCTGTGTAGGTAAAGGAAACCACATACTGCTGACTTATTTTCTGTTGTGAAAACAATCATGCTGTTGAAATAACAGCCTGAAGGTCATAGTTTAACAGTGAAAACAAGGAGCTTTTAGGGTATGTGGACAAATTAAATATTTGGAGCAGTGTAAAATACATTTATTTTTTATGGGTTTTTACTGCTTTTTTCACATGCGTTTTTGTGCAAATTTTTCCACACACATAGTATGGGTAAAATATGCAGCAAAAACGCTGAACGAATTAACATGCGGTAGATTTAAATCTGCACCAAATCTGCAAGTCACAAATAAGCAATGTGTGCATGAGACTTCAGGATTCTCACTTTGCTGGCATTTGGAAACCCTTCAGGTTTTGTGACAAAACTGTGCTGAAAAAAACCCAACATGTCTACACAGCTTTTCAGTGCACAGATTGGTACAATATATAACATATTTTTTCATTTCTTCAGAGGGGTTCAATGCTTAGGACAATTCCTACTCCTTAAAATGGTCTCATTAATGTTCTCTCTATCCCGTTATTTGGCTGCTATGTGGGTTAATCTGATGGCATTTAATTTCACAATAAAGCCACCATAGAAAAAAAATTAAAAACTTAAAAAATTCACGAGTCATCACTGTAAGGGTATGTGCACATGTTCTTCAGTATTTGCAGCAAAATAATCTAATGCAAATACTGGAGTGTTGGCAGGAAAAATGCTGCGTTAAATACGATTGTTTTTGCATGCTAATTTCATGCTTTCTTTTAGAATTCATTTGAATGGGTGAGAAAAGCTGCAAAACCACTAAAAGAATTGACATACTGACAATTTAAAACTGCTTAAAATCTGAAAGAAAAAAAAAGCAGCATGTGCATGAAATTTGTGAAATCTCATTCACTTTGCTTGAACAGTAAAACACTGACAGATTCCCTTTAATGCCCTAATGCTGGAAAGGCCCTCAAGATTGATAAGACATCTTTTGTAACTGCTATACATTTTGGTTAGAAAAAATGAAGGTCCTAAGTGAGCGGAAGACCCCTTCTATTAACCATTAAAATTCTCTAATAGACTATATGAAAATGGGTTTTGTAATCTACACAAACTCAGTAAATGTGACATTTTTAAGGGGCTATGAAATGGGTTTTAAAGAAGCACTCCAATCAAAGTTTTTATCCTCTTAATATATTTCAATTATCATATTATATAGCACTGTGTACTTACAATTGCTCATTTTGCCTTTCTACCTAGCTAATTCTTCTCTTTTCTCTGCTCCGCACCTATGTAGAAACAAGAAGTCTATTGTCCCTTCTCCACCTTCTGAACCAGCTGCTCCCTCCTTCCCCCGGCCATAGACTTTTCCAGTGACTTATGACTTGTGCAGAGAAAATTGACCTCCTGTTTCTACTAGAGCTTAGAAGAATTCAGCTAGTCAGTTTTTAATCACATGATGTCTAATGGAAAAAGAGAAGAATTAGCTGGGTAGAAGGGCAAAATGAGCAATTGTAAGTACACAGTGCTATGTAATATGATTACTGCAATATGTTAGGAGGATAACAATTTTGATGAGAGTGTTTCTTTAATGACTTTATAATATTCAAAATAAAATAAGATCTCAGCAAAAAAACAGCCATCAACTCAGACCATCTGCCACTAGTTCCGTTTTTCATGTCTGAGAAAGTCCCTGTGAGCTGTCTAGCTCTTGCACAAGCCTGACTTATGTGGGTCAGGGGTCATGTCTTAAGCAACTGATTACAGCCTGCATTAATTGTGAACATATATATTGGTATATTGGTATATAGGGTTAGTACGGTGACAAGCAAGTGAGATCTACCTGATGTAAATAAGATACATATATATTTCCATCACAATATGTCAAGAACAGAATTTAATCCTGTCGAAACAAAGTAAAGGGAATTTTTAAGAAGGTTTCACTGCTTTGTTCTGAATGAATCAGATTCTGGCCTCAGTACAAAATATATGGCTCTATATTGTGGTTGTCAGTAGGCAGCTTTATAGAGAAAAATAATGAGAATATCCAGTCTTATGATCATGATAGCACACTACTTTATAAAAGGAAAGATGTGTATCTTCGTACCGTGTTAGCCAGTAGATAGAAAAATATTTAGACTTGAGAGTCCTCAGTGGTTGATACCTTTTAATGGCTAACTGAAAAGATGGTGATTCTTCAGATTTTGTATTAGTCTAGCCTGATGAAGAGACCTGAGTAGTCTCGAAAGCTTGCAATTTGTTACCATCTTTTCAGTTAGCCATTAAAAGGTATCAACCACTGAGGACTCTCAAGTCTAAATATTTTTCTACTTTATAAAAGCACATTTATCTTTGTCTTTTCTTTATTCCATCTTTAATAGATAGGATCAAATTAGCATTTGTTCTTCTTAGACTTTTTTACTGGTTATTTATTGCTAACTAGATAAGTTACATGTTTTCTTGAGTAATCAAATCGCAATATACGCGGTCAGCTAAAAGGACCTCTGCACTGCAGATCGGAAGCGTCATCAAAAGAGAACAAGCAATAACATTTCTCCGACTTTTGTTCAAATAGCCGGTTCTGCAAAAGGATGCAGAATGCAATGTTAGAAGTTGGGCCGTGAGTTATTTGTGCAGAGTGCTTATCTAGACATCACCTCTAAACTCAGCAACTTATCTTACACATTTCCAATACCAATGAGATGTTAAACATGGCATAAATATTTCTTTTTATTATTGGTTTTGAAATATTTTGCAGTCTGTTTTATAAAATATGTTTGGCTGAAAATGATTCCGCAATTCAAAATTGAGTTGCTTTGTAAATTACTTTACTTGTGTTACTAATCATGCGCAACAGCCTCTATTATATAGGTCTTCAGTGCTGACATTTCCTCGCATATTTATACTACAACATACTATTTAATAATTGATTCATATAAGATAGGCTGTACTGATATAATAAATATTACCGTATTTTTCGGACCATAAGATGCACTTTTTTTTCCTCCAAATTTGGGAGGAAAGTGTGGGTGCGTCTTATGGTCAGAATGTAACATGGGGAGGGGGGCAGGGGTGGAGTGAGATCGCAGGAGGCAGGGAAATATCCCCTCCGCTGCAGGAATCCAGCGCTGGGGAAACGACTGGTCCCAATACTTAAGTACAGTGAATATTCATTAGCCGCTTCCCCATCCACCTATCAGCTGAGCAGTGAGCGGGGAGCAGCAAATGACAGACCCACATGGTTCCCCAGCGCCTGATTCCTGCAGCAGCTGGGGAGATGTGTGTGGGAAGTAGAAGGAGGCAGCAGGAGCAGAGTGCAGCAGGAGGCATCGCATACCTGACAGCACAGGGGCTGTGCTGATGCGATGCTGAATACTCCTGTGGAGGACCTGTGATGAGGTCATGAAGAAGGCGGGCTGAAGCATCACATGACCACACAAAGCCCTGCCCTTCATGATGTCATCACAGGTCCTGCAGACACACTGTACAACAGAGAATTAATTAAAAGGTTAGTAATGACAGCACATAAAAAAGCACTCTGCCATCCTGTGGTGGACTATAACTCCCAGCATGCCATAGGATCTGCAGGACATGCTGAGAGTTATAGTTCTCCCATGGGATCTTAACGCAGCACTCCAGTGTTATTTTTCAGTGCTGGAGTGGTGCTTTAAATATAAGCGCCGTGCCCCCATTCATATACTCACCCTCCAGCGTCTTCACATAGTACTTTATAGACACCACACTGGTCCCGCAGCACCATCTCCTACCCGTAGCTTCCAACATAATAACATACTATTATATATAATAATACCACATATAATGTATGTTATTTATGTTATTAAATATTTTACCACATTTTTTGCTTCAAATATATTTTTCCCTATTTTCCACCTATAAAACCTGGGTGCGTCTTATAGTCCGGTGCGTCTTATAGTCTGAAAATACGGTATGTTATATTTATAAGTATAAAAAGTCTTAATATATTGGTTTACAACACAGATGTGCAGAAATGACATCCATACATTTATACAAGCATGGTGGGCTTCCTGTGGAAACATAGGGCCTGATTCATCAAGACCGGCATTGTTCAATTCATGTTGAATAAATGCTGAAAATCGAGTTTCCCTCAAAAATCCTCTCGATTCAGCAAATTTGAAACTTTGCAGATTTAATCATCTCTATAAATAAGGTTTTATATGTAAAGCTGCATGTACCGGTCACCAGCCAGAATCTTTTGTGTGTTTAGATGCTACTGAGTGCTTGGAGTCTGTGAGAAACAAATGAAAGAAAGAGCCAGATTAGAAGGAAAAATTTAGTAAAGAAATTAACCCCTTAACCCTCAAGGGTGGTTTGCACGTTAATTACCAGGCCAATTTTTACAATTCTGACCACTGTCTCTTTATGAGGCTATAACTCTGGAACGCTTGAACGAATCTTCACGATTGTGAGATTGTTTTCTCGTGACATATTGTACTTCATGATAGTGGTAAAATTTCTTCGATATAACTTGCGGTTATTTATGAAAAAAATGGAAATATGGTGAAAATTTTGCAATTTTCAAACTTTGAATTTTTATTCCCTTAAAACAGAGAAATATGTCACACAAAATAGTTACTAAATAACATTTCCCACATGTCTACTTTACATCAACACAATTTTGAAACCAAATTTTTTTTTTGTTACGAAGTTATAAGGGTTAAAAGTTGACCAGCGATTTCTCATTTTTACAACAAATTGTACAAAACCATTTTTTTAGGGACCACCTCACATTTGAAGTCACTTTGAGGGGTCTATATGGCAGAAAATACCCAAAAGTGACTCCATACTAAAAACGGCACCCCTCAAGGTACTCAAAGCCACATTCAGGAAGTTTATTAACCCTTCAGGTGCTTCACAGGAGCTGAAGCAACTTGGAAGGAAAAAATGAACATTTAACTTTTTAGTCACAAAAATGATCTTTTACAAACAATTTTTTTATTTTCACAAGGATAAAAGGAGAAAATGGACAGAAAAAGTTGTTGTACAATTTCTCCTGAGTACGCCGATGCCCCATATGTGGGAAAAAAACACTGTCTGGGCGCACGGCAGGGCTTTGAAGGGAAGGAGCGCCGTTTGACTTTTTCAAACCAAAATTGGCTGGAATTGAGATTGGACGCCATGTCGCGTTTGGAGAGCTCCTGATGTGCCTAAACAGTGGAAACCCCCACATGTGACACCATTTTGGAAACTAGACCCCCTAAGGAACTTATCTAGATCTGTTGTGAGCACTTTGAAACCCCAAGTGTTTCACTAAAGTTTATAATGCCTGGGTGTGAAAAAAAAATTACCACAAAAATGATTTTTTAGTCCCCAATTTTTGATTTTTCCCAAGGAAATTGGACCCCAAAAGTTGTTGTCCAATTTGTCCTGAGTACGCTGATACCCCATATGTGGGGGAGAAATACTATTTGGGCGCACTTCAGGGCTCGGAAAGGAAGTAATGACGTTTTGGAATGCAGACTTTGATGGGTGTCATGTTCAGTTTGCAGAGTCCCTGATGTGCCTAAACAGAGGAAACCCCCCCACAAGTGACCCCATTTTGGAAACTAGACCCCCTAAAGAACTTATCTAGATCTGTGGTGAGCACTTTGAACCCCAAGTGCTTCACACAAGTTTATAATGCCCGGGCATGAAAATAAAAACTCCTATTTTTTTCCCACAAAAATGATATTTAAGTCACCATTTTTTTATTTTCCCAAGGGTAACATGAGAAATTGGACCGTAAAAGTTGTTGTCCAATTTGTCCTGATACCCCATATATGGGGGGGTGAACCACTGTGTGCACGGCAGAGCTCGGAAGGGAAGGAGTGCCATTTGACTTTTTCAAACCAAAATTGGCTGGATTCGAGATTGGACACCATGTCGCATTTTGATAGCCCCTGATGTGCCTAAACAGTGGGAATCCCCCACAAGTGACCCCATTTTAGAAATTAGACCCCTAAGGAACTTATCTAGATCTGTGGTGAGCACTTTGAACCCCCAAGTGCTTCACACAAGTTTATAACGTAGAGCCGTAAAATTAAAAAATCATAATTTTTCCACAAAAATGATCTTTTCACCCCAATTTTTATTTTCCCAAGGGTAAAAACACTTCGAAAGTTATTGTGCAATGTTTCCTTCGTACGCTGATACCCAATATGTGGGGGTAAACCACTGTTTGGGTGCATGGCAGAGCTCAGAAGGGAAGGGGCGCAGTTTGACTTTTTCAACGCAGAATTGGCTGTATGCCATGTCGCGTTTGGAGAGCCCCTGATCTGCCTAAACAGTGGAAACCCCCAAGAGTGATACCATTTTGGAAACTAGACCCCCTAAGGAACTTATCTAGATCTGTGGTGAGCACTTTGAACCCCCAAGTGTTTCACTAAAGTTTATAATGCCTGGGTGTGAAAAAAAATTCCACAGAAATGATTTTTTAGTCCCCATTTTTCCAATTTTTGATTTTTCCCAAGGAAATTGGACCCAAAAAGTTGTTGTCCAATTTGTCCTGAGTACTCTGATACCCCATATGTGGGGGGGGGGATACTGTTTGGGCGCACGGCAGGGCTCGGAAATGAAGTAATGACATTTTGGAATGCAGACTTTGATGGGTGTCATGTTCAGTTTGCAGAGCCCCTGATGTGCCTAAGCTGTGGAAATCCCCCACAAGTGACCCCATTTTGGAAACTAGACCCCCTAAGGAACTTATCTAGATCTGTGGTGAGCACTTTGAATCCCCAAGTGCTTCACACAAGTTTATAATGCCCGGGCATGAAAATAAAAAATCCTATTTTTTTCCCACAAAAATGATCTTTTAGTCACAAATTTTTTTATTTTCCCAAGGGTAAGGGGAGAAATTGGACCCCAAAAGTTGTCTAATTTGTCCTGCGTACGCTGATACCCTATATGTGTGAGAAAACTACTGTATGGGTACACGTCGGGGCTCGGAATAGAAGTAGTGACGTTCAGTAATGCAGACTTTGATTGAATGGTCTGCGGGTGTCATGTCGCGTTTGGAGATCCCCTGATGTGCCTAAACAGTGGAAACCCCCCACAAGTGACCCCATTTTGGAAACTAGACCCCCAAAGGAACTTATCTAGATGTGTGGTGAGAACTTTGAACCCCCAAGTGCTTCACACAAGTTTATAATGCCCGGGCATGATAATAAAAAAATCATATTTTTTCCACAAACATGATATTTCAGTCCCCAGTTTTTTATGTTCCCAAGGGTAACAGGAGAAATTGGACCCAAAAAGTTGTTGTCCAATTTGTCCTGAGTACGCTGATACCCTATATGTGGGAGAAAAACTACTGTATGGGCACACGTCGGGGCTCGGAAGGGAAGTAGTGACGTTTTGCATTGCAGACTTTGATGGAATGGTCTGCCGGTGTCATGTCGCGTTTGGAGACCCCCTGATGTACCTAAACAGTGGAAGCCCCCCACAAGTGACCCCATTATGGAAAGTAGACTCCCAAATGAACTTATATAGATGTGTGTTGAGAACTTTGAACCCCCAAGTACTTCACAGAAGTTTATAACGTAGAGCCATAAAAATAAAAAATCATATTTTTTTCCATAAAAATGATATTTTCGCCCCCAATTTTTTATTTTCCCAAGGGTAACAGAAGAAATTGGACCCCAAGAGTTATTGTGCAATTTGTCCTGAGTATGTTGATACCCCTTATGTGGGGGTAAACTACTGTTTGGGCGCATGGCAGAGCTCAGAAGGGAAGGAGCACCGTTTGACTTTTTTAACGCCGAATTGGCTAGAATTGAGATCAGACGCCATGTCACATTTGGAGAGCCCCTGATGTGCCTAAACAGTCGAAACCCCCCAATTCTAACTCCAACCCTAACCCCAACACACCCCTAACCCTAATCCCAACCCTAATCATAACCTTAACCACAAACCTAA
The DNA here is from genome assembly GCA_033576555.1 of Oophaga sylvatica. NCBI lineage: Eukaryota > Metazoa > Chordata > Amphibia > Anura > Dendrobatidae > Oophaga > Oophaga sylvatica. The sequence continues at coordinate 280,019,997 of JARQOD010000002.1, read as the reverse complement.
CCCTAACACACCCGTAACCCTAGTCCCAACCCTAACTCTTACTTTAGCCCCAACTCTAACCCTAACTTTAGCCCTAATGGGAAAATGGAAATAAATACATTTTTTAGTTTTATTATTTTTCCCTAATTAAGGGGGTGATAAAGAGGGGTTTGATTTACTATTTATAGTGGGTTTTTATATCGGGTTTTTATGATTGGCAGCTGTCACACAGTAAAAGACACTTTTTATTGCAAAAAATTTTTTGCATCACCACATTTAGAGAGCTATAATTTTTCCATATTTGGGCCCACAGAGTCATGTGAGGTCTTATTTTTTGCGGGACAAGTTGACGTTTTTACTGATACCATTTTTGGGCACATGACATTTTTGATCGCTTTTTATTACGATTTTTGGGAGGCAGAATGAACAAAAAACCAGCAATTCATGAATTTCTTTTGGGGGGTGGGCGTTTATACCATTCCGTGTGTGGTAAAATTAATAAAGCAGTTTTATTCTACGGGTCAGTACGATTACAGCGATACCTCATTTGTATCATTTTTTTATGTTTTGGCGCTTTTATACAATAAAAACGATTATATATAAAAAATAATTATTTTTGCATCGCTTTATTCTGCGAGCTATAAATTTTTTATTTTTTCGCTGATGACGCTGTATGGCAGCTCATTTTTTGCGGGACAAGATGACGTTTTAAGCGGTACCATGCTTATTTATATCTGTCTTTTTGATTGCGTGTGATTCCACTTTTTGTTCGGCTGTATGATGATAAATCATTGTTTTTTAGCCTTGTTTTTTTTTTTTAAGGGGTTCACTAAAGGGGTTAACTAATGGGACAGTTTTATAGGGCGGGTTGTTATGGACGCAGCGATACTAAATATGTGTACTTCTATTGTTTTTTTTTTTTATTTACAGGAAGAAATTAATTTATTGGGGAATATTTTTTTTTTCCTAAAGTCAGATCGCTGGTCTTAGGCCGGGATCACACATGCGACGAAAACGTCCGTCGCTCGCATGTAAAATCCCACCTCTGGCGCCGGCACTTGGGAGTGGAGTGCGCGGCTGCATGTATTTCTGTGCAGCCGCTCACTCCACTCCTGAATGCCGGCGCCAGAGCTGGGATTTCACATGCGAGCGACGAACGTTTTCGTCACATGTGTGATCCCGGCCTTACAGTGTGCACATCACTCTGTGAGACCAGCGATCTCACAGGCACTGCTGCAGGCTTCCTCAGCGCCTGCTCTCAGCAGGCACTGAGGAAGCCGCCTCCCTGCAGGACCCGGTGGCCATCTTGGATCCAGGGTCTTGCAGGGAGGAAGGCCTCAGAACAGCGTGATCATATCGCGCTGTACTGAGGGTCTCAGGGGAGCACGCAAGGAGCCCCCTCCCTGCGCGATGCTTCCCTGTGCCCCCGGTACACTGCAGTTATGTTTGATAGCGGTGTGCCAGGGGTTAATGTACCGGGAGCGGTCCGTGACCACTCCTGGCACATAGTGCCGGGTGTCAGCTGTGATAATCAGCTGACACCCGGCCGCAATCAGCTGTGCTCCCTGTTGTGAATGTGTTGGAGACGACTTCGGAGCTGAGGCTCCCTCCGGTGGTTGCTGAGGTTATTGAACCAATTAAGGAATGGGTGTCTGGTGGGGCTGACTGGCGTGATATAAGTGAGCTGAACTCCCATGATCCTCGCCGGTAATCAATTGTTGCTTCCAGGTCTTTGTTGGAATTTCAGCTTGCTTTTCTGCTATCATTCAGATAAGTGACTTTCTGTTTTTTTTTCTGTGGTTGGATTTTCCTTGCTTTTTGCAGTCTTGCCTTGGATTTCAGCCAGGTCCCTTTTGGGGGCTTGTGCTGCCCTCTGTTCTCATTTTGAATTTGCACTTGTACTCTGTTCCATTTATATTTTTTTATTGCTGGGTAGCTGTGTGTCACACCAGAGATCTGATATAGGTGGTCGAGATCGTGTGGTCTCAGGGTTTTTGTAATCAGAAGTGCTGGTAATTTTATTAGAGTTTTTCTGGGTTGCAGACAGAATTTCTCTCCTGTACTTTATTTTCTAGACAGATTTGGGCCCCAACATTTGCTCATTCTATTTTCTGTCTGTGTTCGTGTTTTCCTCTTGTCTAACCGCCATTACATGTTTGGGGCTTCCTATTTCTTTGGGGGCTTTACTCCGGGGCAGTTAGCTTTCCTGTTTCTATCTTCAGGTGTAGCTAACTCTCCGGCTGTGCCGAGGCGTCTAGGATCACCGTAGGTACGCTCCATGGCTACTTCTGATTGTGCTGTTAGTTTAGGGATCTGCAACCCATTATGTTCCAGCCTCTCTGGTGTCTTGCTGCTTTGGCGGTATTTTGCTCCTGTCCTCCTCAGCTACCAAATCATAACAGTATTACCGGCCAGACTGAAAATTCTATGGTACTCAACAGAAGGGAAGGATAGTGAGCATAAAGGGAAAAAAAAGGGAGTTGTCAGAATTTTTTTTTCCCTTTTTTCTGCTTGTTACATTTTTTTCCCTCTTTCTCCCTGGGTGCTGAGGAGGAATTTTTCTTTGTCCTCAATGGAGATTGTGCAGTTGTCAGGTCGTGTTGAGCGGCTCGCCGCTGAGGTTCAGAATATTGCTGCTTATATCACTAGGTTGCCAGTTGTGGAACCTAGGATCCCCATGCCAGATTTATTTTTGGGGGATCGGTCTAAATTTCTGAATTTTAAAAACAACTTTAAGTTGTTTTTTGCCCAGAAGCCTAAGTCCTCAGGAAGCGCTGCACAGCAGGTTCAAATTGTCATCTCCCAGTTGTGCGGAGACCCTAAGGATTGGACTTTTTCCCTGACACCTGGGGATCCTGTTTTGAATGATGTTAATGTGTTTTTTCAGGCTCTGGGGTTATTGTACGATGAACCTAATGTCACTGATCAAGCGGAAAAAACCTTGTTGGCATTGAATCAGGGTCATGAAGCTGCTGAGCTGTACTGTCAGAAATTTTGAAAATGGGCAGTCCTTACTAAATGGAATGATGATGCTCTGGCAGCTCTTTTTCTGAAAGGTCTGGCAGAGACTGTAAAGGATGTTATGGTGGGATTCCCTGTTCCCTCTGGTCTCAATGACTCTATGTCATTAGCTATTCAAAGTGACAGACGTTTGCGTGAGCGCAGAGGTATGCGTGAGATTGTGTTGCCTTGTGAGTCAGCTCCTGAGCCCATGCAGTGTGATGGAGTGAATCCTGGGGCACAGCGTTATGAGTTTCGAAAGAGTAATAGGTTGTGTTTCTACTGTGGTGATGCTTCTCATGCTATTTCCGTCTGCCCCAAGCGGGGAAGACGTTTTGCGCGCTCAGTTGTTTTGGGTAGTGTTCAGACTAAATTTCTGTTGACTGTTACCCTGATTTGCTCCATGTCCACACTTTCGGCTCAGGATTTTGTGGATTCAGGAGCAGCTATTAACCTGATAGATTTTTACTTTGCCAAACGTTGTGGGTTTCCCATGATACCCCTTCGGATGTCTATTCCTTTGCTGGGCATTGATTCTACCCCTTTGGCGGAGAATAAACCCCAGTTTTCTATCCAGGTGATAATGCGGGTTGACCCGGACCATCAGGAGAGTTGCAAATTTTTGGTGTTGCATAATCTGCATGACATTATTGTACTGGGTTTCCCTTGTTACAGACTCATAATCCTGTTTTGGACTGGAAATCTGTGTCTGTGACCAGTTGAGGTTGCCAATGTGTTAATACTGACACTCCTGTTTTTTCTGCCCCCCCAGTCTCAAGATGTCCCTGACTATTTGACCGAATTTTCTGATGTGTTTAGTGAGAGTAAGTCTGCATCCTTGCCTCCTCACAGGAGTTATGATTGCGCTATTGAGTTAGTGCCGGTGGTAAATTTCCTAAGGGTCGGCTTTTTATTTTATCTGTACCTGAACATGATGCTATGCGTTCTTATATCAAGGAGTCTTTGGAGAAGGATCATATCAGACCATCCTCTTCACCCTTGGGCGCCGGCTTTTTCTTTGTGGCCAAAAAGGATGGTTCATTGAGGCCGTGTATTGACTATCGTCTCTTGAATAAAATCACTGTTAAATATCAATATCCGTTACCCTTGATTTCTGACCTATTTTCCAGAGTGAAAAGTGCTAGTTGGTTTACCAAGCTTGACCTAAGAGGGGCGTATGTATAATCTTATTTGCATCAAGCATGGAGATAAATGGAAGACGGCGTTTAATACCCCAGAGGGGCATTTTGAGTACCTAGTGATGCCTTTTGGGCTCACTAATGCCCCTTCTGTCTTCCAGTCCTTTATGAATGATATTTTCAGGGATTTCATGGATAAATTTCTGATCGTTTATTTGGACGAAATCTTGATTTTTTCCAACGACTGGGACTCTCATGTGGAACATGTTCGGACGGTGTTCCGGATATTGAGAGAAAATACACTGTATGTGAAGGGATCAAAATGTCTTTTTGGCGTACAGAAGGTTTCATTTCTGGGATTCATTTTGTCTCCGTCTGTTATTGAAATGGACCCGGTCAAAGTTCAGGCCATTTGTGATTGGGTTCAACCTACTACATTGAAGACTCTTCAGAGATTTTTGAGTTTTGCTAATTTTTATCGTAAATTTATTGGTAATTTCTCCGGTATTGTGAAACCACTGACTGATTTAACCAAAAAGGGTTCTGATGTGGTGAATTGGCCTCCTGAGGCAGTTTCTGCGTTTCAGGAACTTAAGCAGAGATTCACTTCTCCTGTTCTGCGGCAGCCTGATATTTCTCTACCATTTCAGGTGGAGTTTGATGCTTCTGAGATTGGGGCAGGTGCCGTTTTGTCCCAAAGGGATCCGGAGACCTCTAAGAGTAACCCTTGTGCCTTCTTTTCTCGAAAATTTTCCCCAGCTGAACGTAATTATGATGTGGGAAATCGGGAGTTATTGGCTATGAAGTGGGCCTTTGAAGAGTGGAGACATTGACTGGAAGGAGCCAAACATCAGGTGGTGGTCCTCACGGACCTTAAGAACCTGGTTTATCTCAAATCAGCCAAGCGACTTAATCGTAGACAGGCCAGGTGGGCCTTGTTTTTCACACGTTTTAATTTTGCGGTTTCTTTTCTCCCGGGCACTAAGAATGTTAAGGCGGATGCCCTCTCGAGGAGTTTCTTTGCGGATTCTCCTGAGGTAACTGAGCCTGCTGTTATTCTAAAAGAGGGTGTAGTTCTTTCCGCTATCTCGCCCAATTTGAGACTGGCTCTGGAGTGATGTCAGAAGGATAAACCTGAACGCTGCCCTGTTGGGAAATTGTTTGTCCCAGACCAGTGGAGGAAGAATGTTATGTCTGAGATTCATTGCTCCGCATTGGCTGGTCATCCCGGTATTTTTGGTACCAGAGATTTGGTGAGTCGGTTATTTTGGTGGCCTACTTTGTCTCGTGACGTCAGGGACTTTGTGCAGTCCTGTGGGACTTGCTCTTGTTCGAAACCTGGCTCTCGCTCTAGTGGTTTGTAAATGCCATTACCTGTGCCCAAGAGCCCATGGACCCATATCTGTATGGATTTTATTTCCGACCTCCCTGTCTCTCAGAGAATGATCGTTATCTGGGTGATCTGTGATAGATTTTCCAAGATGATACATCTTGTGCCACTACCTAAGTTGCCTTCCTCCTCCGATTTGGTGCCTTTATTCTTTAAGCAGGTAGTTCGGTTGCACGGCATTCCAGAGAACATTGTGTCTGACAGAGGAGTCCAATTTGTTTCCAGATTTTGGAGGACATTTTGTTCTAAACTTGGATTTCAGTTATCTTTCTCCTCTGCATTTCACCCTCAGACCAATGGACAAACTGAGAGAACAAACCAGACCTTGGAGACTTTTTTGAGATGTTTTGTGTCTGCTGATCAGGATGACTGGGTCTCTTTTTTGCCTTTGGCTGAGTTTGCTCTTAATAATAGGGCTAGCTCTGCCACTTTGATGTCACCTTTTTTCATCCTCGATTTTCTTCAGGACAGGTGCAGGCTTCTGTCTGTACAGGTATTGACTCTATTGTGGAGCGAATGCAGCAGATTTGGGACCAAGTTGTGGAGAGGTTGTCTCTCAGGAGAAGTCTCAGCGGTTTGCCAACCGACATAGGACTGATGGTCCTCGTTTTAAAGTGGGGGACTTAGTTTGGTTGTCCTCAAGAAATATCCCTATGAAGGTTATGTCTCCAAATTTTAAGCCAAGGTTCATTGGACCTTATAAGATCATGGAAATTCTTAATCCGGTTTCCTTCCGTTTGCTCCTTCCAGGGACATTTAAGATCCATAATGTATTCCACAAATCCTTATTGAAGAGGTTTGTCGAGCCAGTGGTTCCTATGACTGCGCCTCCCGACCCTGTTTTGGTTGAGGGCAATTTGGAGTATGTGGTTGAGAAAATATTGGATTCTCGTTTTGCTAGGCGGAAACTCCAGTATTTGGTTAAGTGGAAGGTTATGATCAGGAGGACAATTCTTGGGTGTTTGCTTCGGACATCCATGCTAGGAGACTTATCCGTGCCTATCACGGTTGGATTTTACTTGCTTTTTGCAGTCTTGCCTTGGATTTCAGCCGGGTCCCCTTTGGGGGCTTGCGCTGCCCTCTGTTCTCATTTTGCATTTGCACTTGTTCTCTGTTCCATTGATATTTTTTATTGCTGGGTAGCTGTGTGTCAAACCAGAGATCTGATATAGGTGGTCGAGATCGTGTGGTCTCAGGTTTTTTGTAATCAGAAGTGCTGGTCATTTTATTAGGGTTTTTCTGCGTTGCAGACAGAATTTCTCTCCTGTACTTTACTTTCTAGACAGATTTGGGCCCCAACATTTGCTCATTCTATTTTCTGTCTGTGTTCGTGTTTTCCTCTTGTCTAACCACCATTACATGTTTGGGGGCTCCCTATTTCTTTGGGGGCTTTACACCGGGGCAGTTAGCTTTCCTCTTTCTATCTTCAGCTGTAGCTAACTCTCCGGCTGTGCCGAGGCATCTAGGATCACCATAGGTACGCTCCACGGCTACTTCTAGTTGTGCTGTTAGTTTAGGGATCTGCAACCCATTAGGTTCCAGCCTCTCTGGTGTCTTGCTGCTTTGGCGGTATTTTGCTCCTGTCCTCCTCAGCTACCAAATCATAACAGCTCCCCCCGGGAGCGCAGCTGATCACCTATGACGTACTATCCCGTCCCTGGGAATTAAGTCCCATGGCACCTGGACGGGGTAGTTCGTTGGATGACAGAAAGGGGTTAAAAATAAGTTACATGTGTTTTTAGGGCAAGGTCAAAATTGTGGATACTGGGAATTAACTGAATTGTCTGAATACTAAACTTCAGAGAGCTAGTGTAGCACAAAGAAACCTTGGAGACTAGAGTGTGAAGTTAGGATTATGGAGGATGTTAGTCTTACATCATTAGCAGAATGGAGATCATAGGGTGGTATACAGAGACAGAGGAGATGTAGAGTGGGACAGCACTGTGGAGAGCTTTGTGTGCAAGACTGATCAGTTTATATTGTATTGTATAGCGGATGGCCTATGATGTCAAGTGACAGGACCGAGGTATCAGTATAGTGGCTGCTCAGAAATATAAACTTGACTGTTGCATTCAAGATAGATTTGAGAGATTGGTGAAAAGAAGAACACTTAGTAGTAAATTGGAGTAGTCAAGGTGAGAATGAATTAGACCTAATATTTGCAGTTTCTATGATAAGAAATGAGCTGATATTAGAGATGTTTTTGACAAGTAAGTGAGTTATTAGATATAGAGTGTAGAAAAAATTTGAGTGGGTATCCTGGCTTAGAGTTATGGCAGTACCACCCATGAAAATGAAAATATCTATTTTAGGTAGGTTAGTAGATGTAGTAAAAAGAGATGAGCGACTTTGCCTCTGGGAGGGTCGAGTTGGGTTTCGGACCACCCGACTCTCCCAAAAGTTGAGTTGAGCGAAATCGGCCGACTATTGGAAAAAGTCGAAGTTCCGACTGAAACTCGAACCGACCCCAATGCAAGTCAATGGGGAAGAAAACTCGCCAGTCAGTGGAGGACAGTAAAACACACCTACAGTGACCATTTCAATGCCAACAACATGAATTCTTATTACTTAAGCTTGTCAACCTTGATTTACTTTATAATAATAGTAACGCATTGAAAACAGGGGGTTATTTGGCTAAAGTTGTGGGGGGGGAGGGCTGGCTCCAGGTATTCGTGGGCCCCGGGGGAAAGAGTCTCAGTGGGCCCCTTTAACACATACCAGAATTCATGAAGCTCCGATACGGCAGAGAAATATAGGTATAGTACAATGCCAAATACTTCACTTCTTACATTACATGAGTGATATCTATTGTAAATTCTACAATAGCTCAAAAACCGGACAGTATAGTCCTCCATACAGTATTATGGGCACCACTTAGTGCACCATACAGAATAATGAGCCCCATATATTACTCTATACAGAATAATGAGCCCCATATATTGCTCCATACAGAATAATGGGCCCAATATAAAGCTCCATACAGTATATGATGGGCCCCATATATTGCTCCATACAGAATGTGCTCCATATAATGCTCCATACAGAATAGTCTCCATATGTGGTCAATATGATGCTTCTTATATATAAAGGACACTATATGATGCCCCATAAAAGATAAACCCCATATGATGCTTTAGTATATGATGGGCCCTATATGTGATGCTCCAGTGTATGATGAGCCCCATATATTGCACCAAATGTAATCGTCCCCATATATAATGCTCCATATATAATGGGCTCCATGTGATGCACCGTAAATAATGAACCCCATATGATGCTCTAGTATATGATGGGCCCCATATATGATGCTCCAGTATATGATGAGCCCCATATAATGCTCCAAATATAATAGTCCCCATATATAATGCTCCATATATAATGGGCCCCACATATGATGCTCCATATATAATGTGCCCATATGATGCGCCATATAAAATGGGCCGCATATTATGCTCCAGTATATGATGGGCCCCATATGATGCTCCAGTGTATGATGGGCCTATATAATGCTCCATATATAATGGGCCCCATATGATGCTCCAGTATATGATGGGCCCCATGGATGATGCTCCAGTGTATGATGGGCCTATATAATGCTCCATATATAATAGAAAACCCAAAAAGCAAGTCCAAACATAAAGGCCCTTCCCAAATGTAAAAATCCCAAAAAAGCCAGGGAAATTAGGCAAATAGTACAAAATATTTATTAAATAACATAAAAATTAAACAGTACAGGAGAAAGATCACAAGATGCAGAAACGCCAGGGGTGCAATAAAATATACAATTATGCCCTGGTTATAAGTATATGACAAATCTGATCATTTGCCCCATATGTTATAATAATTCTGACATATGTGAGAAAAAAGACTCAACATCAAAGCCTATGATGTAGCAGCAGGACAAGTGTCCATAGTGAGATATCATACAGAGCTAATATCATCATAAGTCACAAAAAACAGTCTTTGAGGCAAATGACTCTATGAGGGGCATAAAAAACTGTGCCCATACAAAATGTATGTGGAGCATAGAAATGTCAAATCAAACAGGACTGAGAGGTGTCAACCGTTTATGGCTCAGAAAGCTCACGACACCTCAAGCAGTCCCAAAATCCTAGAAAAATCTTACAGGGCAAAGACAAATAATACCATGACAGAGCAGGCTATATTCTAATGTGGAATCATATACCCAAGTACACCGCCATAGTATCTATAGGTAAAATGATAAGGTCCAGTGACCAGCATAACAGAGATGAGATGGCCTGTTCATACCTGGGGCAGCCTGTCCTGGTACAAAGAACTCCAAAAGAGGCATATAAAATCTATAACTATGTTATTGCACATGAGCCCAAAGTGCTACCTGAAGGAGAACTATAACAACAAAGTGTAAGCAAGTGCTAAATGCACATACCTGGCGTGAGGGGAACCCCGACGCACGGCCTCAAAGACTGTTTTTTGTGACTTATGATGATATTAGCTCTGTATGATACCTCACTATGGACACTTGTCCTGCTGCTACATCATAGGCTTTGATGTTGAGTCTTTTTTCTCACATATGTCAGTATTATTATAAACATATGGGGCAAATGATCAGATTTGTCATATACTTATAACCAGGGCATAATTGTATATTTTATTGCACCCCTGGCGTTTCTGTATCTTGTGATCTTTCTCCTGTACTGTTTAATTTTTATGTTATTTAATAAATATTTTGTACTATTTGCCTAATTTCCCTGGCTTTTCTTGGATTTTTCCATATACAGTCATGGCCAAAAGTTTTGAGAATGACACAAATATTATATTTTCACATGATCTGCTGCCCTCTGTTTTTATGTGTGTTTGACAGATGTTTTTATCACAGACAGAAATATAATAATTGCAAACATATGAGTAACAAAAGCTTATATTGACAGTTAGAATGAGTTAATGCAGCAAGTCAATATTTGCAGTGTTGACCCTTCTTCTTCAGGACCTCTGCAATTCTCCCTGGCATGCTCTCAATCAACTTCTGGACCAAATCCTGACTGATAGCAGTCCATCCTTGCACAATCAATGCTTTCATTTTGTCAGAATTTTTAGGTTTTTGTTTGTCCACCCATCTCTTGATGATTGACAACAAGTTCTCAATGGGATTAAGATCTGGGGAGTTTCCAGGCCATGGACCCAAAATCTCTATGTTTTGTTCCCTGAGCCATTTAGTTATCACCTTTGCTTTATGGCAAGGTGCTCCATCATGCTGGAAAAGGCATTGTTGATCGCCAAACTGCTCTTGGAGGGTTGGGAGAAGTTGCTCTTGAAGGACATTCTGGTACCATTCTTTATTCATGGCTGTGTTTTTAGGCAAGACTGTGAGAGAGCCGATTCCCTTGGCTGAGAAGCAACCCCACACATGAATGGTTTCAGGATGCTTAACAGTTGGCATGAGACAAGACTAGTGGTAGCGCTCACCTTGTCTTCTCCGAATGAGGCGTTTTCCTGATGTCCCAAACAATCGAAAAGGGGATTCATCAGAGAAAATAACTTTACCCCAGTCCTCAGCAGTCCACTGCCTGTACCTTTTGCAGTATATCAGTCTGTCCATGATGTTTTTTCTGGAGAGAAGTGCTTCTTTGCTGCCCTCCTTGAGACCAGGCCTTGCTCCAAGAGTCTCCGCCTCACAGTGCGTGCAGATGCACTCACACCTGCCTGCTGCCATTCCTGAGCAAGCTCTGCACTGCTGGTAGCCCGATCCCGCAGCTGAAACACTTTTAAGAGACGGTCCTGGCGCTTGCTGGTCTTTCTTGGGCGCCCTGGAGCCTTTTGGCAACAATGGAACCTCTCTCCTTGAAGTTCTTGATGATGCGATAGATTGTTGACTGAGGTGCAATTTTTCTAGCTGCGATACTCTTCCCTGTTAGGCCATTTTTGTGCATTGCAATGATGACTGCACGTGTTTCTTTAGAGATAACCATGGTTAACAGAAGAGAAACAATGATGTCAAGCACCAGCCTCCTCTTAAAGTGTCCAGTGGTGTTATTCTTACTTAATCATGACAGATTGATCTCCAGCCATGTCCTCATCAACACCCACACCTGTGTTAATGGAGCAATCACTGAAAAGAGGTTAGCTGGTCCTTTTAAGGCAGGGCTGCAATGATGTTGAAATGTGTTTTGGGGGATAAAGTTCATTTTCTAGCCAAATATTGACTTTGCAAGTAATTGCTGTTAAGCTGATCACTCTTTATAACATTCTGGAGTATATGCAAATTTCCATTAGAAAAAGTGAAGCAGTAGACTTTGTAAAAATTAATATTTGTGTCATTCTCAAAACTTTTGGCCATGACTGTATAATAGGCCCCATATGATGCTCCAGTGTATAATGGGCCCCGTATATGATTCTCCAGTATATGATGGGCCCCATGGATGATGCTCCAGTGTATGATGGACCTATATCATGCTCCATATATAATGGGCCCCATATGATGCTCCAGTATATCATGGGCCCCATGGATGATGCTCCAGTGTATGATGGGCCTATATAATGCTCCATATATAATGGGCCCCATATGATGCTCTAGTGTATAATGGGCCCCGTATATGATGCTCCAGTATATGAAGGGCCCCATGGATGATGCTCCAGTGTAATGATGTGCCTATATAATGCTCCATATATAATGGGCCCATATGATGCTCCAGTATATGATGGGCCCCATGGATGATGCTCCAGTGTATGATGGGCCTATATAATGCTCCATATATAATGGGCCCCATATGATGATCTAGTGTATAATGGGCCCCGTATATGATGCTCCAGTGTATGATGGGCCCCATGGATGCTCTAGTGTATGATGGGCCTATATAATGCTCCATATATAATGGGCCCCATATGATGCTCCAGTATATGATGGGCCCCATGGATGATGCTCCAGTGTATGATGGGCCTATATATATAATGCTCCATACATAATGGGCCCCATATGATGCTCCAGTGTATAATGGGCCCCGTATATGATGTTCCAGTATATGATGGACCCCATGGATGATGCTCCAGTGTATGATGGGCCTATATAATGCTCCATGTATAATGGGCCCCATATGATGCTTCAGCATATGATGGGCCCCATGGATGATGCTCCAGTGTATGACGGGCCTATATAATGCTCCATATATAATGGGCCTCATATGATGCTCCAGTGTTAATGGGACCCGTATATGATGCTCCAGTATATGATGAGCCCCATGGATGATGCTCCAGTGTATGATGGGCCTATATAATGCTCCATATATAATGGGCCCCTTATGATGATCCAGTGTATAATGGGCCCCGTATATGATGCTCCAGTTTATGATGGGCCCCATTTATAATGCTCCAGTGTATGATGTGGCCCATATTTAATGCTCCAGTGTATAATGGGCCCTATCTATGATGCTCAAGTGTATGATGGGCCCCATATATAATTCTCCAGTGTATAATGCTCCCCATATATTGCTCCAAACATTAAAAAAATGAAATACCTCTCCTCACTGGGCACTGCTCTACTCTGGACTCCTCAGCGTCGCCATCTTCCAGCTCTCTGCACTGTGACTGTTCAGGCAAAGGGCGCACAGACGTGACATCATCGCGCTCTCTGACCTGAATGTCACTGTCAGGAAACGCTGAAGACTTCACAGCGGTGGAGCAGGGAGAGGTAAGTATTGCAAGGGCTGGGGCCCTGAGCAAACGGGGGGCCCACTCATGGGCACCGACACTGGCACAGGGCCACTCATAGTACGCCGGTGTCTCTGGCGGCGAATGGGCCCCCCCACCTGCTCGGGGCCCCGTCACTTGCACGGGAGCGCCAGGTGCTGACGCTGGCCCTGGGGGGGTACAGCCCAGATAGGGAGGTGGAAAAACTGCATATGTTGAGGTGTAGGCTGGACGTTCAGCAGTTGCAAATGGAGGAATTGGAGAAGTCGGAGGAAGAGGAGGACAAAGCGAGCCATTTTGCTGGCAACCTATGTGTCATCAGGGGAAGGTGGTACAAAATCCTTTGAAACCCATGCATGGTTCATTTTAATCAAGGTGAGATCACCAACATTTTGGGTCGACAGCCGGGTCCTTCTTTCTGTCAGGATTGATCCAGCAGCACTGAAGACTCTTTCTGAAAGCACACTACCAGCCGGGCAAGCGAGCTCCTATAAGGCATATTGTGCCAATTCAGGCTAGGTATCCAGTTTACAGGCCCGGTAGTCAAAGGGGAGTGAACTGTGAGGGAGAACATCAATAGAGGAGGAGAGGTAATTTTGAACCATAGTTGACAACTGCTGACTCCTGTCTGTTGCAGTCGATTCAGTATTAACAGTCGTGTGAGCGGTACTCGAGAAATCAGTCCACAACATGGTCATGAAACCCCTGTCTCCAACGCCACTTCGCCTGTGTGCACCACGAACACCTCTTCCATGTTGCCCAGTACGGCTCGTGGTAGAACCTGCACTGCTGCTGTGTGCTGGGAATGCCTCTAACAAACGGTTTACCAGAGTTGCTTGTTTGTTCACCAATATTAGCTCTAGGTTCTCCTGTGGCATGATGTTCTGTAAATTGCCTTTATAGCGTGGATCGAGGATGCTGGCCAACCAGTAGTCGTCATCCTTCATAATTTTGGCAATGCGGGGGTCCCTTTTTAGCATCCGCAAGACATAATCACACGTGGGCCAGTATTCCAGGTGTGAATGATGCACTGCCAGTGGTGGGTGGAGGAGCACTTTCTGCCAAATCCACATCCCTCCAGTCACACACAAACCCTGTACCTGACCTTGGCAAGCCAACATTTTCTCTTGCCCTCTGAGAAGCATCCTACTCCCCAAAATAATCATCCCCCTCATCTTCCTCTTCTTCCTCCACCTCGTCCAGGACAGTTCCCTGAGCAGACAATGGCTGACTGTCATCAAGGCTTACCAGCCGTGTGCATTCCTCAAAACACTGAAGGACTTTACTGAGGTCTTTCAGCTTTGACCAATGCACACCCGACAACTCCATGTCTGCCCTCAAACTGCCTGCCCGTGTATCCTCCCACAAATGCATTAGAGCCTGCCTCTGTTCGCACAGCCTCTAAACCATGTGCATGGTGGAGTTCCACCTTGTTGCAACGTCTATGATTAGGCGGTGCTTGGGGAGGTGGAGCGATCGCTGCAGCCTCTGCATATGACTGGAGTCTACAGCTGAGCGACGGATGTGCGAGCACAGTCTTCGAACCTTATGGAGCAGGGCTGGTAACTCCGGATAATTATTTAGGAAGCACTGCACTAGGTTCAAGGTGTGAGCCAGCAAGGTATGTGTCTGAGTTTTTCCAGGGCTATGGCCGCCACAAAATTACAGCCATTATCATTGACTACCTTGCCTGGCTCAAGATGTAGACTGCCCAGCCATGACTCAGTTTCTCGCTGCAAGTAGTCGGCCAGTACCTCCGCGGTGTGTCTATTGTCGCCCAAATACATCATCTTTAAAACAGCCTGCTGACGCTTACCACTAGCTGTTCGATAGTGGGACACCTCGTGTGCAACACTGGCAGCTGCGGATGGAGTGCTCGTGCGACTGCGCTTTGTCGACGAGCTTTCGCTTCTGGAGGAGGAGGGTCGAACGCCTACAGCCAACTGTTGCCTATACCGTGGGCTAGGCAGCACTGTCCCACCGCCGCTGTCCCCTGTGGAGCCTGCATCCACCACATTAACCCAGTGCGCAGTGATGGACACGTAACGGCCCTGGCCATGCCTACTGGCCCATGCATCTGTTGTGAGGTGCACCTTTCCACTCACTGATTAGGTGCATGGACAATGCAGTCTTTCACATGCAGGTGGAGGGCAGGGATGGTTTTCAAGAAAATAAATGCCGACTGGGTAGGTCATAGCATGGGACAGCATAGACCATGAGCTCTCGGAACGCTGCGCTTTCAACCAAACGGAAGGGCATCATCTCCAATGAGATCAGTTTGGCAATGTAGGCGTTCAAAGCCAGTGTACGCGGATGAGAGGATGAGTACTTTCTTGTCCTACTCCGAGTGTCTGCTAGGGTGAGCTGGACTTGGGAGCTGCATATGGGGGAACTAGCGGTGGACATGGCGGACTGAGAGAAGGGTTGGTGATGGTGATGGTGGTGGTGGTGGTGATGGCCTAGATTCAGTCTTTCGTTGGAAAACATTGTGATTCCCTGACTGCTTTGGCCTTGCGACGACACCTCAACATTTCTTGCTGGTGGTGTGGTAACTGTTGGGCTTACAGTGGGGGAAGTGATGTAGCGTTGCTGGCTACCTTCAGTCGGAGCAGGTGCACATGTGCTACCTGAGGTTTTGTAGTCTGTCCACGCTTGCAAGTGCATGGTGTTTAAATGTCTAAGCATGCAACTGGTATTCAAATTTTGGAGATTTTTCCCTCGACTAAAGGTCCTTCCGCACTTCGTACAGATAACCTTTGCCTCATCAATAGGATTTTGGTCAAAAAAGTGCCACACTGTACTATTCCTACTATGGGATAAATTATCTGGGCTTGCACGCTGTGCTAATTTGACCGTCTGGCCAAGCTGTCCTGCAACACTTTTTGTGTTTTTAACACGTTTTTGGACTGCTACGGGCCTGTTAGATAACCGCAGCTGCGATGTCGATGCCTGCTGCGGATCCTACTCCTCTTCTGAGCTATTGCGAGTGGCACCCTCTTCCCCCAATGGTTGCCAATCCGGGTCAACAACTGGGTCATCCATCACCTCCTCTTCAATTTCATCTGCACCTTCCTCTGTCACCGTGTAAGGTGGTATAGTATGCAGGAAGCGGCACCTGAGTTTCATCAGGGTCAGAATCTTCCTCAGTAGACTGCGAGTGCAATGCAGTGCTCTGGGTGAATGTACGAGCAGAATCACATAGCAGTAGCTGTGCATCAGTGCACTCAATGTCATATTCATCTTGGACTGGGGAATTCAGGATTTCACTTGATAACCCAGGCATGGGTTGTGAAAAGAGCTCCAGGGAGTAATCTGAAGTGTGGCCTTCCACATCCTTCACTTTTGGTGGGGGTGAAGAATACAAGGAAAGGTGTGGTTCCTGACCAGGATCCTGCACTGACAACTCAGTGCTTGCAGTTTTTGAAACTTCAGAAGAGGAGGCGATAGAGCTGGAGGCTGTTTGGATGTGCCAATTGTGGGGCGGCTGCTGGCTGCTATTTTTTGGCTGGTGAGGACCAAAATGCATGAGCCTCGCCAGCCTGAAAATACCAGGCCGCAGCTGTCTGCTTTTTCCTTGGATGGTTAACAAAAATAGAGATACCCCACACAATTTATTTTTGGAGGGGATACCACTATTTTTGCTAACCATCCAAGGTAAGGAGACTGCTGCGGCCTGGTATTATCAGGCTGGTAAGGTTCATGGATATTGGATCCTTACCAGCCTGAAATACCAGTCACAGTAGTCTGCTTTACTCTGGCTGTTTAACAAATATAGGGGGACCACACGATATTTTTTTAAAATTATTTATTTATTAAAAAGAAGGGGACCTGTCACTGTGCTTTCCTCCACTTCCTGTGTCATGTACTTTCGGCTGTGTCACAAGATTCACCATTATGTAAATTAGTACACATGCGTAGTAAGCTGCGTTCCCGCACTTAATACGCATGTGACTAGGAAGATAATGCGGTTTTACGGCATATAAGGAAAGTGTATGGGTAATTTAAGCAGCAGAGACTGAGCGTCTCTGCTTCATAAATTGACATGCTGCGGTCTGGAAAGACGCGCCACATGTCCATCTCCGCGGTGAGCCGCAGGCGTCAGTGCACGCATAGTGGACATGGGATTTCTTGAAATCCCATCCACTATGCTGAAACAGCTGGACATTGCGGGTTGGACACTGCAGATGTACCCAGCGTTCAACCCACAGCGTTTACTGACCGTGGGAACTTACCTCCAATATATCTGCAAACAGGAAATCACTTTTTTTTCCTTCCCAGAAGCCAACTTTCAATTAGCTTTATTTCAAGTGACAAAAAAATGAATGCAATAAAAAAAAGCATGCAGAAAAAACGCATCAAAAACGCGTGTAAAAACGTATCCAAAACGCAGGTGACCTTCCAGTGACTTCAGATGCAGATTTGCTGCAGATTTCACATGCGTCAAATCCTGAGCAAATACTGAGCCAAACCTGATCGTGTGCACATATCCTAAGATTCCAAATGGGAGGAAGATAAGAAGTAGAGCTAGCAAATAAGACTGCAGTCAGAGAAATAGGTTGAGAACGAATAGAAAACAGCATCCTTACCAGGGTTGTCCCCATTTTGTGGACCATTTTTTTTCTTACTTAAATGTGTGCAGTTAGGACTAAAAAATACTTTTTTGTAATTGGGGTTCATTAAAAATGTTGCACCAATTTGCCTCCTATAACCTCTGTGTTACACTGTCCATGGCTGGCTGCAGAATGATTTAAGGAGATTGGTCACATTATCTTTATTTTATCAGATGTGTTGAGGGCATGATTTTGTATACACTTACTATTATATAAGACAAGTTCTTCTCCTGCCCCTGTTAGTACAGATTTCCTAATAGACTGAGCAGTTCTCTAGTCCATAAAATGGCTGCTGGTGGAGGAGCATGTGACCAGACATGTACGTCGGTCTCCAATTGAAAACCTCACATGAAAAAACTGCTTTTCTATTGAAGAGACTGATGTACAGTTTCGGTCACATGCTCCTCCATCAGGAGCCATTTGATGGACTGGAGAGCTGTTTATAATTGCTGACTATTCTACATTTGGTACTCAGCTAAGCAGAAACATACATTTGTTTTTCCATTCTGACATTTATTGCTGGATAGTCGTCTTTATTTACAAATTTATTTGGAAATGTTAATTGCTGCTTTCATGAAATTTTACTTCTTTACTTACTGTGTGTGAGTAATAAACGGTCATCCGCTTTAACATTTATTCGAGCCAGAGCATTTCTGCTTCACACTTTCTGACCTAAATAGTCAGGAGGGATTATATGGCAAGCATTTCTCTGTACTTTTAGAAATTTGTGCTTGAAGCTCAGTAGAGTCTGCTGGAGCCCTGGCTGAAAGGCTGTCTAAGTGAAGGGGGACACACAGACATAGATTTAAAAATCAATGAACCATGGGACTAGAATGCATACAAACCCTCTCTCATTAATCTTGTCTCATGGAGCGCAGTATTTCACTTCATTGTTAGAGATGGGGGTTGATAGTTTGATTGCTGATGTTTTAGATTTGGAACTAATGCAGACCAAGAACACTTTGATGCTGGACACATTAATTCTCCTAGAAGGGATTTGTGTTGTTTTTTTCCTAGAATGTCTTTCAATTAAAATCGGAAATCACAAAATCCAGAAAATACCATTCTAGCTAAATTAAAGGGCGGGTGGACCAGAATACTGTATATCAAAATATTTAGAATTGAGAATCCTCAGTGGTTGATACCTTTTAATGGCTAATTCTAAATATTTTTCTATCTACTGGCTAACACGGTACAAAGATATATATCTTTCCTGTATCAGAATATATCATATACTTTACAATTTGATCTACTCTGGCTAGTCTTGATATTTACACTGCTGTGTTATTGACCATAATTTGCTGGTGCTTCACCCTGACACCATATTGCGGACTGTTTCTGTAATGTTGCTGCAGTGCAGTATAACGAAACCTCCACCAGGGGGTGTTGGTGAGTGAAGAGAGGTTGCACAAACACCGCATTGAAACACTGAGCAGCAGCACAGGTGTCACAGGTAACGAAAGAGTGGTCAGACAAGCCGAAGTCAGAAACTTTCAGGAGCAGAAGTACAAAAGGTCACAGCAATGCACGAAGTCAGAGACAAGCAAGAAGTCAGAGCCTAACGTGAACGTGGTATCAAAACGTGAGACATAACACATAGTCGGGGTACAAACCAGTGAGTCAAAACCAGTCGGGGAACGCAGTATCAGGAACAGAAAACAAGAAGCGGGGTTCAGAGATCAGGCCGAGTCATACACTGTAAGGAAACCACAAGACGCACACTAAGCCAGGGATAGGGAATGGGTCACACACAAATACGAGAAGTCAGAGGCAGAAGGATCACAAGGGTATACGGGTTAGATGCTCTAGCCTGGAAGCATGAACTATAGCTGATGCTGGCCCGCAGGCTGCAGAGATCTGAAATTGCCCAACCAACTCCAAAACGAGGCACAAGGGATTAACTCCCACATGACCAGTCCAGAGAGAAGATAGCAGAAAACAAACCCCGGACTGGATCATGACAGTTTCTTTCCTTATATTCATAAGCCACTGCGACTAATATGAAAGTGTTGTGTATAAACAATATAATTTGCCCATATGGTCCCATGTGCCCCCTGCATGTATAGCTGTATATGTATGTCTAATTTTAATCCTCGCCTATTCATGCCTGTTTTCAGTACTTAATAAAGTTATTTGTATTCACAAGCATGCACTATTTGATTGTTCTTTTTTGGCTTTTTGCCTTCCCCCTTATACATGACAATGTGACAATCAGTCCTTATTTCGGCCAGCTTGGATGTTAGGGCTTTTGGATCTACATATATAGATATATGCATATCACTGTGTTGCTTATATAAAATTACATCCATGATATGTTCTACCTCCCAAGATACCAATGCCTGTCATCAACATTTTATGGTACTAAATTAAAGAAATGTATCATGTCTTTTAGCATAATGAACTCTTCATTGGCACTTTTATTTATTCCTTACAAGGTAACTATCTATAAAATAATGAATTACTTCAGGACTCCGATTTTGTCCCTTATGTGCTTTTAGATGTTCATAACCAATACAACTCAAGTCCCCTCCTATTACACAATAGTTTTTGGATGAATGATGGTTCTGCAGAGTCATTTGTCTTACAGCTATCTCTCCTGACACCTTCACACACAGGAAGCCTTGTCTCTTATGATCTCTATGAGAGTCACTGCCAAACTTCTCTAGAAGTGGGTTATTTAATCATAAACAAGACGATCAGAAGCCCAATAATGATGTTTTTGAAGTGTTTGAAGATCTACACCGACATAAATTGCTCACCAACAATCCATGATCTCACCCTGTGTTAGAAGAGTAACAGGAATACTTAAAAATTTAAGATGACATCCTTAGCCATAATGTATCATTTTCACAACTTCCTCTAACAATGATTCAATGATCAGTTGAGTTCCCTTGCAAAAACTCTAGTGAGTCATCCAATTTCAGGAAGCATTGATGCGAGTCAGAGATTTTTCTTGGTACGGTTTAATGATGGTATACAGAACTTATTAATTTAAAAAGGTTTTACATCTGTTTGATTTTATAAGAGAGCTAATGCTAAACATTTGATTATGGCCGTCATCATTTGTGCTTGGTGCAATGCATTCCTACTACAAAATACTGCCTTTTAATCTTTAAGCAATCCACCAACATAAAAAGCACCCTCTTCGGTGTCCCAAGTTTATGCCAGTCATAATCCAAATTTCTTGAATCAATTGCTGATTGGATATATCTTCACCATCAACCAAACTCGCTCTTTTTAATATTGAAAGCTGAAACCTAGCTGCAGAAAAATGAGCAAGGAAAGTAGATAAAGATACATAGGAAACAGAATGTCCGGATTCTTCCTGTCTCATGATACATTCTTATCATGATGACTGTCATCTGTGTTCCTAGAGTAAACTTGAAAACAAGACAAACAGACAATGCAGTTGTTGTAGAGGTTGTAACCTGTTTTACTATAATGTTACATTCGGACAAGATATAGAGAAAAGACTGAAATATCTAAGATATAGCTGTAGAGAATTAGGGAAGAAAACTGAAAAATGTATTATTTTTATTCTGGTTGAAATATTATTTTAAAATAATTTTAACACATCATGAAAAATTGTTCATTATATACATTTTTCTGTTACATGATATAACCATACTATATTGTACAAATCTCACTGGAAAAATTGATAAAACTCAACTTTTAATATGTACAAATATAAACAACCCCACAGTGGATATACAGTTGTGCTCAAAAGTTTACAGACCCCGGCAGAATTTTTGCTCTATTGGCCTTTTTTCAGAGAATATGAATGATAACACCAAAACCTTTTCTCCACTATGGGTTAGTAGTTGGGTGAAGCAATTTATTGTCAGACTACTATGTTTTCTCTTTTTAAATCATAATGACAACCCAAAACATCCAAATGACCCTGATCAAAAGTTTACATACCCTGGTGATTTTGGTAACATGCCCAGAAGTTGACACAAATAGGTATTATAGGTAACATCCTCACCTGTGACAAATGCCAGGAAAATTGGAAAGAAAAACCCACAAATAGCATCAGTTGAAATACTGGACTCTCTGAAAATCAGCGGTGTGGCTGTTTCAAGATGCACAATAAGGAGGCACTTGAAGAAAAATGGGCTGCATGGTCGAGGCAGTTATAAAGGCAGTTATAATAGATGTCTCCTGTTGATTCGTCTACTTTAGGAGTGATGAAACTCGTAGAGACCTCATACTAACTTTGCACCATCCAGTGACTTATGGTTACTATTTGCTCAATACGTGAGATAAATATCATAGAGAGAATGAGGGTAAATGTTTTTCTTTGTACATGTTAGTCATCTCCCCATGAACTGGCTGGTCCTATAGGATTTGAAGGTAGGGTACTCGTCATAGTATATCACCTGTGGGGTTGTTTATATTTTTATATATTAAATGTTAAGTTTTATCCCATTTTCAGTGGGATTTCTAATATCAGTGGATTTTTTTTCAGTAATTTCTGGATAATTAATATCAGTGACCTTGCTTTACTGTACATCTAAATAATACATTTAAGATAGACATTTTTGTTACCATAAAAGCATATAAGTCACTCAGTCTCACGTGCCATTTCATGAGCACTGCTTTTTTAGCCACAAAGGCAAGGATTGGTTAATTATATTGGTTAAGGCTTTTGTGTTTTTGGTAACTATACTTTCAAGTAACCTTTCAGTATAAGATGACGGGAGACATATCTATATATGGTCAATAAATTACTTGTATGCTGCATTTTTTCAAGTTTTCTCATATGAAGACTTTACCTCTAAATTACAGTTGTTTCTGACTGCTGGGAGGAGAATAGCTGTACTGATGTCTTACATATATGCCAAATACAAGGGATTGCAGCTCTTCATTCCTTAGTTATCACACAGACAGAAGCAGAAGTAGCATAGAGGATATTATACTGCAGTACTGAGCAGTGTGCATGTAAATCCACCTCTAGGGTGAAGTAAAAGACTTGTTAGAAAACCAAGCATTATATTTCTATCTCCCTCTGCTTCTTTTCTCGCTGTGGTCTTGACTCTTCCTGCTCCCCATACAGTATAATAGTAGGTGTAACCTGACATTGCACTGTGCTGTCTGCCTTATTTGTCTTTAGAAAGACAGAGTTAAACTATTTTTTTTTTCAGAGTGAATAAAAGTACTTGCATTGTCATGAATACCAAAAGAATAATAAGCACCCAAAAAATTGCATAAAAATGGCGTAAAAATAATGCATTTAGAAAAAAATCTAAAAATGCCTAAAAGCCAAACTTTTGCACACAAAAATGGCACACTAAGAATGATGAAGGGCCTATGTTCCAATTGATGTCAAAGGTCTTGGTGATATGCAAACGCTACTAATTTTTTCCCTCAGAATAATGAACATGCCATTTTTTATGGACCTCATTTTGGACATGGTAGTGTTATTATTCATAAAATTAAATGGTCTTACCCTGTTACAGTTAAAGCATACCATATACAATTTTTAAAAATGGAATTGTAAGCCGCAACATTAAGATTTCAATCAGTGAAGAGGCCTAGTGCAAAATGTAAAAAATAGTCCTACAATAATTTTTTTAGCTGGTACTACTTTTATTGGCACCTGCCAAGCCTTCATTTATCTGTTAGACTGCTAAATTTTTGATTTACATTAAATTGCTTTAGTATTCAACTTCTATGTGATTTACACCGTTACAGCCAGCCATGCTTGTCATACTTTTATAGTGTAGCTTAATGTGGATGGCCCAACAAACCTTGGGGATCAAGTACCAATATGGCTAGAAATTTGCCCGTTGCGTAAAGGTCAACTTATCTAAACTTTTGCCAATCAGCAGTCCTTTGAATGCCTGTTTACAAAAGCAGACCAAAGCACACAATGTTTCCTGAGCGATCCATACAAGATCGATCATTGCATATAGGCTGTCGTAGTTCTCGGCAGTTCGGGTCCTCTTTATACAGGACGATGCACCACCGAGAACAATGACCTTTGGTGTTGCACAAAAGATCATTTTACCCCTATGAATGAGCATTTTGCTTGTTCATCGGGTGATCGGCGGACTATTTACACAGTAAGATAATCATGAAACAAACACTTTTCGCAACGCTCGTCCACGATTATCTGTCAGTGTAAATGCCCCCTAATTTTTTAGGTTGTTTTCTATTGACTTCTGTTGACGTTCTTTCCTGTCTACTCAGCGTATCTGTAATGATTATCATTTTTGCATGAATTCTTGCGACTCTGAGAAGTATGACTTCACTTTTATATTGGACTATGGGAACTCTAGCAGCGTAAAAGACTGCCATATTTCCTTGTAAATGTAGCATTATGTGAGAGTGTATATGTGGATTATATACAGTCCCAGACATATTTTTTACTGTATTCATTTAATTAAGCTAACTTAGGCTCATTAATTACACATTCACATATTTTTTATTACAATTTTCCTATTCATACTTAATGGACCTTCATTGTATGTAATGGCTTGTTCATGATGACTTCATTATTACCTAGCATGTTACCTAATTTTCTTTTGGCACTGGTATAGAAAAAACTCCACTCACCCCTATAATCTATTCTGTAGCTTTCAGTCCAAATGTACGATCATAAAACACATAAGAACACATTGATATGGTTTATTGTGCCATTTGGGATGGTTTTATGCAAGATCATTTCCGAAACATTTAAAAGACAAGCTAACACTTAAGTTATAGCCTCTTCCAAGGGAAAATAAACCTACCCTTTTCCCATAAACACCAAGCCAATACGGACGTTTTTATGGAGTGGAACAAAATAAATTCCTCGTTCGCACATAATTATCAAGAAACCGTGACACAATACATAACAAAGTGTGTACACCAACAAAAGTAGTCTCCTGTGAACACTACATAACTGCATATTCGAGGTGCAAGGAGTTTTCAGTCTTCTTTTAATCTTTATTGCAAGTTAAAATGCATTTACTTATGGGTCTATATAGAATACTTAGGACTATTGACATCCAAACTAAACAATAAGCCATGCACACATTTCATCATGTGATATGTATATAAATTATATTCCGTATGTGTAATAATATTTTATTTTCTCTCTTAGGAACACTTTATGAACGGAAGAGATAGGAAACTACAAAGTTAAAGGAGGAGGAAGGGGATAATCTGATATAACGGAACACAAGTAAGCTATTTTCCTATGTTTGTTATTTGAGGCGTGTAAAATAAAAATGGCATGAACAGAGTGAAGAACATAACAGGGTTAGGACAGCTATTATTGAAGTTCTTTACATGACAGTGCCTTCTTTGCTGATTGGTATGTTTTGGTTATCTTTTTATTTTACAAACTCACATATTTACCTACAGACTTACTGTAAACCGTATAAGAAATGTATATTTAGGCATGCTATAAATCTGCTATATATCTATGCTCTTCTATTTCAGATATTAAACTATGTCAAATTCTTCCATTTCTTTGGTTAATTATTTGGACTTAATAATTTAGTCTTTCACCCAGTTTGATGCTTTGGGTGATGTTTCATATGTACTAGTGCAAGTTTCATTTAACCTAGGAAATTAAAGCACTAGTCAAGTGGTTAAGCTTATCAAATGTCATAGAATCTCAATTTTAGCACATGGAATAAAAAACAAACTTTTCTAATTTCTTTTTAATATCCTTAAAAGATTTTTTGAACTCGGAGTCAATTCAATCTTACCTTGAGTAATGGTCCAGACAGTATCCCTTGGAATTGATTGGCATATGTTGATGTATTTGAGCATAAAAGGAGTTAAATATTTTTTTTACATCATTTTCCTGTAAAGGCTTTTTCCAAGGCTTAATATTAAATTACCGAGACAAAGACCTACATTACACCAGTGTGATGAGAACGATGTATCACTCCTACGCAGTACAGTGGTTAGTGAACTGTTAGCTGTTCTGTTTACAATGCAACACCTATTACTTCTACATCTGAACAATGATCTTATGTCTGATATGTGCAGGACAGGAAACCCAGACAACAGTATTCCTATTCATTGTGCGATAGGATTATATCTTCATATTTGTTTAGATTTGGAGAAGTGCTACAATGATCCTTATTACATAGTAACTGAAACAAAGAGATAGATATGGTAACCACTGAGCCAGTCTTGGATTTTATTTAGTGTCTGCCTTACATTACTGTGAGAAAACATGACTTTTAAGTGGACAGTAACCATTAGGCTATGTTCACATGTTCAGTAATCATTAGCACGGATCCAACAGTCTTGTCAGTCTTAAAAAAACTGATTTCAGCTGAATCCGGTTTTCAACATTGAAGTTTATGGAAAACAGATCAATTAAATGGCCATCTGTTTTCTTCTATTTGGAGCTGATCCAGTCAGCATGGTGGCTCAGTGGTTAGCACTGCAGCCTTGCAGCGCTCGAGTCCTGGGTTTGAATCCCACCAAGGTCAACATCTGCAATAAGTTTGTATTTTTTCCCCCTATTTGTGTGGGTTTTCCCGTTTCCTCCCACACTCCAAAGACATACTGATAGGGAATATAGATTATGGGCCCCATTGGGGACAGTGATGATAATGTCTGTAGAGCGCTGCAGAATAAGATAGCGCTATATAAGCAAAACTAATAAATAAAAACATATTCTTTTTAAATGACAGAAAAACAGGTGGCTAATTAATGAATATTTTTTCCATAGACTTCAGTGTTAAAAAATAGATTCAGCTGAAATCCTCTTTTTCCGTATAAAACACGTGCATGAAAAACTGGTACCGGTGTCATCAGGCGTTTCCATCAGTGTGTCTGTTTTTTGTTTCCGTGTGTCATCAGTGTGTGCATTTTTACAATCCGTATGTGTCATCTGTGTTTTTCATAGGTGGCTAAAGAAATAATTAAATTACAAAGCTTCTTCTATACTTTGCAATGTTAAACATGTACAGCACATACACACTGATGCCATGTAAAAACATGGACATGTGAGCAGCCCCTTAGGTTATAATGGGTATATGTGGTATCCGTGAAAAAAAAACATTGTGTTCTGGAAACACGGACGTGTTGGAGGCCTGAGACGAACAAAAACATTGTGTCTGCACAACTTTTTTGCCAACAGACTTCTGCTGGATCCGTTCTAATGATTACTGGACATGAGAACTTATCTTTAGATGAATGTTGGGAGAACTGCTGATTTCAACAGGACTGGCTTTTGCAGATGTCAGTACAATGAAGGATTGGGAATGTTGGATTTCACCATGCATGAACCATTGTTCTCTAAGGATATAACCCCACTCCATGCCAGGACCCACTTATTTTTATGATCAGTTACTGTTTGAAGGGTTGTTCCCAACATTAATACTTTTCATTTATCCAAAGTTACAGTCACATTGGAATAGGGCAGTAGCCATGCTTGTGCTCCACCGATTCATACATCGACTGTGGGGCTGCCGAGGAAAGCCAAGAGCTTGTTCACATAACACAGCTGAATGTAAATGCAGAATTTTCTTTTACATCATGCAAACTAAATAGTAGATACATTCTAAGAACACACTTAAACTTGGACTATTTTTTGTTCCTAGCCTACTTGTGTAAAAAAATAAAAAATACAGTACAGACCAAAAGTTTGGACACACCTTCTCATTTAATGATGTTTCTGTATTTTCATGACTATGAAAATTGTAAATTCACACTGGAGGCATCAAAACTCTGAATTAACACATGTGGAAATACTGTATATACTTAACAAAAAAATGTGAAACTACTGAAAATATTTCTTATATTCTAGGTTCTTCATAGTAGCCACCTTTGCTTTGATGACTGTTTTGCACACTCTTGGCATTCTCTTGATGAGCTTCAAGAGGTAGTCACCGGAAATGGTTTTCACTTCTGGTGACTACCTCTTGAAGCTCATCAAGAGAATGCCAAGAGTGTGCAAAGCAGTAATCAAAGCAAAGGTGGCTACTTTGAAGAACCTAGAATATAAGACATATTTTCAGTTGTTTCACACTTTTTTGTTACGTATGTAATTCCACATGTGTTAATTCATAGTTTTGATGCCTTCAGTGTGAATGTACAATTTTCATAGTCATGAAAATACAGAAACATCATTAAATGAGAAGGTGTGTCCAAACTTTTGGTTTGTACTGTACCAGTCCTTACTTTTGCTCTTTATTGAGAGGCAAGGTGATAATTGGATGGGATTACAGACTGTAATAGTTTTTTATGTTTGTTATGTGGGTTTTACTTTTAGATCTCCTGTCATTATAGAAATTACCACATTTTTGTGCATGTTAAAAATAATGTTAGCAGATTGTAGTTTTGCAGAATTAAAATTTAGATCTTTGCTTTTACGCCCTTATATTTGCTGCGGCTGCTCTTCTACATGTGACTCGTCACCATTACTCTCTACAATGTGTGACAGACATATTTTAATATACGATCATCCCCTCTTGCGGGGATCGGTGAGTTAGTGAAAATAAAAATGACAAAATGTTTGAAAACAACCTTTATGTCTCATGTGACAGCGACACCTGACACCACAAGAAATTGTGTTTTTCTCCAGGACAAATTCCTTCCATGCATCAGCCACTATCATTTCCTTCTGGTAATGAAAGAGGATTGCTGTACATAACCGTAGTGGAGAAGAACAGGGGACATTTCTATACTTTTGTGTATACATATATCACGTGTATGTTCAGTTCATTCCGCCATTCACTTTTTTGGTTCTGGTTTTCTTATATCCTGTAATTTAGCGAAGCATGTAGTCTATTTCAGCATGTATAGCATATATAATTTATAACCTTCCCTCAGAACTTGTCGGGATTTTCTCTAAATATATTTGTTCAGTTACTTTTCTGACTTCTATGAATGAAAACAGTTCTAATTATTGGTTATATTACAGCATGTGATTTATTTTTTTTTGTCGTTTTATTAAAAATCGTTATAGTTTTAGGGTACATTTCACAGATTTTTTTCCTGTGAATTTGCCATGGATTTAACCCTATGCATTGCAAAGGTTAAATTCACAATAAAAGTATACAGTATTTTGGAAGAATAAAATGTCAAATTACAGTATGTATTTGAAGACTTACATTTCCATACAGATTTTTTTTTATGTGAATGTCTGGTAATTCCACCACGTCTGACTAAGGCTTTACACTCTACAAGGTTGAAATTCATCTAAAAAAAATAGGGCTTTGATGTTATTTTGATGAAGAGTAAATTTGTATTTTTTGGGTGAAATTCAGTACATTCTTTTGACAGTATGGATCCTATTCTTCGGGTTTTTTTTTTACTTACGTTACTTCAGTTCCACAAATTTGTCTTAACTACTTGAACGACCTTCAATGAAAAATACAAGCTACAAAATGTGTTTCACCAAGACACGCAGATAGGTGCAACATGCTGTTATTCAGCTGTTATCCACACACTGTTATCAAAATGGTATGGATGTGTAGGACTTAAAAGGGATATCCAGCCAGACACATTTATTTTAAAAATAGTTCAGAATAATTTAAAATAAAAAAACCATACTCCTCCATCCATCCATGATGTTCTCCCACCAGACTTCTGACCTTAGTCACTGCTGAGGCTAGTGATTGACTGCAGCAGTCTCAAGTCTGTGTGAGCCCCAGGTAGAGCACATATCACAGGTTTCATAAAAAATAGATCCAATACTTTTTAAAATCAACAAACATGGAGAAAGGAAATTACGCATTTAGCAATTTAATGCTTTTTTTATCCATACAAAGTATTTCATGCCATGATTCTAATAGTTTAGGAAATGTGTTCCATGTTAGAAATGTATATAACAGGTCGTGTATGATATTAGTAATTCAGAAAGAATAGATTATGGCATATGAGATTTGCTGTAAGAAGTTTGATAAAGGGGCTTTCGAGGCTTAATGGGGACCTTTCATTTATCAAAATCTTTTAGAGTGAAATTCCAAGACTTCCCTCAAACATGTCATTAGCAAATCAGATAATTCCTGTCTGTAGCATAGGGATCCATGCCTTAGACTATCCATACACATAACATGGCTGTCAGTTGAACAATGCTTTGGCTAATCGTTTGTCCGACAACATTTCAGCTGAAACTTCCATGCACAGGACGGCTCATTTGGCCGAGTGTACGTGTGTTTTTCTATGAGAAGCTGCCTGCCGATACGTCGGACAGTGGTTTATCTCAGGGAGAACGATGCAGTTGGCAGTCTGAAATCCCATGTACGTGATCGACATCTCTCCCAACCTTCAGTCGGCCAGCATCCCTATACACATTAGACTGTCATCCGAAGCCGTGAGTATCGGCGGGTTCAGCTGACATTAGTCTAATGCGTATGGGGCACTTACTAGCTCTTTAACCAGAGTCCAAAATCTGATTAGATTCTCCTTGACTCAGTCCCTATCGACTCGTTGGTCTATAGGACATACTGGAAGAATTGATTTAGCTATTTTCATCATACATTCTGCACAAGAGAATCACAAACATAGTGAATTAATTCGCCAGTGCGTTTCAATAGGCAGCAAATGAGCAAAACACAAATCAGGTGAAAATTGTTCCTCAAATCCAAGCAGGAAATGGAAGTTTACAACATGCAGAATATTAGTTATCAGACATGTAATAAGATGCCCCCGTGTGTAACGCAGCCAGCTAATAGTATACAGTTGCTTCTAACGGGTTGTGTTGCATAAGCAGCTTCTTGTTGAGGAGAGGATATTGCTGCTGTAAAGCATCTGAGCCACTACATCCACACAGTCAGCCACAACTCACTGAGAAGGCAGTGATAGAATTTTCCTTTGTTGTTACAGCTTGTAGCCCCTTTTTTCTGCACCTGATGCTCCATAATATACAGGAAACATTTTTACTTCTCTTCAGATACACGATAATTTCATCCAGAATGATGTAAACAGCAGCACAGATATCTGTTCACATGCTGCACATTCAGTCTCCTCCCTGAACAGTGATATCTCCCAGCTCAGGAGCAAGAATTCTTACATAGGTGTGAAAACAGTGAGACAGTGGAGAGCCCCACTTCAGAGACTACAGTCTCCCAAACATAAAGGGCCAGAGCTTTCATCACTACATTTTAAAGCATTTTTTAATAATATACAGTACAGACTAGAGTTGAGCGATACTTTCCGATATCCAAAAGTATCGGAATCGGAATGGTATCGCCGATACCATTAAAATATCGGCGATACCCGATACCGATACCGGAAGTCCCATGTAAGTCTATGGGAACAAAATATCGTAACTAAAAAAACCCCATTCTTTCCTTGTAAACACTAAATATACACACATAGAATACATATATATATATATATACATGTCATTGTGACATATATATATACATATATGTATAGTTTATACACTTCTACATAGTAAAATATCCTCTGATTCAATTGCCGGGTAAAGCCGGCTTCTGTGAAAAGACAGAAGCACCCGACATGAAATGACACTTGGTGTACATAGGGTTAACCATGTCTTTTCATGTCGTTTGCTATCTGATTTGCACAAACAATTAAATCAGTCTATGTGTGCAAAATTTCACACCTGTAGGGGTTAATTAAAGGTGTAAATTCGTTGTAAAAAAAACGGACTTTTTTGCTACGAATTTACACCTTTAATTAACCCCTACAGGTGTGAAATTTTGCACACATAGACTGATGTAATTGTTTGTGCAAATCAGATAGCAAAGGACATGGTTAACCCTATGTACACCAAGTGTCATTTCATGTCGGGTTCTGCATTTTCACAAAAGCCAGCAATTGAATTAGCGGCTATTATACTATGTAGAAGTGTATGAACTACAAATATAATATATATATATATGTGTCACAAATTCAATGACATGTATATATATATATATATATATTATGAGGTGTAAAATTGCTGAAAAAAAATGCGTGGGCTCCCGCCCTATTTTCGCAACCAGACAGACAAAGCCAGTGAGTGGGGGCAGATAATAATAGCCCAGAGAGGGACCATTATTTTTGGCCCCCCCCGGCTACTAACATCTGCCCCCAGACACCCCAGGAAAGACAAATCTATAATTAGATTCGCCCTTTCTGGCACTTTGCCCGTCTATTCCCATTGCCCTATAGCGGTGGCGAATGGGTTAATATGGGGTTAAAGCCACCTTGCTATTGAAAGGTGACCTTAAGCCAGGTTAATAATTGAGAGCTGTCAATTAGACAACTATCAATTATTAATCCTATTGCATGAAATAAAAATAAAACACACACTTTAATTAAAAATCATTTTAATGAAATAAAGACACATGTTTTTGACCATCTTTTATTTTACTGCAAAAACCATTTCCTGTAATAAAAATAAAATAAAAAAGCAAAATTATTCTTACCTATCCCATGCACAGTCAGGTCCCGCGGTGTAATCCTTCAGAAAGGGTTAATGTTTACTGCAGGGACCGCAGCTAATGCTGCAGCCTCACAGTAAACCCCCAAATGAATGAGTTCCTCTCCTGGCTGACAGGAGAGTAAAGGCTGGGTGTCACATAACGATACACCAGCGATCCCGACAACGATATGCACTTGTCAGGATCGCTGGTGTATCGCTACATGATCGCTGCTGAGCTGCCAAACAGGCAGCTCAGGCAGCGATCTGGGACAGCGACACTGCGGGTAACATCGCTTAAGGGCCCGTCTCACATAGCGATATCGCTACCGAGATCGCTGCTGAGTCACTAGTTTTGTGACGCAGCAGCGAGCTCACCAGCGATATCGCTGTGTGTGACATTCAGCGACGATCAGCCCCCTGCCGGGTATCGCTGATCGTCGCAGAAATGTCAGGACCTTTTTTTGATCGCTGGTTTCCCTCTGACAGGCACGCATCGCTGCGTGTGACAGGCGGGAGACCAGCGATCCGCTGGTAACCAAGGTACACAGCGGGTTTCCAGGCACCGCGCAGCGCTTGGAAACCCGCTGTGTACCTTGGATACCAGCTCCCTGCATCAGGGCGCTGGTATCCAAGGTACACAGCGGGTTTCTAGGCACAGCCCCGCGCCTGGAAACCCGCTGTGTACCTTGGTTACCAGCGGATCGCTGGTCTCCCGCCTGTCACACGCAGCGATGCGTGCCTGTCAGCGGGAAACCAGCGATCAAAAAAGGTCCTGACATTTCAGCGACGATCAGCGATACCCGGCAGGGGGGCTGATCGTCGCTGAATGTCACACACAGCGATATCGCTGGTGAGCTCGCTGCTGCGTCACAAAACTAGTGACTCAGCAGCGATCTCGGTAGCGATATCGCTATGTGAGACGGGCCCTTAAGTGGAAAGCTTAATTGATTGCTTTCCACTTTCACTTCAGGTCAGCCAGGGACACAATCAGTGACGTCAGAGGGAACTGATTAACAAAAATAGGGGTTCCCTTCGAAAAAAAAATGGCGTGGGGTCCCCCCTATTTTTGTTAACCAGCCAGATGAAGCAGACCGCTGAGGCCTGGATTTTCAGGCTGTTAAGGAGCCAAGATCCATGGACCTTGCCAGCCTGATAATACCAGGCCACAGCAGTCTGCATATCTTGGCTGATTAACAAAAATAGGGGATCCCCTCGAAAAAAATTGGCGTGGGGTCCCCCCTATTTTTGTTAACCAGCCAGATGAAGCAGACCGCTGAGGCCTGGTTTTTCAGGCTGGTAAGGATCCAATATCCATGGACCTTGCCAGCCTGATAATACCAGGCCACAGCAGTCTGCTTAGCTTGGCTGGTTAACAAAAATAGGGGATCCCCTCGAAAAAAAAACGGCGTGGGGATCCCCACTATTTTTGTTAACCAGCCAAGTAAAATGCAGACTGCTGCGGCCTGGTATTAAAAGACTGTCAAGGCCCATGGATTTTGGCCCTCAACAGCCTGATAATACCAGGCTACAGCAGCCCCACATTTGGCGCATCAAAAGATGTGCCAATTGTGGCACTTTACCCGGCTCTTCCCACTTGCCCTGTAGCGGTGGCAAGCGGGGTAATAAGGGGTTAATGTCACCGTTGATTGCACGGTGACAATAAGCCCGGTTAATAATGGAGAGGTGTCAATAAGACACCGATCCATTATTAATCCCAAAGTTTTTAAATGTTTAAAAAAAAGACACAGGAAGAAAAAGTCTTTTAATGAAATAAAAGAGACAACACAGTTTTCATTAATTTTATTATACTCTCATTCCTGCGACGCCATCGATCTCCTGTAAAAAAAGAAAAAAAACAAACCAACAGTATACCACCTGTCCGACGCAGTCCATAGTAACGACAGTCCCACGACGATCCAGCTCTGCTACATCGCAATGACAGGCAGAGCCTGTCATCGCAACGCAGCACAGCTGATTACCTGCTTCCCCGGCGGTGACGTCATCGGACTGACTGCTTTACGGCCGGGATTACCAGCAGTCACTGCAGTTATCGCGAGAAACTGCATGTGACCGCCGGGGAAAGAAGATTGCGGCCATGAAGCAGTCCAGCCCGTGACCGCCGGAGATCTTCTGCCAGGTAAGTGCCGCTGACTCCTGACAGACCCGACCAACGGACACTGACAGTGACAGTGACAATCCCGATTCCGGTATCCGATATGACGAAAATATCGGAACTCGGAATCGGAATTCCGATACAGCCAATATCGGCCGATACCCGATATTTGCAGTATCGGAATGCTCAACCCTAGTACAGACCAAAAGTTTGGACACACCTTCTCATTTAAAGATTTTTCTGTATTTTTGTGACTATGAAAATTGTAAATTCACACTGAAGGCATCAAAACTATGAATTAACACATGTGGAATTATATACTTACAAATAAGTGTGTAAAAACTGAAATTATGTCTTATATTCTAGGTTCTTCAAAGTAGCCACCTTTTGCTTTGATGACTGCTTTACACATTATTGGCATTCTCTTGATGAGCTTCAAGAGGTTGTCACCGGAAATGGTCTTCCAACAATCTTGAAGTAGTTCCCAGAGATGCTTAGCACTAGTTGGCCCTTTTGCCTTCACTCTGCGGTCGAGCTCACGCCAAACCATCTTGATTGGGTTCAGGTCTGGTGACTGTGGAGGCCAGGTCATCTGGAGTAGCACCCCATCACTCTCCTTCTTGGTCAAATAGCCCTTACACAGCCTGGAGGTGTGTTTGGGGTCATTGTCATACAGGAAAGATTGACCTCCTGTTTCTACATAGAACTTAGAAGGGTTCAGCTAGTCAGGTTTTAGTCACATGAGGTCATAGAATTAAAGGAAAACATAAGAATGAGCAATTGTAAGTACATAGTGCTATTAAATATGATGATAGCAATATAGTAAGAGGATGAAAACTTTGATGCCAGTGCTTCAATAAGTTTTCCAGACGATTGGTCGTCTTCAAACATTTATCTTAGAATCACCCATCAATGACTGGCGGTGGTACAACATATGCAGCTACAATCAGCAGAATAAAGAGGCCGTTTCTTCATACAGGGGCTCTTCATGTTACTTATATTTTGTCCTATACAATTAGATGGGACTTGGCACGGCATTCGCCATGTCAATCAGGCTGTGCCTGTTATTGTAATTGCAGTAAGATGTAGTCATGCTGTTGATGCACTCTGAGGTCGGACAGTCAACTTCAAATGCTGATGTTTCTATCCTAATTGTCCACCATTAATGAGTATACATGTGTTCTTAAAAGGGAGAGGAGAACAATCAGCTGCCCAAACCTCTGGTGATGTGTTATACCCCCACTTCTACTTGGCCAATATTGAAAAATAATACTCTACAAAAAAATCTTTTTTAACAATGAACGCTTTCAAGAGCTCAGACATATTTGTGGCTGTGCATTTAAGCTTTTAGTAGCAGTAATCAGAAGGCTCAGCATAGTATTCTGACAAAGCGTGGCGCTTAATAACTGATGTGTCGCCCATTTATAAATAACTTTTTCAAACAATCAATAGCTATTGAGGTTTACCTGACAGAACAATTTCATGGCATCTTGTAGAAACTCCACTGTTTGTTTTTATTCAACCACTTTATGAATAATAAAAAGAGGCAGCAAACATTCCACATGTCTCATACATTACGTTGTCGGACAGCGTTGGCAGCTGCAGCGCTCCCTAATTGACCACAGTTTTGTAATTTTGCTGGCCATACTGTGATTCAAATACATTTCCAGAAACATTGGCAGCATTATACCAGATGGCTGGAGATATGTCCTTTTATGAACTGCATTTATGCTTTTCTGTAAATTGGTATACAATTTTTTTAAAAAACACCCTCAACCCAGTCTTTTCAGATTTCTGCAGGGCATGTATTCAAGATGGGCATTTAATAAACAGCAATGTCTGACCTACTTTTAGTAGCAGTAGAGCAATGCAGCAAAAACTTTTGGAATGTAAATGTGTTACATTTTTTTTCGACATATCATTTATCACCATATACCTCTGAATTTTGTCATTTTTATCAGTCATCAGGTTTCAGGTTGGAGAGTTGATTTGATGACATAGACCATATTTTAATAAAATAGTTGGAAATTCCTTGTTCAGAACCACTTTTTCAGCCAGAACAGAGAGGTGATACAAGGAGAACATGTATTGTAACAGCTCTGGTAGCAGGAAAAGTAGCTTTGCGTAATTCCCAACAATGCAGAGCTTGGTGAAGCCAAGATCACCGGAGCAGTGCCACTGTACCTAATACACTGAAACCCCCACTGTGACATCCATATGTTCTAATAAGTAGGGAATAAGGCAGTACTGTAAAGCAGAACTGTTACCAAATTTCACAATATAAACTATTTGCCTCTTAGAACTGATGATCCCAGTGAATCCACTTTGAAAATCCAAGTCACAGTGAGTTTATGATTCTGATATTAATAACATTTAATACAAATTGGTATTTTATTAGTCCAAAGTAAAGTGAAAGATGTCATAAGTCCAAGTGTATTCAGTCTCCGCTTACTCAGCATGAAATGACAGCTGCAGTTTGTAATAAACAGTGTAAAATTTCAGCAGCAGCAGTGAGGATAGACACTGAGGAGATGTCAGTCAGTTTAAGTGGGAGGAGATTGAGGTTAAACTTTTAAAATAAATTATATAGCCATTCTGATGTGGATTTTTAAAGTATATGCACTTGTCTCATCATATCTTAGTGATCCATTTAAAGAAACCTTCCTTGTAAAGTTTTTCTACATTACATTTGCGTATATGTAGTGTAGTGTGTATGTGTTAATATACTCACCTACTCATTCTGCTCCCCTTCTCAGTGATGTCATTGCTTTCGTCACATTGCGCTCTGCGTTACCCGGAAGTGGCTTTTACAATGAAAGTCTATGCAGTGTAAGAATGAAGTTCCATAGATTTAAATTGTAAAAGAGACTTGCAGCTCACATTTAGAGCATATATTGATCCTGATAGGCAGATTGTCACAAAGGTGTTGGGAGTTCGGGAGCTTACAAGGACTCCAAAACTGTGGCGCCCTAGTCTGTCTATGTCCCCTGGATTACTCCTGAAGGTGGGAGACGCCCGGGTTCTCTTGCTTGCTATGCTCCTATATCTACCCTGATCTGTCCTCTCACCCACCCATGTTAGTGGGAAGCTGAATTGTATAGGAAGACACTAACCAGGCAAACAAGTGGAAGACGGACAGGGATAAATGAAAATACCAACCATACAAAATACACTCACCAAACAACAGAGTTGGACACAGGAAAGTTAAAGGAAAGAGAAATCAACTAGAGAGGTTGAGGATGTGCACACAGACAAAACTCCAAGCAACAATCTCCTGAACAATCTCCAAACACAACACACAACCACGAACTACCTCAAACTCAGAACCAGGCAGTAAGAAAAACACTGGCAATCCCTAAGTGTCAGAGGTGAGCATATATAGCAGAGGGAGTGGCCAACACTGAACAGCTAAGACAATCCAAGTATGGAAGCTCCAGGTTCTTCAACTGTACAGATGAACCCTTGCACTGCTAGCCCGATAACAACGTGCACTGTTTAAAAAGATGGTGAAGTACTTCTAACCAGGGCAGGAGTATGTGAAACCAGAAACCGCAGTAATCTGGCCACTTGCTGTCACAGTATCACCATGACACAGATGAAAGCACAGAATACTTGAGAAGACATAGGTAAAGTGAGTATATTAACAAAAGCCTCCTAAACCACATACATCTATACACAGATTTAGCAAAATAAAAAGACTTAATGGTTGTGCTCTATTAATATTGTATGCAGTTGGTATTGTTAAATTTGTGACAGATCACTTGAAGATAATGGGGACACTTTTACTTAAGTGTTTTTATGTGGCAGTCAAACCAATAATAGTGCAGGTTAAAATGTGTCAAACTTATAAAGAGGCACACGTGTGCTACAAATGTAATCTACTCCAGTTTATGAGCTGGTGTAAATTTACGCTATAATTTATTACGTTTTTCTGTTGGTTAATGATAAAGAATTTGTCTGTTGATAAATGTGCTGATACCTCCTGCTAAGCACCGACATTTATTTTTTAAAGAATAGTGAGTGCACTTCTGGAAATGGGCAAAAAGTCATAATTTCAGAATTACCAATACCACAGTTTTCGTGGAATATCACAGGAAAATTGGGACACTTCATTAAAACTAAATAGGACAGTGGCTTGCAAAAATATTCACTCACTTGTGACTTTTTTGTGTTTTTGCTACCTCACAACCTGGAATTTCACAGTTTTTTTTTTGAGTATTTGCATCAGTTTATGTAAAGAACATGCCTACAATTGTGAACAATTGTTTTTCTTTTTATTGTTAAGCAAACAACAAATAGGATAGAATAACCGAAAACTGCAGTGTGAGTAACTATTCAATTCTCTAAAGTCAGTACTTTGTAGAGCCTCTTTTTGTAGCAATTACAGCTGCAAGTCACTTTGAACTTTCCACATCTTGCCAATGGAATATTTGCCCATTCATCAAGGCAAAACTGATCCAGCTCTTTCAAGTTAGATAGTTTTGTCTGGTGAACAGCAATCTTCAAGTCAACCTGCAGATTCTCAATTGGATTAAGGTCTGGTTTGACTAGGTCATTCCTAATCATTGTGCAACTCGAGTGTTGCTTTAAGCATGATGCTTTAGGTCATTGTCTTGTTGGAAGGTGATCCGCCGTCCCAGTCTCAAATCACTGACAGAGTCAAACAGACTTTGTTCAAGAATATCCCTGTATTTTGCTCCATCCATCTTCCCCTCAACTCGATCCATTTTCCCTGTCCCTCCTTCCAAAAAAAAAGCCCACAGCTTTTTTTTCACTTTGGAGATGGTGTTCTTGGGGTGATGAGTTGTGTTGGTTTGGCTCCAGACATAACGTTTACCTTGGTGGCCAGAAAGTTCAATTTCGTTCTCAGCACAGCACCTTCTGCCAACATTTGGGAAGTCTCTCACATGTCTTTTTGCAAACTCAGAGTGAGCCTTACAATTTTTTTGTGCAAGTAAAGGCTTTTTTATGTCCTTTCTTCCATGATGGCCACCCCTATGGGTGTTACGGGTTATTGTGTTTGTATGGATAGATACTCCAGTCTGCTTGTGATATACAAAATCATCAATAATTAGAATGTATAGCTATATATGAAATGTACACATCACATATGGAAAGGACAGCAGACTGTCATCATACTCAGTTTGGGGTAAAAAAACCACTACCCTCCTGCTATATTGGAACAGGTGCAATCATCAATAATTAGAATGTATAGCTATTTATAATGCACACATCACATATGGAAAGGACAGCAGACTGTCATCATATTCAGTTTGGAGGTAAAAAAAAACTACCCTCCTGCTATATTGGATACAGGTGCCGTCACTGATGGTGCATAGGCAGGGATCAAAAGGGCAGAGAAAAACACATAAAGACTTACTGAAAAAGAGAGCTGCAGGACCCCTACGCGCGTTT
>JARQOD010000002.1:279960027-279980257 GCA_033576555.1 Oophaga sylvatica | reverse complement strand
GGGATCCCCTTTTTGAACCAACCTGGCAAAGCCTCCTTACCTCGACACGCCAGAGCTGGTATTGTCATTCTCCACAAGGAGAAACCTTACCCCTTAGACCCTAGACCAGAGCCTCTCATCTAGCCAAATCAGATCTCTCCTACTTTGCACTGATGAGGACCAATAGTCCGAAACACCGTGTCTGCAAATGGAGATACTGATTTGGCTTTATATCCTAAGTCATATTACAAGACTCGTTAAAGGGTTGATTGTGACTTGTAGGATCGCTACTTCCAATAGGTGGCGCTATAGAGTACAAGTCCTCTATTTTTGAAGAGGCAATTTGCATATAAAATTTCCCAGAGGAGCATTGCACGGCGAATAAGCCTCCTTACCTCGAAACGCCAGAGCTGGTATGTCATTCTCCACAAGGAGAAACCTTAACCCCTTAGACCCTAGACCAGAGCCTCTCATCTAGCCAAATCAGATCTCTCCTACTTTGCACTGATGAGGACCAATAGTCCGAAACACCGTGTCTGCAAATGGAGATACTGATTTGGCTTTTATCCTAAGTCATATTACAAGACTCGTTAAAGGGTTGATTGTGACTTGTAGGATCGCTACTTCCAATAGGTGGCGCTATAGAGTACAAGTCCTCTATTTTTGAAGAGGCAATTTGCATATAAAATTTCCCAGAGGAGCATTGCACGGCGAATAAGCCTCCTTACCTCGACACGCCAGAGCTGGTATGTCACTCTCCACAAGGAGAAACCTTACCCCTTAGACTTTTAGCTATAGCCACTTACACCAAATGTTTCCGGTAGATACAAATAAGATTTGCCCAACATTAAGGACACTTTCTTCATGAAAATGTGTTTCAAGGGAATCTGTCAACCGTTTTTGTCTGCTAATGTAGAGACAGAGACCCTGATTCCATCAGTGTGTCACTTACTGGTCTCCTTACTGCAGGTTTACTAAATTACTGTTTTATCAGCAGGCGATTATCGCTAAAAACCTTCTTGGCCTGCATTTTCCTTGTCATAAAAGAGTGTTGTTATATGACCAATTTGTGATCAGCTAGTTATCAGCCAGTTTCCATGTTTTCTTGAAATTATTGTATTTCTCCGTTTCTCTGTGGGAGGCTTTAAGCCATGAGCATATCAAATTCCATTGGTTAAAGGTAAATTTAGATTGTGTGATAACACAAGTTCGGTGTGACATATTGGGTGTTGATCGCCAAAAGTTTTCATGTTAGTTTTAAGCAAGGAAATAAGAACATTTATCTAAATATTTTATAGCCACTTTTAGACACCAACATTGTTGCAGCCACAAATGTTGCCTTCATAAATTTTAAGGCTATCTCTGTGATTGTTCTTTCTTGTCTTTGACAGACAGTTCATGTCCTTTCACATGGCATTAAAAATGAAAAACGGACCGTGTGTCCTGAATTGCAACGCAGAAATATTACTCTGCCAGAAAGAGCAATAGTTAAGAAGAACAATAGCACACTTTGGCACGTCCTGTTGCTTTTAAAAAAAAAGCAGTCCAGCTATTTTTATTCCATCCATGCACCTTCCATTCTATCACACTCAGCATTGCTTGTATATATGTGTACTGTATACAGGTCCTTCTCAAAATATTAGCATATAGTGCTAAATTTCATTATTTTCCATAATGTAATGATTACAATTAAACTTTCATATATTTTAGATTCATTACACACCAACTGAAATTTGTCAGGTCTTTTATTGTTTTAATACTGATGATTTTGGCATACAACTCCTGATAACCCAAAAATCCTGTCTCAAAAAATTAACATATTTCAACCATCCAATAAAATAAAAGTGTTTTTAAAAACAAACAAAAAAACCATCAAATAATAAAGTTCAGTTATGCACTCAATACTTGGTCGGGAATCCTTTTGCAGAAATGACTGCTTCAATGCGGCGTGGCATGGAGGCAATCAGCCTGTGACACTGCTGAGGTGTTATGGAGGCCCAGGATGCTTCGATAGCGGCCTTAAGCTCATCCAGAGTGTTGGGTCTTGCGTCTCTCAACTTTCTCTTCACAATATCCCACAGATTCTCTATGGGGTTCAGGTCAGGAGAGTTGGCAGGCCAATTGAGCACAGTAATACCATGGTCAGTAAACCATTTACCAGTGGTTTTGGCACTGTGAGCAGGTGCCAGGTCGTGCTGAAAAATGAAATCTTCATCTCCATAAAGCATTTCAGCCGATGGAAGCATGAAGTGCTCCAAAATCTCCTGATAGCTAGCTGCATTGACCCTGCCCTTGATGAAACACAGTGGACCAACACCAGCAGCTGACATGGCACCCCACACCATCACTGACTGTGGGTACTTGACACTGGACTTCAGGCATTTTGGCATTTCCTTCTCCCCAGTCTTCCTCCAGACTCTGGCACCTTGATTTCCGAATGACATGCAAAATTTGCTTTCATCAGAAAAAAGTACTTGGGACCACTTAGCAACAGTCCAGTGCTGCTTCT
Source organism: Oophaga sylvatica (assembly GCA_033576555.1). Taxonomy (NCBI): domain Eukaryota; kingdom Metazoa; phylum Chordata; class Amphibia; order Anura; family Dendrobatidae; genus Oophaga; species Oophaga sylvatica. The sequence goes on along the minus strand of JARQOD010000002.1, from coordinate 279,977,769 downwards.
CTGTAGCCCAGGTCAGGCGCTTCTGCCGCTGTTTATGGTTCAAAAGTGGCTTTACCTGGGGAATGCGGCACCTGTAGCCCATTTCCTGCACACGCCTGTGCACGGTGGCTCTGGATGTTTCTACACCAGACTCAGTCCACTGCTTCCTCAGGTCCCCCAAGGTCTGGAATCGGTCCTTCTCCACAATCTTCCTCAGGGTCCAGTCACCTCTTCTCGTTGTACAGCGTTTTCTGCCACATTGTTTCCTTCCAACAGACTTCCCATTGAGGTGCCTTGATACAGCACTCTGGGAACAACCTATTTGTTGCGAAATTTCTTTCTGGGTCTTACCCTCTTGCTTGAGGGTGTCAATGATGGCCTTCTTGACATCAGTCAGGTCGCTAGTCTTACCCATGATGGGGGTTTTGAGTAATGAACCAGGCAGGGAGTTTTTAAAAGCCTCAGGAATCTTTTGCATGTGTTTAGAGTTAATTAGTTGATTCAGAAGATTAGGGTAATAAGTAGTTTAGAGAACCTTTTCTTGATATGCTAATTTTTTGAGACAGGATTTTTGGGTTATCAGGAGTTGTATGCCAAAATCATCAGTATTAAAACAATAAAAGACCTGACAAATTTCAGTTGGTGTGTAATGAATCTAAAATATATGAAAGTTTAATTGTAATCATTACATTATGGAAAATAATGAAATTTAGCACTATATGCTAATTTTTTGAGAAGGACCTGTATTTACAACCATGACGTTCAGCTTTCCTTTGTTCTCCTCGGCCGCCATTTACATTTCCAGATTTCACCCCGTTTTTCATTATTCTATTTCATTCCTCTATGCTCTGCTATCAATCCAATGATGCATCAATAACAAAAAACATGGGCAGGTAGAGCCAGTACCATCTCTATCTGCTATTATCCTTCTTTCTATACTCTACTTAAGAGATATTATATAGATATGAAGACTGAACTGTGACCTTCTTTATTATTGTGCAACAGATGCTGTGCAGTTATCATCAGTAAATCTGATAAGAGTTTCTGTTCCCCCTTGTGGAGCACCTCATAGTATAATCCATGGAATTTCATCATACAAAGAATTATACGACCCCTAATTTAACCACTTTGTTTTTTACTATTAAACAAGACTTGTTTCTGCTCCACTGATCCATATTGTGAGTGGGGACAATAAAATTAATATTTATTGATATTTCCTGGGACATATGCATGGTCAGCAGATATCATCAGTCATGATGTCACCAAATCTGTTCACCACCTGAAATGTAAGTAAGTAGTGCTGGAATAAGCCGTTGGGCCGGGGTCACACTTGCAAGAAACTTGCACGAGTCTCGCACCTCAATACCCGGCACTGCGGCCGGCACTCGGGACCAGAGTGTGCGGCTGTATGTATTTCTATGCAGCTGAACAATCCTGTCCGAGTGCAAGTTTCTCGCAAGTGTGACCCCGGCCTTATAGGGGATCTGTCAGGTTCCCAAGTGCTGAAAAACTGCCACCAATGGGCGAATTTATATAGTTCCATAAACATATCATTTCAGTGCAGGAATAAGGTTGTATGACCTAATAGTGGTGGTTTAACCATGCTTGGAGACTGACAAGTTTCAGTTAAGACATATGTGCCACCCCTTCTAATGGCCAAAGAAGACAGTCACTGCAGAGAGCAATTCTTATTCTGAAGGACCTGTCACAGCTTTTTAAAACACTTGCTCCCCAACGTAATAATTTATGTAACAGATTGTAAAAAGAAGGAAATGGTACGTTAAAAATAGTTGCTTTATTTAGTCATATGGGAAAGACTTTTGAAGTTTAATCATGAACAGCTTGCAACAATCTCTAATGAAGTAATGTTAATTGATGAACTGGTAGGGTAATAGCAAGCTACACATGATAGCAATTCTAAGGATCATTAATGATGTCTGCTTGAAAATGATTGTTTTTAGTAAAAAACAATTAAAAAGATAGGGGAGCTCAATTGCTATGATAGTTGTGAGGCCACAGAACAAGAGCATTGTCTTCATGAGACAACCATGTTTAATTCCTTCCTGCAGCGGCCAGAATGATGGCTTGGTTTATTTTCACAATGAGTTATAATTTTAATGGCACTATTTAATTGACTATATAATTTATTGGAAATGAAAAAAATATATTTTTGGCAGTTGAATGGAAACAAAACAGCAATTCTGTTATTGTACTTGGATGTTGTTTGATTGCATTTAACGTGTGACATGTTAGGCTGTGTTCTCATGTAGTGTTTTTTTTCTGCAGCTGAAACCTTCACTTTTGTTAAAACAAACGCTGCGTTTTTTGTGTGTATTTTTGATGCAGATTACATGTATGATTTGTCAGCAGTACGTGTTAATAAAGTTACTTTTATTAACCAAAAATGCTGCAAAAAGACAGTACAAATGCTCTGCTTTTTGCTGCGTTTTTGCAGTTTTTTGTTACTTTTATATGTACAAAATGCTGGAAAACGCTGAAAGAATTGACATGTTGCAGATTTTCAAAGTCCCTCCAGTGCACAAATTCAGTCAGGAAAAATAAAAGCTGGGTGTGCATGAGATTTCTAAAATACCATGGGTTTTGCTAGTACTGTAAAATGCAGCTTGCTTTCTGCAAAAAATGCAAAAACATCACGTGTAAACATAGCCTTAAACCTTAGTCTAAAGGTCAGTTCAATTAAGGAGATACCAGATTTATATGTTCATTTAATGTGTTATTCTGTTTACAAAATAAAAAAATTGACTTATGTGAACATATTCTGAAACTCATAACTTTGTTATTTTTCTCCATCACTGGAGCTGATGGCTTGTTTTTTTTGTAGGCGAAGTGGCCGAAGAGCAGCAAATCAAGGTTTTTCTTTTCATATGGCTTTTATTATATTTACAGTTTAGACCTTACTGACGTGGTACACCTGGTATCTGTAAAGGGGACTTGGGCCTTCATGATGCCCCCATTTTCATTTCTGGGTGCCATGATAACCGTCCTCGTGTTGTAAAGGGGTGTGAAGAGGACACAGATGGGAGCTTTCTACCTCCTGACTAACTGGTTAGATGCCACAATTGTTATTGACCAAGTAATCCAAGGGTATATCCTCCAGAGATCAGAGCAATTTCTGTTTTTGTCAGTTGCACTTGGGGATCAGCTGTTTGACACAGCAGCAGCTGTGGTTTATCTGTAAATCAATGGCTGTTATTGGTTTTATAACCTGCAGGTTAACCTGGGGTTGTGGATAGGCTTCTCCTGAATGCTGATCTCTGTATAACCTCACCCACACCACTGACATATACTGTGCATGGAGGAGAAGAAGTACTAATGGAAAGAATTAATTCATATTCAATGTGCTAATTCAGATACCTATAAGGATATATTCTTAGAAACTGGGAGAACTTTGGATACAGCACATGTCCGCTCCGTCCAAAGTGCTGCCGGCTTTTGAACGCAGGTGATTCTGCATGTGTTCATTGAACCGTGCGGAATCACCGCATCCAATACATTGTACGGGTGACTTTATCTTGTGTAGACTGAGCATATCAGCATAATAAATTGACATGCTGCGGTCTGTAAAGATGCGTCGCATGTGCGTCTACCCAGGGAGGCCGGAGGCGGCCGTGCATGCATAGTGGAGATGGGATTTCATGAAATCCCATCCACTATGCTGTAACGTCTGGACGCTGCGGGTTGGACACTGCGGCTCTATGCAGCGTCCAACCCACAGCGTTTACTGACCGTGGGAACGTACCCTAAGAGGTCAGAGATTTATTGTTGAAGCCCGCTGGTTCGGTTACATGCAGTGGCATTGTAACCAGTAAGTTAATAAATAGGGAGTCTAATTATTTTTCCACAGTTTCTCTTTGACTGAAGAAGACTGATAAATATTGGTTGCAACGTCAGGAGACTAAAATGGAACATCATCACTTGCAAATCCCATGATGCCCCATTACAGTCTTCTGACCTCTGCAGCTAATCACAGACCCTAGCATTCAAGTGTCCACAAACTATGGGATGACATGGCTTCCTGTCCCAGCGGGGAATACAAATACGTTCAGTATTTGGTCAGTATTTTACCTCAGTATCTATGAGCCAAAACCAGGAGAGAAACAATCAGAGGAAAAGTCTTATATAAACACGTCACCACCTCTGTATTTATCACCTACTCCTGGTTTTGGCTTACAAATACCGTGGCTGATCAAATACTGAACATGTGAATGTGGCCTACAGGCATCTTGAGCCGGAGCAATGTGAGTTACAGATGGTGATTATAGTTTCTGCCTTTAATTCATCCATGCTCTGATGGAAAAGCAGTATGAGGTGAATCAATAAAATAAATTGTTGCAAAGGTGTACATAGGCCTCAGTATATGTCCTCATATTTCAAAAATTCCATTTTAAAGTTTTCTACAGTGTAGTGTTAAGGAAACGTTTTTTGGATTAAGAACCTATCTATATTTGATCCTTCTAAATATTTCAAGCATATGGAATGTGTAAGCATGACAGCCGTAACCCTACAGCACATAATGGAAACATGTGGGGATGTGATAAATTACCAAAACACAACACCAGGAATCTCATCTCTGTGTGATCAAAGAGGCCCTTGACTGTCAGTGTAATGCTTCTGGAACACAAATTTTGGAATTTTCATTTCAGTTACATTATATTGACACCACATAAATCAGATGAGATTTTATCAGCACTACAAGCTTCTGTCTCCAGCTTTCTGGCAAGACATAAATGAAACCTCCTTATGGAGATATAGGTAGCACATCTACTTTTCAAGAAGCAGCAGCGTACACTCATTAAAGTCATGAATATGCACGCTTCTCCACTCCCATAGGCGTGGAGCGCATATTCATGACTTTAATGAGCGGTACCATGTGACCGCTCTGCACAGTAAGGATACCGGCATCAAGACCATCGGAGGTGCTGCAAGCGAGGAGGGTGGGTGAGTGCGAGGAGGGTGAATGTGTGTGTGTGCATGTGCATACTAGGATGGGGGGGTGAGCAGAGCCATGCATACTAGGATGGGGGGTGAGCAGAGCCATGCATACTAGGATGGGGAGGTGAGCAGAGCCATGCATACTAGGATGGGGAGGTGAGCAGAGCCATGCATACTAAGATGGGGGGTGAGCTGAGCCATGCATACTAGGATGGAGTGGTGAGCAGAGCTATGCATACTAGGATGGGGAGTGAGCAGAGCCATACATACTAGGATGGGGGGATGAGAAGAGCTATTCATACTAGGATGGGTGTTGAGTTGAGCCATGCATACTAGGATGGGGGGGATCGGGGGAGCCATGCATACAACAGGGGGAGCCACACATAGCAGGACAGGACAAGGGGAGCCACATATAGCAGGACAGGACAATGGGAGCCGCACATAGGACAGGACAGGGGGAGCCACACATACCAGGACAGTGATGAGGGGACAATGCATACCCTGCTTATACTCGAGTCAATAAGCTTACCCAGTTTTCCGTGGCAAAATTAGGTGCCTCGGCTTATACTCGAGTCGGCTTATACTCGAGTATATATGGTACATAGAATCTTATCAGTAGTAACTATCATCTCCTATCTCAGTAATGTAACAATCTGTCTTCACCGAATACACATTTTACCCAGGAATTGAGAATTTCTCTGATAAGATATAATACAACGTTGCTTATTTTTGTGTCTACTACTGAGTTAGAAAATAAAAATTTGTGGAGTGAAGTAAAAACTGGAATGACAGAAAGCGCAATAGGGTTTGGTATGCAGGAAACATGGAAAAAACAGGGAATTACTCACCTGTTGGGGTTTTGACAGTCACAACCCCTGAAGTGGCTTGTAGAAATAAGATGCTGAAGATCCACCGATGGGATGAGATGTGAACATAGAGAAGTAAATGTAAAACGGCGCTGCCAGAGTATGGTGAGAGGCAGAAAATATGTAGATGCGTTTTTTGTTTGTCAACGCATTTCAAGGTGTTCATACCTCGTCATCAGGACAAACCACAATGATTATCCTCTAAGTTCTCATAAAATAAAAGTTAAAATGATAAAATGAATTCTCTTTATAAAGGACATGAACCTGCGATCTCTTGATGGCTCGGTATACTGTAATATTGTATTGCAGCATATAGCAAGTATTATAGCCTCCTATGTAGCTGAGCTTCTCAGAACTAGCAATATGGCAGCCATGGGTGCCTTCAACAGGATTCCCAAGTTACATTTTGCTGTTGGAGATTGACAGCAACATTTTAGGGGTTAAACAGCAGTGATCAGAGAAAATTCCGGTTACTGCATTTAGTGGCAGATATTGGCTGTATAGCAGAGCTGCCATCTGCTAGGTGAGGTGCAGGCAGAGGTCCTGTGCTCACTCTATACACCTGTCAGGAAGGGGTTAAACTTTTTCTTGAATTTGTTTAGGGATTCCAATTTCTCACCCAACATTTTAACACAAGCAAGCAAAAGTCCCAAATTACAACCGTTGGGCGGTCACACATCTACACATAGAGGATAGACATGAAAGCATCAGCAAAATAAGGGTTTTTTTTTTAAAGCTCCCCCACCAGAAAAAAAAAAATGAAAATAGATTTTTTTTATTTTTTTTATTTAAGTCTGTACAGTATAGTCTGAACAGTATAGCATTATTGTGGGCACACAGAGACTTAATGGGAAAAGTTGCTGCTTTTTCATAAGTCCAGTAAGTAGGAAATTTATTTTCTAGAAATATTGTCTTGGCTGTGGGACAATGTCTACAAATACTATATATAATTTTTCATAAATTCCCTCAACCTTGACATGTACATGGGAAGCATTATTTCCGGATATGAATTTTCAGAGAAATATGTGCTAAGCGGCTGCTTAACAGATGTTGCCCATATAAAAACCCCTTACCTATTTCCTGCTGAAGATAAAGATTACCGCGCTTATGGGGATGTTTAATGCTATTTAATTACTAAAAGCAGATAAGGAAAGTCCCTTGAAACCGGTGCCAATACATTCATGATTCCACAATAGAATATATGTGACAAAAAGGGGGAATTTGGAAAGATATTTCCTTGTACATTTACTGGGGCATTACTGGTAATTTCCTGGCATTCACACTTGACATTATGGCCAAGATTTATTATGAAGAAGTCCAGGTACTTTTATTTACTTCAGTTATGGCGGATTATATTCCAGAAGTCAATTGAATGTGTCTGTACCAACTATAAAGAGAAAATGATCTGAAGGTATCGCACATAAAGGTTGGGGAGACAATATTGGTGCAGTTATGGGATGGCATTTTATATATTCTCAGATTGGATTTTCTTCAGATATAGCAATGCTAGATAACCTGAACTTTGATTAAAATCTTGATCTTACCAAGTAAAAGGGTAGAAACATGTCTCCAGTTGTGCGGCGCTAGGCTATCAGGTAGGTTTTATACCTGAATTATATAAAATGCCATTCATGGCGGTGACATAAATATTCTAACCACAGAGCGTGGAACAGTTCTTCACACGTACTGAAAACTCATTCCTCCAAAACTCTGCAAAATCTCTGAGGACCCATGAAAATGAATATAAATTTGTGTCGAGACTTGTATTACGGAAGTTTATTCTAGCTTCTGAAAATTATCCATTGACACACTATGCAGAGAGAAAAAATAAGTGTCTCCAGCTACCCGCTGGAATCAATGTATTGGGGGTATATACCCGCAGAGGTACTGCTGATGATGATTTCTGCACAAAGAGGCAACGATTTGAGAGTCAAAATGTGCTTTTTGGCCATAATCACTACTCATATCAGCCTTAGCTGTAGACAGCTACAGAAAAGGGCAAGGTTTTGTAATTTTGTAATTGGAGGCCATTTTACTTCTAGAAGAGCCACATGTGTACACATATGAACAGGATTGTTAAAGGGGTTGTCCAGGACTTTTATATTGATGGTCTATCCTTGGGTCATCACTATCTGATCAATGGGGGCGCAACAGCCAGTATCTCCACTGATCAAGCTGTTCCTTATGCTGGTGGTGGCAGGATGTCCTGAGCTGTAAGCTGTAAGATACAGCTTCATCAGTTGCATAGTGGTCGTGGCTGGGTACTGCACATCTGCCCTCTATGTATGCAGATTACATATTTGCACCGAGTGCGGTAGCGGAGAATCCTCACAGCACACTCTGCGCACGCTGTGAGGATTCAGAAGATGGCGATCACGTAGAGCGCCTGCAGACTCATAGCCTAAGCTCGGACAACTGTTAACTATTGACAACTAATTGAAGAATTTAAGTGAGCTCTAAATGGGTTTACATGGGCAGAATTACTCCTTTTTGACTATTTCCTTTTCATGATTAATGTGAAATGTACGTCAAATTCTTAAGCATTTTTAGCAAAGTGATGACTACTAATATTTAGCTGTCTCAGGAAATCACTAACAACCAAAAATGTCGATGTGACTTAATGGTCTGGATTGGGTGTCGGTGGGTATCGTTACAGTCTTAGGCCTAGTTCTTGGAGATGTTATGTACATAGGACAATGCCATTAACTACTGCCATGATGTGATGTTTTGGCCCATTGGGACTTTTCTCTAGCCAATGTTAATAGACGGATGAGCTTCACTTTATCCTACTGATAGTGGACTCAGGACACCTTGTATGCCACTCACTGCCATCATCCAAAAAATATTTAGACTTGAGAGTCCTCAGTGGTTGATACCTTTTAATGGCTAACTGAAAAGATGGTAACAAATTGCAAGCTTTCGAGACTACTCAGGTCTCTTCATCAGGCAAAGACTAATACAACATCTGAAGAATCACATACAGTGCCTACAAGTAGTATTCAACCCCCTGCAGATTTAGCTGGTTGACACATGCGGAATTAACTTGGCATTGTGACATTTGTACTGTAGATCAGCCTGGAAGTGGGAAATGCACTGCTGCAAAAATTTTTGTTTTAATTTTTTTTTTTTTAAAAAAACGTTAAAAGTTAATTCAGAGTGTCATTTATTATTCAACCCCTCAAACCACAAGAATTCTGTTTGGTCCCCCTAAAGTATTAAGAAGTAGTTCAGGCACCAAGAATAATGAGCTTCACATGTGTGGATTAATGATCTCTTTTGCCAGCCTTTTCTGACTATTTAAGACCCTCCCCATACTTGTGAACAGCACTCATACATGGTCAACATGGGAAAGACAAAGGAGCATTCCAAGGCCATCAGAGACAAGATCGTCGAGGGTCACAAGGCTGGCAAGGGGTACAAAACCCTTTCCAAGGAGTTGGCCCTACCTGTCTCCACTGTTGGGAGCATCATCCGTAAGTGGAAGGCTTATGGAACTACTGTTAGCCTTCCACGGCCTGGACAGCCTTTGAAAGTTTCCTCCCGTGCCGAGGCCAGGCTTGTCCGAAGAGTCAAGGCTAACCCAAGGACAACAAGGAAGGAGCTCCGGGAAGATCTCATGGCAGTGGGGACATTGGTTTCAGTTAATACCATAAGTAACGTACTCCACCGCAATGGTCTCCGTTCCAGACGAGCCCGTAAGGTACCTTTACTTTCAAAGCGTCATGTCAAGGCTCGTCTACAGTTTGCTCATGATCACTTGGAGGACTCTGAGACAGACTGGTTCAAGGTTCTATGGTCTGATGAGACCAAGATCGAGATCTTTGGTGCCAACCACACACGTGACGTTTGGAGACTGGATGGCACTGCATACGACCCCAAGAATACCATCCCTACAGTCAAGCATGGTGGTGGCAGCATCATGCTGTGGGGCTGTTTCTCAGCCAAGGGGCCTGGCCATCTGGTCCGCATCCATGGGAGGATGGATAGCATGGCCTACCTGGAGATTTTGGCCAAGAACCTCCGCTCCTCCATCAAGGATCTTAAGATGGGTCGTAATTTCATCTTCCAACAAGACAACGACCCAAAGCACACAGCCAAGAAAACCAAGGCCTGGTTCAAGAGGGAAAAAGTCAAGGTGTTGGAGTGGCCTAGTCAGTCTCCTGACCTTAACCCAATTGAAAACTTGTGGAAGGAGCTCAAGATTAAAGTCCACATGAGACACCCAAAGAACCTAGATAACTTGGAGAAGATCTGCATGGAGGAGTGGGCCAAGATAACTCCACAGACCTGTGCCGGCCTGATCAGGTCTTATAAAAGACGATTATTATCTGTAATTGCAAACAAGGGTTATTCCACGAAATATTAAACATAGGGGTTGTATAATAATTGACCCACACTTTTATGTTTAAAATTTATTAAAATTCAACTGAGCAACATAACTTTTTGTTTTGTAAGATTTATGCTTCTGTTAATAAATCCTACTCTCGTTTGCAGTTTGAAGGCTCTAACTTATTTGCATCTTATCAAACCAGCTAAATCTGCAGGGGGTTGAATACTACTTGTAGGCACTGTATATATACATAACACAGCACAGAAAAAATGCAATAAGATAAGACAAGTGACGTGAAGCAGAACTGTCATTATGGCAGAGGGATGAACATAAATATTGGAACAGTTCATAGATAAGGAGTGAAAGTTTTATTGCCCTCTGCTTGGAGTCTGCTATTGTGTTTTGATGCCCCTAGAAGGTCAGAGAAGCAGATTCCTTAATTGATGTAGAAAGACATGAATCCGTGTGATATATTCATTCCAGCACTAAGACTGTCAAAGGTCATCATAAGTTTATATTCCCAAACCTTTCTATCTTTCTCAGATTTAAAGTTAGATTTTAATACAAGTAATTCCATATCCATATCCATCAATAGCAGACTCCAATCAGAGGGCAATAAAACTTTCACTCCTTATCTATGAACTGTTCCAATATTTATGTTCATCCCTCTGCCATAATGACAGTTCTCCTTCACGTCACTTGTCTTATCTTATTGCATTTTTTCTGTGCTGTGTTATGTATATATATGTGATTCTTCAGATGTTGTATTAGTCTTCGCCTGATGAAGAGACCTGAGTAGTCTCGAAAGCTTGCAATTTGTTACCATCTTTTCAGTTAGCCAGTAAAAGGTATCAACCACTGAGGACTCTCAAGTCTAAATATTTTTCTATCTACTGGCTAATACGGTACGAAGATACACATCTTTCCTATGCCATCATCCAATCATATTTCTGCTACTCAATAATTTGTATTGGAATAACAATGTTGAAATCTGATTGGTTGCCACTTAACTGCTCTACATTTATGCATGCGGCCTTTTGTTTTTATATTATTTTAGTGTCCTTCAACACAGAGGCCATTTAGATGTCTATGATGCCATAAATGTTAAAGCAAAATGCATTACAGTCAATCTGTAGTGAACGGTGGCTGCCCTTATCTTCCAAGTAATAGCCACTTTTAAACACAACACTTCATTTATATGTCAGAGGAAATCTTTTAGCTTTCTGCTAATCAAAACATCCATACAATATAATCCATTTTAGCATCCATCAGAAAAAAAACTTTCAGGTGGCAGTTATGGGAAAAAGCTTTGTTTGACAGTTTGCTGGCAGTCACACTCGCCCATCCTCTTAGGATTTGTCAACTGTCCAGAGCTAATTGAGATGTATAAATTTCACTCCTGGGCCTGGAGGTCACCCAGTCTAGATCCAGGGATGTGCGGATCATACGTGACAGTTGCCAGTTTAGTCTACTTACACTCTGCCAGCTCTTTTAATAAGGTTTTCAACTCTATAATCATTGCCTGAGCATGCCTCTGTGTCTACGCCTCATCTTCCTTTTCTTTGGATGCTGTTGATTTAGTAACCGTAGATAGCTCTGAAGTAAAACAAAACAGATTAAATGTTCCAGATGCTGAGTACTTGAGTAAAGCCCCATAAACAGTGTTAATATATATATATATATCTGATATATAATCGCCAATTGGGACTTCCGGCCGCTGTCCCCGAATCCTATAAGGCACCACGGCAGTGTCACTTGCGCAAGTGACGTACAAGTTTCCGCTATTCCCACACAGGTGCAGTAACAGCCGCGTCGTTACTAACGCATGCGTGGGAATAGCGGTGATGTGTATGTCACTTGCGACATTCATGTCACCGCTATTCCCGCGCATGCGCAGTAACAGTCACAACTGCGCATTCTACCTGCTCTACCTGTGCATTCGCGGTAACGACGCGGCTGTTACTGCGCCTGCGTGGGGAATAGCGGTGACATCTATGTGTTAACTTCACCGTACTCCCGATGCGAAAGCATCGGGCCTATTTCTAGTATATATATAAGCAAAGCAATTACAAAGAAAACAATTACAACAGCATAAAAATTATCAATTGAGAATGCGTTTCAACTAAAAAGCCTTACTCATGATGATGATTGAGATCATGAGTAAGGCTTTTTAGTTGAAACGCGTTGATCCTCCTTACTGGTGTGCTCGGTGTTTGCTATGCTTATATTTTTTGGAACAAATATATTTTTAAAGTTGTCCAATAAAGCTTTGTTAAGTTTTAGCCGCCTCCGTCTTGAGCTGGATCACACTCTTTCCTCCATTTTTCTCATTTGATGTGGATGCTCACCACTATCCGTGCTTGGCGTTGGTAGGCTCGGGGATTTTACTGAAGACCGGTAAGCTGACTACACCTTTTTTCTTCTTTAAAAATTATCAATGACATTTACAGCACAATGGGATGGTCCTATACCACCTTCAACTTAAAGTATGTAGCGGGATTTGGCTAGTACTGTCATACAGTTGTGTATTAACACGTACAGAATATTAAAGGATTTGTCCAGGCTTGGGGCTCATATCTGCAGTACTTTTATGGGTCTGCAGACTTATTAATCCTCACAGTGTGCACTGTCAGGACTCTCCAGAGAGGGGAGAGGGCGGTCATGTAACCGCAAGTATGTGATTTGCATACTTCTGGCCACTTTCAGAGTAGACATTTCTGGCCTCGCTCAATTCACTTGTTTTCAGCGAAGCCGCGCACGTCTAGTCGGCACGTCACTGCATAAAGCGCCTGCCCATTTCCAAAGCCGGCAACGGAGAATCCTGACAGTGCACACTGTACACGCAGTGAGGACTCACAAATCTGCAGTCACATAGAGTGACAGCAGACTTGAGTCCCAAGCCTTGACATCCCCTGTTGTTAAAAGTATCTAATAGTATAACCATAACAGGATTTTGGACGTCAGACTTGTTGAAGTGTGAGCTGGTGTAAAATGCGCCATGTTTATTAACAGGAATGTGATCCTTAATGAATTCGGCTCGTCATGCTCCACTGTCAGAAATGTATTACAGTCAGGAGCTGGAGTGACATAAATTATGATGAATTTATTGGGGAGCTTGGCCACATTCTGTCCCAATTGAGCCCTGACCAGCTTTCAAAACATTGGAGGAGCTTGACGGACCTGGCATAAAGACTCTAAAAGTCACAAAATTTTCATACAACTTCATGCAGTTTTGTGGTAGGAAAAAACTGCTTGATGAATCAATGTCTTTGTGTGATGCAAAAGATTCCAGATAAAGCCCAGATCTTATTTTGACTTTATTTTGAGCTGTGTTGTGTGTTCCAGACCACAATTTTCATTATTAGGCTGGGGTCACACAAGCATATGACATGGCTAAAACATCGGATAGCACTCTGCCCAGTGTTATTCTATGGGACAGCTCAGGTCTGCTATTGTTTTCTCATGCCAAATAGACATGAGAGAACAACCGCAGCATGCTACGATTAGCAGCGAGAGTCGGCTCACACGCAGCCATACAAGTCTATGGGTGCGTGTGAAACATCGGACTGCACTCGGATGTCATCCTAGTGCAGTCCGAGTCAGGCCATGGAGGAGATGGAGAAATTACTTTCTCCGTCTACTCCGCAGCTGTGTTGTGATTCTCTCATGTGAGAAGATGGAAGCACAGAGCACTGACACTCATCTCACTCTTGCAGCAGAGCAGGAGCCAAGTGTCCTTAGCATATCAGACCCAATGATCTTGCCGTACACTCCTGTGCAAACACTTGAGTCAGCACTAGTCTGGTCCATAAATCAGATCAAAGAAGTACATGCTGTGATTTAGCCTTGCAAGACTATTGTTCCATGCAGAAAAACCGGCCATTGCCTATAATGAGTGCGTGTACCTTCTGTGCAGTCTATGACGCACACAGACAGCGTATGTCCATATAATACGCTCGTCTGAATGAGCTCTTAAAGGGATTTTGCTCTATGAAGAAGAATGATGGAATAATATTAAACTGATAAGTCACATTATATCATACAGTATATCCCATTTTTGGCAGCAAAGCTTCATGACTCCACTTCACAGTATTCCGTGCTTTCTGCCTGATGTGAAATTATAGTACATGAGTCACCTGATTAGGTTTCTTGTTATAGTATGTTCATACACCGCTATCTAGTTGCTGAAATTTCTTCAAATTCCATCCTATATATCTGAGTACAGCGGTTTCTGCGGCATACACATGGATGTCTGCAAATCCCATTCAAGTGAATGTGACATTTGCAAGCAATCTTCTGCACGTGAACATACCCTTACTATGTCGCTAATCGCTGTAGAACATTAGTACCTGCTGCAGACAAGAGATACAGAAACACTTACAGGGAGTCTGAGAGCATTTGGGTGAAGAACACTATTCTCATGTACAGTAAATGGACTTTCTTTTTATGGAGGACTAGGAGTTGTAAAATGTTGGTTTATGGCCAAATGTACCGTATCTCAGTGCAAAAGAGGTGTTACAATGGAGGTTTCCCCACTAAATACATTTATCACTTATCCACAAGATATGTGTTAATTGCATGATCACTGGGGTCTTTGTTCTGGGACTCCTGCCAAATCCAAAAATGGGGGACCCAAAATCACCTTTGCGAATTAAGCTGCAGTGTGCATGCTTGACCACCACTCTATTCACCTTCATGGGACTGTTGGTACGGCTGTTTCTGTCAGTCCCATAGAAGTGAATAGAGAGGCATCCATTCACACAAGAGATTTGCGGATCCCTATTCACTGGATCAGTGGGGATCCCAGCAGTCAGATCCTAGTGATTATTCACCTTATAGCCTACCTTGTGGCGATAATTGCATTTAGCCAGAAAACGCTTTTTATTATAATTTGTAGGGTTTTTTCTCAGATAATTCTCATTTAATATAATGAATGAAAATACTGAATTTGTCTTTGCAGACCTGATTTTCCTTTTCTTCTACATCGCCTGCGGTCTGTATATCTACAACATTTTTTTATGTGACCTTTACAATATAAAACTACCAGTGTTGTTTCCAACCTCATTTTGGTGTTAACATCGTGTAGCAAATTAAAGGTAAAAAGCTTTTGCTCCTGAAAGCATTTCTGCCCAATGTGAGCTTGGAGAAAAATAAAAGCACAATGGCATGGGTGGTAAGAGAATGGGTCAAGTAACAGTGCAGCTGTTTGCCTGGAGTTCAGCAGCTGTAATATTTTCATCATCAGGTTTTATATGGCAGGAAGCGATCCAATAAATGTAGAGAAATCAGCAGGTGGCAAGGGTTATCCAGGGGCTACGCTAATAGACAAAAGAGTAAAGGAAAATAAATGCTTGTGTCCTCGTACTGAACGGCTGGAATTGTATAAATATCCCAGAATAACACTTTTACTTCCGAGGTTCCACAATACAGCTGAATATGTGCCAAAATCTATCATCATCATTTTACTATAAACCTCTCCCTAGGACCACCAGCTCATTCTCACAACCATCATTGCAGGGAGATAATAATGACAGCCAAAGGAAACACTGACTTACGGTATTCATCTTATCGTCTTGACATTATTTGTTTGTATGAACAAATGACACTTTAAAGTAGACTAGTCAAATATCAGTGGCTTGTACTTCTACATATTATATGTTTGTATTAACAGCTTAGAGTATGCCTCCTGAAGACCACATCCAATAATACACGTATTCCGCGGTCACACTAGCATATGGCATCCGATGTGAGAGCATCGGATGCGATATGCTAACAACGCTCAGCTCCTGCTCTGCTGCGTGCGGGAGCCGAGTGTCATGCGACTGTGCTCTGAGCCTCTCGCACAGAGCGGATCGGAGCACAGCTGCGGAGGAGGCAGAGTAACTAATTTCTCTATCTCCTCCATTGCCAGGGTCAGCGTATATCGCACAGCACTCAGATGATATCCGAGTTATGTGCGCTGTGTCACTCGCACCCATAGACTTATATGGGTGCGAGTGCGCCGAGACTCGGTCTGTGTCGGTGACAATCGCAGCATGCTGCAATTTCACTCGCACGTAGAATACAGCCAAGAAAAAAAAGGTGATGGGAGCTGCCCCATAGTTGAATACTGGTCCGAGTGCTATGCAATGTTTATATTGCGGTTATCCCAGTTGCTTGTGCACCTTTTTCTAGCACACTTTTTCCTTCCACTCAACTTTCCATTAATATGCTTGGATACAGCACTCTGTGAACAGCCAGCTTCTTTAGCAATGACCTTTTGTGGCTTACCCTCCTTGTGGAGTGTGTCAATGACTGCCTTCTGGACATCTGTCAAGTCAGCAGTCTTGCCCATGATTGTGGAGCCTACTGAAACAGACTAAGGGACCTATTTAAACGCTAAGGAAGCCTTCGCATATGTTTTTTGGTAATTATTCTAATTTGCTGAGATGATGACTTTTGGGTTTCCATTGGCTGTAAGCCATAACAGAAATAAACACTTGAAATACATCACTCTGTTTGTAATGACTATATAATATGAGTTTCACTTTTTGGATTGAAGAACTGAAATAAATTAACTTTTTGATATTCTGATTTTGTGAGAAGCCCCTGTATGTTTAATTAGTTTGCACATTTTCAAATGTACTTTATAGTTTTAAATATAACATATGTTTTATTGTTTACTTCTCATTGTCATAAGGGATTGGATATCATTGCTGTCTGCGATTGTTGGCCAAATACACTCAGTGCTTACATGCACTTTCTGAGCTTGTAAGCTCTGCACCAAGACTGTCCAGAAGCTCTGGAGCATGTAGTTAGCTTCTAATCCCCATCACCTCTCTCCAGCCCAACCGCGCTTCCTACGTTGTAGAGGAAAGGCCGCCACAGATAGCAGCATCAGAAGAGCGCACATGTTAGGCCAGCGGAGTGCCAATGCTGTTAGTCTGAGCTGTCATTGAAGCTGATCGCACTTGGACTGATAACACGCTCGTCTGCACTTGCCCTTAGGCTTAACAATTTTCTATCTGTCTTCATTAATACAAATCCAAATCCTTATATAAAAACTTATATAAATCAAATGTATCAATGCAATCTAATGCTAATCAATAGATATTGAATTTCATAGAAGGAAAGAATCCATAATCATTTATATGTTCATTTTGTGACTTGGTTACCTTCACTACTTAGTAGAATATCTGAATGATATACGTTATTTAATATCTTAGTCTTCCTCTGAATCTTGTCAAATTCTGCTGGTCCCTTCTTGTACAGTACTTTAATGCACTGAACACCAGTCACATCAGTGATTATTGCATTAAATATTTCAGGGTGGCATTTATCTTTCTGCATCTATTCTGAATACATTGCTTTATTTTCACAGGCCACAGATTAATTTTCAAGTTCAAGTGCACAGAACCGAGAAGCCAAAGTAGACCAAGCCATGAAACCTAACCTAAAACAATGGAAACAACTCATGCTATTTGGAATCTGCGCTTGGGGCTTATTGTTTCTGGTGATCTTTTTCTACTTTACAGACAACAACTCAGTGGAACCAGTGCCAAGTTCATTCTCTTACTTAGAGGATAAAAAACTCCTTCCTATTCAAGGAAAGCAGAGAGCAATCATGGGGCTCTT
>JARQOD010000002.1:279880265-279959927 GCA_033576555.1 Oophaga sylvatica | reverse complement strand
TCCCTCCCCTACTTCCCGGGCCCCTCTGTCCTCCATCAGCTCCCAGCCTCCCGGCGTCTTCATCTGTAAAAGAAAATGGCGGGCGCATGCGTAGTGCGCCCGCCGATCTGCCTTCCGGCAGATTCATTCTTTCTGTAAAAGTACATTTTGAAACTATCACAGTGATCAAAATAAAAAAAAATACATAAACCCCTGCTTTATCACCCCCTTAGTTAGGGACATATAATAAAATAATTTTTTTATTTTCATTTTCCATTAGGGCTAGGGTTAGGGCTAGGGTTAGAGTTACAATTAGGGTTAGGGTTACAATGAGGGTTAGGGATACAATTTGCGTTAGGAAATACAACTAGGTAGGTATACCAATTAGGGTTAGGGATACAATTAGGGTTGAAATTAGGGTTAGGATAGGGTTAGGGTGTTAATTAGGGTTAGGGGTGTGTTGGGGTTAGGGTTGGCGCAGAATTGAGGGGTTTCCACTATTTAGGCACATCAGGGGTCTCCAAACACAGCGTGGCGTTCAAAAAGTCAATGGCGCTCCCTCCCTTCCAAGCTCTCCCATGCGCCCAAACAGTGGTTCCACCCCACATATGGGGTATCAACGTACTCAGGAAAAATTGCACAACAACTTTTGTGGTCCAATTTCTCCTGTAACCCTTGGGAGAATAAAAAAATAGCAGCTAAAAAATATTTTTTTAAAGAAAAAATGATTTTTTATTTTCACGGCTCTGCGTTTATAAACTTCCGTGAAGCAACTTGGGGGTTCAAAGTGCTTACACACATATAGATAAGCTCCTTGGGGGGGTCTAGTTTTCCAAAATGGTGTCATTTTCAGGGTTTCTACTGTTTAGGCACATTAAGGGCTCTCCCAAACAACAACGACGCCCCAGAACATCCATCAAAGTCTGCATTAACAAAATGGCGCTCCTCCCTTCCAAGCTCTCCCTGCGCCCAAATAGTGGTTCCCCCCACAATGGGTATCAGCGTACTCAGGAAAAATTGCACAACAACTTTTGTGGTCTTGTTACCCTTGGAAAATAAAAAAATAGCGGGCTAAAAAATCTTTTTGAGGATAAAAAATTCTTTTTTATTTTCACGGCTCTACGTTATAAACTTCTGTGAAGCACTTGGAGGTTCAAAGTGCTCACCACACATCTAGATAATTTCCTAAGGGGTCAAGTTTCCAAAAATTTGGTCACTTGTTGGGGTTTCCACTGTTTAGGCAACATCAGGGGCTCCTAAACGCGACATGCGTCCAGCCAATTCTGCATTGAAAAAGTCAAACAGCTCCTTCCTTGCGACCTCTGCCGTGCGCCAAAAAAAGTGTTTACCCCCACATATGGGGGTATCGTGTATTCAGGAGAAATTGCCAACAAATTTTGTGGTTTATTTTTTCTTTTAACACTTGTGAAAATAAAAAAATTGGTTCTGAAGTAAAGTTTTTTTGCAAAAAAAGTTAAATATTAATTTTTCCATCCACATTGCTTCAGTTCCTGTGAAGAACCTAAAGGGTTTAAAAACTTCTTGAATGTGGTTTTGAGCACCTTGAGGTGTGCAGTTTGTAGAATGGTGCCCACTTTGGGTATTTCTATCTTATAGACCCCTCAAAGTGACATACAAATGTGATGTGGTCCCTAAAAAAAATGGTATTGTAAAAATGAGAAATCGCTGGTCAACTTTTATCCCTTATAACTTCGTAACAAAACAAAAAATTTGTTCCCAAAATTGTGCTGATGTAAAGTAGATAAGTGGGAAATGTTATTTATTTAAGAAATTTGTGTGACATATCTCTCTGATTTAAGGGCATAAAAATTTGAAAGTTTGAAAATTGCTAAATTTCAAATTTTCGCCATATTTCCGTTTTTTTCATAAACGCAGTCATATAAAATTTTTTTTACCACTAACGTGAAGTACAATATATCACGAAAAAACAGTCTCAGAATCAGCTGGATTCGTTAAAGCGTTCCAGAGTTATAACCTCATAAAGTGACAGTGGTCAGAATTGTAAAAATTGGCCCGGTCATTAAGCTGCAAAATGGTTCTGTCACTAAGGGGTTAACCTTGCACTAATAAATATATATTTAACTTTGATTGAATCTTTTTTTTGTCGCTTCAAGTTATTTTTTTTGTTTCCCTTATGGGATACATATGCAAAAACATAAAAGGTTAGATTTCTAATTGTAGGTATTTGCTAAATATTATTATTATTACTCCTACTACATATTGGGATAGCATTTTGGAGATGGGAATACCCCTTTAAGTGTAATCTTTCAGCAGTACATGCTGCCCTAACCACTGGCAGCATGAAATAGTGACATTGCTTTCATTTGTTAAAATACGTCGTGCCAAATTCCAAGAATTTATGCCGGTGGCAGTTTTCCTCTGGCTTCTCCTTTCCCAGCTAAGGTTTGTCGATTGGTCTCCAACTCTGCACAAACAGTGACACGTCTGCCTTTTCACGGCACATTTTCAAAATGATGTTTTGCTCCGAAAAGCCTCAGCACTTCTCATTAAGACATAATTGAGTGTAACTGTAGTCTGTCACTATTTCATGCTGCCCTTTCCACGCTGACAGGCTCCTTTAAGCTCCGAATCCATTAGTTTGTATTCAGGTTAGATTCAACAATTCTAAATGCCTGGTGAAATGTACGGCATCATTACCATTGAAGGGAGCTGCGAATTGTCTCCTTGGGCAGATGTGTATGACGCGCACCACATGTGTGTAACAGGGCTATGGGTTCTCGGCACCGAGCCCATGGAAGTCTATGGGGATGTCACTGGCAGCAGAGCTCGGTCCGTGGCCCTGGGCGGTCATGCAATGGGGGATATTTACAGGGGATTTTAGTAACAGTTCGTGACGCCACCTGTGGTTTCTGATCAATTTGACCAGCGCTGCAATATGAATCTTCTGAGGGGATGTTATGGGGCAGCTGGATGTTAAGTCCCCCACAGGTGGGACTGGTCCCTCGAAGTATATGGTAGTGCCGGATGCAGATAATAATGCAGTCCACACACAAGTCAGTCTCTTTTCATACCTTTACTGTTGTGGTTGTTGCAGGTATGTCCCGGGAAGTGGTCAGGTTGGAGAATGCACATTCAGGGAATTGCTGAGCAGGTTTTAAGGCCTCCTTTCCCTTTGTAATGTATTGAGTCTTAACCTGCGTGAAGTCAGGTTTAACTCCTAATGCAACTCCTACGCCCGTCGACATTGTGGTAGAGTCTTTTCTGTCTCTGGTACCCAGATGTTGGCAAGAACGAGGTCCTTACTTTTGCAGCGTCCCGCTCAAAGTCCCTGTTCTCCCTGACTCCAGTTACGTATCAACGCTTAGGGCTACCTTCTGTGACTTGAAGTCCAGCAAGGATTCCGGTGTATCTTATTACTAGACGTGAAGTACTAGCAATCCTTCGGACCCCGGTGTCCGGTTAATCAAGTGAAGATGATCTGTCACCTTGGTCACTTGTCCTTCTTTCTCCACTCGCCTGTCGCCCTGCTCTTGCCCTTAACATAAGCACAGGTAGCAGCGGTAGTAGATGTCAGCTTTCCTTCCAGTGCTCACTGACCTGTCCTCAGTTGCCTCGTTGTATTAACTGCAGTAGTTCCCTTCCTTCTTTCCTTCCAAAGACTCTGTCCAGAGTGGCTATCAGGAGCTTCTGTCGACTGATTTCATGCTCGCTCTGAGAGTTACTTTCCACGTTCATAGGGAACACAGGAGCTTGTTCTGAGGTAACTGCTTCAGGTTCAGATGTAACTCTGACTAGGCTAGAGTGATTCCTTCCCACTCGTACTAGCCTCCACTTCAGTATAAGGTGAGCTACAGGAGCTCTGTCAGATCTCAGTCTTATCTCCTCTCCCTCCAAGACTAGAACTGCCCTGACCTGAGACAGGAAACTAGACTGGCTACTGCTACGTCACACTAACTTAAATAGTCTAAGTTGCCCTCTGGTGGCAGTGTTGGAAGTGTGTAATGTGAATCAATATCAGCTTCACAATTACCTTATCTGTGCATTTTCCAGGAGACATGTGTACCAAGCGCAGCTGGGCCACACATCCCCCCTAGTTAAACTCAGCACTCCCGGGCTGAAATAGAAAAGAAAAACATTTTTGTTTTGCATATAACATCAACATTTCAAACTCATCCCTTGCGGGAGGTAAGGACTCTTTAACGTTACATTTTGTACAATGGACATTAGAAAAATATCAAAAATACTTTTCAATAAATATATACAGTATAAGACAAGATTCTTGTGGAGGACCCGCACCAAAAACCTCCCACGTGGGTCCTGGGTGGGCTGCAGGACTTCTGAGCTGCAGACCTCACTCTAGGCCACACCATACGGGTTTTTCTTCAGAGGTAGAGAAGACTTTGTGTAAAACCAAGATGGGGCACCGAAGTGCGAACTATTTACAATGAAAGTTTTTGGGCTGGCACAGTCCACAGCCACGCAGTCTTTGCATATAAAAACACATTTCAAGTAAGATCATCTTGCAATTAACTCTTCACTTTCACTCTCATTACCCAACTGGGTATTCTATGCATACTATGCAAACATCATCACATTTAGCAAATAACATTATTAAACATTTTTCTCAATATTAATAAAGTGCAACTTCTTCATCTTCTTCAACTTTATACATGGCAGTAAACCCTGTCTGGGTCTTACTGGTTTCCTTCTTCACAACTTTCAATGACGTCTTCCACTCCTGGGGCTGGAACGACGCGGTGCGCTTTTGAACGCATGACAAACAAGTCATGGCCTGCTATCAGCGTTTGAGTGGCCACAGTTCTTGTGCGATCCACTAGGGGCTCAACAGGTGCTTCATGCAGATACAATTTTTCCATTGAGGACGCAGACTTGTGCTGCGATCCGACTGAAGACGCACCATCCGGTTGCGTTGCTGTAGGAGCCGCAGTATACAATGCAGAGTAGATCGTAGTATACGATGCGGAATAGGTCGCAGTATACGATGCCGGTTGTATTCCAGAGTGGGTCACTGATTGCGATGCAGAGTGAGATGTGGGTACAGAGGAGAACGCAGGTTGCGATTCAGGTGCACGGCCAGGTGCTGACGCTGATGGGGATTGTGATACTGCAGCACGATTCACTTCATCGGCTTCGGGGACGGGGTCACTGACACGGGTGACGTTTAAGGCGTACCACCCTTTAAGTCCCCAATGCCACGTGTAACTAACAACGTCCCCGTTCACGAGATCTCTCCCCGGGTGACCAATGGGCAGATGAGACTCCACATCTCGGCGGCTAACAAATACCCCTTGATACAAGCCCGGTTCGTGGATGAATCCCCAGCCTTTGTGAAGCTTAAAATCACTAACGCACCCCTGGCGCCGCGGTTCCCTCAGCGTACCTTTGTCCCTCCGGACATTCTCCTTGTCGGCGAGGAACTCTTCATGGCGTCGCTGACGGTCCCGCTGCGTCTCTCTCTCCTCCTGCTGGCGTCGCTGCTCCTGCTCGCGGTGTTGCTATTCCCTCTCCATCTGGACGGCATAGGTCACATCATCCAGGTATTCCATCTTCTCCCAGTCGACCTCCATCATGGACGGCTGGGTCCCCTCCGGTGTCCCTACCGGGGAACTGCATTCCGCTGCGGCCTCTTGGCCTGGCTGGCACTCCGGAACGGGCAGGGCCTCCTCAGCCTCCGTCCCTCCGACCGGATCATCGGTGGAGTCGGGATCAGCTCTTTCGGGGCCGGCCTCCGGTTCTTCATCAGTCGTCTGCAGCGGTGGTATAGGGAGCACAGGCATTGGCGTTGTTCCTGGGGGGGAGAGCATTGCGTCCCACAGCAGCCGCTGTTTCCGGGCACGCCATCTTCTCTCCGTCTCCTCCATCTCTTCACGGTGCTGAATCATGCTTTTAAGCACCGCATTCACTTCCTCCAACTCCAGCATTGTTAGATCTGGGTCCCGAACTGGGGACGGCTCCAGCACAGGCGGTTGCTCTTCTGGGGAACGGGGCCTGCGCGCCGCCGCTCCTCCACATAGCTTCTCCTGTCCTTCCGCCATCTCTCTCCAGGCCAGACTGTGTTTTCCATCTGGAACAATCTGGTCTCTTCCGTGGAGGCGGGATTTGCGCTTCCTCTTTTTGGCATAGAAAATGAAGAGGAGGCGGATCTCCTTGGCATTGGGGCTGGCTCTCACATTATAGTAGCATTTTGACAGGGCGCCCATCACTTTCGCGCCACAGGGGGGTGCACGCCCACGGATGCACGCCCACCTTCTTCACCAGCGCCTCAGGGCGCGAATATGGCGGCAAAATGGCGGAAAATGGCGCCAAAAATCACAAAAATTGCACACAGTCTTTTTGCAGAAAACAGTTCAATAGGCACACAGGACTCACATCCAGTAAGCTTCGGATCCTGTTTGTGACGCCAAAAGATGACGCGCACCACATGTGTGTACCAGGGCTATGGGGTACTCGGCACCGAGCCCATGGAAGTCTATGGGGGATGTCACTGGCAGCAGAGCTCGGTCCGTGGCCCTGGGCGGTCATGCAATGGGGGATATTAACAGGGGATTTTAGTAACAGTTCGTGACGCTACCTGTGGTTTCTGATCAATTTGACAAGCGCTGCAATATGAATCTTCTGAGGGGATGTTATGGGGCAGCTGGATGTTAAGTCCCCCACAGGTGGGACTGGTTCCTCGAAGTATATGGTAGTGCCGGATGCAGATAATAATGCAGTCACACACAAGTCAGTCTCTTTTCATACCTTTACTGTTGTGGTTGTTGCAGGTATGTCCCGGGGAGCTGGTCAGGTTGGAGAATGCACATTCAGGGAATTGCTGAGCAGGTTTAAGGCCTCCTTTCCCTTTGTAATGTATGTGAGTCTTAACCTGCGTGAAGTCAGGTTTAACTCCTAATGCAACTCCTACGCCCGGTCGACATTGTGGTAGAGTCTTTTCTGTCTCTGGTACCCAGATGTTGGCATGAACGAGGTCCTTACTTTTGCAGCGTCCCGCTCAAAGTCCCTGTTCTCCCTGACTCCAGTTACGTATCAACGCTTAGGGCTACCTTCTGTGACTTGAAGTCCAGCAAGGATTCCGGTGTATCTTATTACTAGACGTGAAGTACTAGCAATCCTTCGGACCCCGGTGTCCGGTTAATCAAGTGAAGATGATCTGTCACCTTGGTCACTTGTCCTTCTTTCTCCACTCGCCTGTCGCCCTGCTCTTGCCCTTAACATAAGCACAGGTAGCAGCGGTAGTAGATGTCAGCTTTCCTTCCAGTGCTCACTGACCTGTCCTCAGTTGCCTCGTTGTATTAACTGCAGTAGTTCCCTTCCTTCTTTCCTTCCAAAGACTCTGTCCAGAGTGGCTATCAGGAGCTTCTGTCGACTGATTTCATGCTCGCTCTGAGAGTTACTTTCCACGTTCATAGGGAACACAGGAGCTTGTTCTGAGGTAACTGCTTCAGGTTCAGATGTAACTCTGACTAGGCTAGAGTGATTCCTTCCCACTCGTACTAGCCTCCACTTCAGTATAAGGTGAGCTACAGGAGCTCTGTCAGATCTCAGTCTTATCTCCTCTCCCTCCAAGACTAGAACTGCCCTGACCTGAGACAGGAAACTAGACTGGCTACTGCTACGTCACACTAACTTAAATAGTCTAAGTTGCCCTCTGGTGGCAGTGTTGGAAGTGTGTGATGTGAATGAATATCAGGCTTCACAATTACCTTATCTGTGCATTTTCCAGGAGACATGTGTACCAAGCGCAGCTGGGCCACACATGTACGTGTCTCCACTGACGGTGTGATACCTAAAGTTGCAACAGGTCCTCCAATTTAAGAAATGTTTGGAATGATAAAACCTGTAACTAGCTGCTAGGTTGGGACTCTACCAGATTCAGCTCAGAAGGGGAGACGAGTGGAAGTCAAAACAGGAGCCTTACCCAACTACAGGACGATACCACGGTCAAAGGGGATGACACCTATTAGTAAGTGTAGCATTCCTAAAGATCCACCTGCTGGGGTGAGTCCCTTATTTTTGTATAGAAAGGAGTATAGAAATTCTAAGAATTGACACAGATTCACAAAAACAGTTCATATATAATCATATTCCCGGAAAAGACAAAACCGAGAACAGTAAACTGCCTCGTTTTTATTATTTATAGTCAGAATTATTTATATGGTTATAAATGTAAAAACCAACTATGCACTTGTCACTTATTGTTACCGACATCCATACTGCATACAAGGTCACACGCAACTGTAATTACTCCATATTGTGATCATCATTTTACAAATATTCTAGGAAAACGCTTTCCACGAGAAGTTTACAGTTAATATAATATAGTAGTGTTTATGCATTAATTAGTTTCTATGGCTTGTGACTGTAACGTAAGTTACCATGGAATGACCCTATTGATGATTGAAGTATAAGAAATCGTACAAATGCTCAATGTTCTGTCATGCTATTAAATCATTCATCAACTATTCTTCTAGTAATACAAGTTAATAAAGAACATACCCTTTAACGCTAAGTTCTTACGATAAGTTTTTGTTGAGCTTTTAACTCTGGCGTAATTTTTCTGAGTAAAAATTGCAGCGTCTTACAGTTCCAGTAAAGTGGATGGGATTTATAGAAATCTCATGTCACTGTACTTTTTTTTTATGCTGATTAAACTGACCTGTGGTATGTGTTTGCAATCTGCAACATGTCAGTTTATTTCTGGATTTTCACCACAGAATTGTATTAGATGGCAAAAAAAGGCGCGTAATTCACACATGACTATATCAGTAAAGTATTTCCAAAAGCAAATAGGAAAAAATCAAAAACAATAGCTTTATGTAACACATGGCATAACAAAAACTACAGTGTGATAAGCGCATGTTAAAAAACGCACTCAAAAATGCAATTAAAAAAACGCAAGTGACCTAAGTTACATAGTGGGTGCAGAAATACTGCAGAAAATCTGCAATATCGAAAACTCACCAGATATTCATCGGAGGAACACAGCCTTACATTACACACTGGAAGTCTGATGCTGCTTTTAAAAAGAGCTTCTCTGCCTGCAAAAAACATTGTGTTCTGTGTTCTGATAGGTCTTATTGTACAAAGGAACATAAGGCCTCATGTCTGACCTAAGGCTACAAGCCTGCAGTCACTCTGTGTGAGTGTGTGGGCTGTGAAGATTCCTTGTCGCCAGGAGCCGCAGGCGTGTGACCGCAAATATGCGGTTTGCATGCATGCGGTCACGTGCCGACTAGACGTGCATTGCGCAAGGCCAGACACTTCTAGTCGATATGTGACCAGCAGTATGTTAATAGCATACTTGCAGTCACATGACCCTCTGCTCTTGGCATCGGCATCAGCAGATCCTCACAACGCGTAGTGCACGTGCAGTGAGAATTCACCTGGTTCTGTAATAGGGTGGCATTGCTACAGCCATTTAAAATTATGGAGCTGGATCACTTAGTATTGAAGCGCATAGTGGGCAAAAGTTACCAATGCTGACTCAATTACTGCAAAATTCCTAACTTCCTCTAGCAGTATCATCAGCACAAAAACTGCACCAGGAACTCCATGGCATGGTTTTCCATGGCTAGGCAGCTGCATGCAAGCCTTACATTGCCAAGCACAACGTCAAGCACCAGATAAAGTGGTATAAAGCATGCCGCCATTGGAATATGGAGTGATGAATCACTGTTGGCTTGGCGGATGTCAGGAGAGCATTACCTGCCTGACTATATGTGTCAACTGTAAAATTTGGTGGAGGATTAATAATGCTGTTTTTGAGGGGTTGGCCTAGGCCCCTTAGTTCCAGTTAAGCTAAATCTTAATTTATCAGTATACCATGACATTTTGGACAGTTGTATACTTCCAACTTGTAGAAACAGTTGACAAAGCAAGTTTCATAAAGTCATGGTTGGTCGAATTTGGCATAAAGGAACATGACTGGCTCACACAGACCTATGACCTCAAATCTTTCTAACACCTTTGTGACGAACAGGAATGGAGATTTCAATCCAGGCCCCAACATCAGTGTCTGACCTCACAAGTGAGAGAATTGCCAAAAACTCCTGCAGACACCAAAATCCTGTAGAAAGTCATCCTAGAAGAGTGGAAGCTGTTTCAGCTGCATAGGGAGGACCAGCTGCATATTAATTCATATGGATTTACAATGTGAAGTCATAAATAATCCTTTAGGTGTAAGGTGTATGTTTCCCAGTACTTTGTAGCATGTAATTTATACCTGAAGCTTTGTACATATTAAACAAAAGAAGAAAAATACAAATTTCCACTACACAAAAGTTTTACATTTTTTTTCTTAGGTATACACATTCAGGCATTTTACAATAAAATCCATAAAAATTCACATAAATAACACTGTTTAAACTACGTTTATGGTGTACAAAACAATTTAACTGTTTTTAGATTGTCATTGTGAAT
This sequence comes from Oophaga sylvatica, assembly GCA_033576555.1. NCBI lineage: Eukaryota > Metazoa > Chordata > Amphibia > Anura > Dendrobatidae > Oophaga > Oophaga sylvatica. Next base: position 279,949,526 of record JARQOD010000002.1, on the reverse strand, counting down.
TTCATATCATTTTCATGCCATTTACAAAACTATTCATTACACATCACAGTCAACAAGTAAAATGCTGCAATTTTGTGCTGTAAAATTCCATAGAAGGACATGAAAAAATAATCGTACATGGCCTATTTGTCTACTGTGCATGAAATTAACCAAACTGCCTGTCCCATATGTTACCTGCTGATAGAGCTCCGCTATCCTCGCTGCAGAATCGTCCTCTCTGCAGTATTTTAGAGCTATTTACAGGCTATCTCCTGCAGATCAGTAGTGCAGTAAATGAGATGATGCTACATCTCAGCTCGTATGCCATCTGCTTACAAATTGCTCTTTTACCTACTAGTTTGTTGTTCCCATACTCTTATATAGCCCATATTTAAAGGAGCTTGGAGTAAAATAATAAAAAAAATATCAAATAGTATGTAAAATATCGTAAAGTCACATGCGGTTATTATGTGAAAGCCCTTACCCTGAATACAGATGTTGGCATCCCATGTTCTTTACGCTTAGAATGTCTGATCTCCTGCTAGGTATCAGTAAGGGAACCAGCAGCAGACATTAGTGGGACCAAGACAACTCCTGTGTTATCTATAAAATATTCACTAGAACAAATAGTCACTCAAATAGCAAAAAATGTTTGCTCAAAAAAAGCAACTGAATTAAAATATGATGCTAAAACGGTAAATGGAAGCATATAAAAACAAGGTGTAAAAAGAAGCCAGGTACAAAGATATTAAAAAATGTATATCTTTACATATCTTTATTACATAAATATAATAAGTGTTATTAAAAAATCAACAATATATACCAAACTTAGCCATAAGGTGGCGCCGCAGACTGGTAACTACCAATATACATAGCCTGAAGGTAAAACCTACATACAAATAAGTGGAAAAGTCAGTGAACTATTGTGCAACCTACAACATTATATAACTAAAAAAGTCTCATATGATTGCATAAAGTGCAAGTGAAAAAATATATATAACACAATTGTGCAAATAGTAGTGATTTGGTTTATACCTACGGTGTGCTGCAGCGCCAGGCGTCCCTACGTACGTTTAAGCAGTGATTGCCTTCTTCCAATCACTGCCGAAACGTACCTAGGGACGCCTGGCGCTGCAGCACACTGTAGGTATAAACTGAATCACTGCTATTTGCACAATTGTGTTATATATATTTTTTCACTTGCACTTTATGCAATCATATGAGACTTTTTTAGTTATATAATGTAGGTTGCACAATAGTTCACTGACTTTTCCACTTATATGTTTGTAGGTTTTACCTTCAGGCTATGTATATTTGGTAGTTACCAGTCTGCGGCGCCACCTTATGGCTAAGTTTGGTATATATTGTTGATTTTTTAATAACACTTTTTATATTTATGTAGTAATAAAGATATATATTTTTTAATATCTTTGTACCTAATTTCTTTTTACACCTTGTTTTTCTTTGTTCTTTATCCTTTATTTTTTTATTTTACCTGTGTATTTCACATTGGTTGCTTTATCTTCTGCTTCTAAAATGGTAAATGAAATCTACATAATCTTCTTTATAGTAACGTGTGTGTGGCGAGACACGGCCTCTGTTTAGAGCTTATTCTCTTTACTCTATAGTGGTCATATTTTGTGGTCTGTGTTATGGTTGCAGTTCACAGGTTGACTGAGGCTCTCAGGAAGACCACGGTTGAGCAAGATAATGCTGGCGCCTTTCAAAGCAAGAAAAATATCTACATGGAGATAGAAGACCCTCAGCTGTCCTATTATGTAAACTATTTTAATATTTACAGTACAGACCAAAAGTTTGGACACCTTCTCATTTAAAGATTTTTCTGTATTTTCATGACTATGAAAATTGTACATTCACACTGAAGGCATCAAAACTATGAATTAACACATGTGGAAATATATACTTAACAAAAAAGTGTGAAACAACTGAAAATATTTCTTATATTCTAGGTTCTTCAAAGTAGCCACCTTTTGCTTTGATGACTGCTTTGCATACTCTTGGCATTCTCTTGATGAGCTTCAAGAGGCAGTCACCGGAAATGGTTTTTACTTCCGGTGACTACCTCTTGAAGCTCATCAAGAGAATGCCAAGAGTGTGCAAAGCAGTCATCAAAGCAAAAGGTGGCTACTTTGAAGAACCTAGAATATAAGAAATATTTTCATTTGTTTCACACTTTTTTGTAAAGTGTAATGTATATTTCCACATGTGTTAATTCATAGTTTTGATGCCTTCAATGTGAATATACAATTTTCATAGTCATGAAAATACAGAACAATCTTTAAATGAGAAGGTGTGTCCAACCTTTTGGTCTGTACTGTATGTTGGTCTTATTTAGTGGTACATATCTCAGGTGACAGCTACTAATGGCAGCTGTTACAAAGGCAATTCTAACAATGCAGATTTGTTTTTAATTCAGAGTCTATGGTAATATTTGCCAATCCACAGCAGAAATGTTCTGTCTTATGGCTTAAATTGATACAGGTAACCTGTGACAGAATTCTCTTAAAAGGAACCTGTCAGCAGGATTTTGCTTAGTAACCTACAGACACTGTCAGGTTGCTGCCGTTATACTGATTAAAATGATATCTTAGTTGTTGAAATCCGTTTTGTGGTTGTTGTTTAATTTTTATTTTCAGCTAAAGGGAACCTGTCACCTCGTTTTGCTGCTATAAGATGTGAGTATAATAAAACCTCTTTTTCTTATCTGTCAGGTCAGACTGGGGGCTTATCTACAGCATTACAGAATGCTGTAGATAAGCCCCGAAAGGCAGTGGCCACATCTTATAGCGGCAAAACGAGGTGACAGGTTCCCTTTAATGAGATGCTCGTGCTTCTGGGCAGCCTGTAGGGCGGTCTTCATGTGGTGCACTGCTTAGGTATTCATAATGCAGACTGCTGACAGGTCACTGATCCCTCACTGACCTGCCACCTATTTTACATACTATATATGCTATTGTTTGGAAAAAAAGAAAATTACAGCCATCATGCAGGCTCCGGCGCCTGCGCTGTAGCATGGTCAGATCTATAATATCCATATTTTAATTTTCTTTAGTCATATAAATTTCTTTAGAAAAAAAAATTCTTCCTCAAAATGGTGCCGGCCTCTCCTGTGCATTAGCTTAATTTGGAACCGATAGATGCTACTGCACATGCGCCACCTGCGCCATTTTGCTATAGGAAAAAAAATTGTCTCCACCAAGATGACGCCGGTCACACCTGAGCAGTAGCATATTCAGATATCTGTTTTTTTCTCATGTGAAAAAATAACAGACAGATTTTCATTAGTGTTTTAAATTAGATTGTCATCACTGTCTTGCCAGTATGTCAGTTTTTGCTATGAGTGTAAGGCCTCATACAGGTCCAATTTTCACATATGAGTGTTATCATATGGGCAGCACGGTGGCTCAGTGGATAGCACTGCAGCGCTGGAGTTCTGGGTTCGAATCCCACCAAGGACAACATCTGCAAGGAGTTTGTATGTTCTCCCCGTGTTTGCGTGGGTTTCCTCCGGGTTCTCCGGTTTCTTCCCACACTCCAAAGAAAACATACGGATAGGAAATCTAGATTGTGAGCCCTTTCGGGGACAGCGACGATAATGTGTGCAAACTGTAAAGCGCTGCGGAATATGTTAGCGCTATATAAAAATAAAGATTATTGTTATTATTATCTGTGTTACTCACAGACAGCACTCGTGCCTGTGATAGTCTGTGGGGCCATTCACATGTCCGCTTGAAAATCACAGAGACATGTACGACTTTGATACGAGGGTTAGCTCAAAATCGACAATGTAAGTCAATGAATCTGTGAAAACATCAGACCACACTCTGATAGATAACATCCGAGTGTGATCCGATTTTCACGGACTGTCAGAATGGAGAAGGTGCAGATTTTTTTTTATTTCTCCACATACAAGAAAATTGGATGATATTCGGACCACAGGGTGATCAGAATCGATCAGAATAATCTGTCCTTTTTCTCTTATATGGAAATATCGAACTTGTGAATGATGCCTCACATTAGTTTTTCTTCTATGCAGCAAAAAACTGAGGGAGGTGTCTCCTACCAGAGTTTAGGTTACTCACAAACCCATAGACTTGAAAGTTCAGTTTAGATCCGTGGCTCAGATTAAGAGAGGACATGTGTTGACTATAATAAGTACATGTTCTAAATCCATGAACGCATTACGTAACCAGTGTTAGTATGTAAAACACGGACGTACTATTCAGTCTTTATTCACACGTTAGCTTCTTAATCAGTTACTGTTTCATCAGTATTTGTATATTTAAATCAGTAGAGGAATCTACAGAGAGGAACTATAAATTAAATATACACACCATTTCTGTGATGTGGAGCCTCTTTGCCTTTGACTTTCAAATACTGTTGAAATACTGACTTATGTGTACTGCATTAGGCCTTCTTTACACGTCCTTTTTTTGTGTCCATATGTGGTTCGTTTTTTAAAGGCCGCAAAAACTAACACACACACACCCATTGTATTCAATGATGGCGCACTCTTGTCAGGTTTTTCACACGGACCGAGTGTCTATGTGACAAACCCTCAGACATGTTAGTATTTTATTAGCTGCACAGACAAAATGCGTAATGCACACGTGCACAATGATGACACACATACAGCAAATGGACACACGGATGTCACATACAGTGGGTACGGAAAGTATTCAGACCCCTTTACATTTTTCACTCTTTGTTTCATTGCAGCCATTTGGTAAATTCAAAAAAGTTCATTTTTTTCTCATTAATGTACACTCTGGACCCCATCTTGACTGAAAAAAACAGAAATGTAGAAATTTTTGCAAATTTATTAAAAAAGAAAAACTGAAATATCACATGGTCATACGTATTCAGACGCTTTAATCAGACACTAATAATAAGTCACATGCTGTCCATTTCCTTGTGATCCTCCTTGAGATGGTTCTACTCCTTCATTGGAGTCCAGCTGTGTTTAGTTAAACTGATAGGATTTGTAAAGGCACACACCTGTCTATATAAGACCTCACAGCTCACAGTGCATGTCAGACCAAATGAGAATCATGAGGTCAAAAGGAACTGGCCAAGGAGCTCAGAGACAGAATTGTGGAAAGGCACAGATCTGGCCAAAGTTACAAAAGAATTTCTGCAGTGCTCAAGGTTCCTAAGATCACAGTGGCCTCCATAATCCTTAAATGGAAGAAGTTTGGGACCACCAGAAATCTTCCTAGACCTGGCAGTCCAGCCAAACTGAGCAATTGTTGGAGAAGAGCCTTGATGAGAGAGGTAAAGAAGAACCCCAAGATCACTGTGGCTGATCTCCACAGATGCAGTAGAGAGGTGGAAGAAAGTTCCACAAAGTTAACTATCACTGCAGCCCTCCACCAGTCGGGCCTTTATGGCAGAGTGGCCATACGGAAGCCTCTCCTCAGTGCAAGACATATAAAGCCCGCATAGAGTTTGCTAAAAAAAACACAAGAGTGACTCCCAGAATATGAAAAATAACATTCTTTGGTCTGATGAGACAAAGCTAGAACTTTTTGGTGATAATTCTAAGCACCATGTGTGGAGAAAACCAGGCACTGCTCATCACCTGCCCAATACAATCCCAACAGTGAAACATGGTGGTGGCAGCATCATGCAACACGGGTGTTTTTCAGCTGCAGGGACAGGATGACTGGTTGCAATTGAAGGAAACATGAATGCTGCCAAGTACAGAGATATCCTGGATGAAAACCTCTTCCAGAGTGAGTGCTCTGGACCTTAGACTTGGCCGAAGGTTCACCTTCCCACAAGACAATGACCCTAAGCACACAGCTAAAATAACAAAGGAGTGGCTTCAGAACAACTCTGTGACCATTCTTGACTGGCTCAGCCACAGCTGTGACCTAAACCCAATTGAGCATCTCTGGAGAGACCTGAAAATGGCTGTCCACTAATGTTCACCATCCAACCTGATGGAACTGGAGAGGATCTGCAAGGAAGAATGGCAGATGATGATGATGATGTACTAGCTCAAAAGGGTGCTTCTACTCAATACTGAGCAAAGGGTCTGAATACTTATGACCATGTGATATTTCAGTATTTCATTTTTAATAAATTTGCAAAAATTTCTACATTTCTGTTTTTTTCAGTCAAGATGGGATGCAGAGTGTACATTAATGAGAATAAAATAACTTTTTTGAATTTACCAAATGGGTGCAATGAAGCAAAGAGTGAAAAATGTTAAAGGGGTCTGAATACTTTCCGTACTCACTGTACATACATACTGATGGCACGCGGACCACGGATCTCACCAGTACTCGTTTTTCCTGTACAGGAATCACCAAAGCGTGTGAAGGAGGTCTTATATTGTGGACAGGATAAAAGTGGGGAAAAAAAGTAGTTACTTTATTAGGTTCACACCATAGTTAACGTCCAACACCATTAGAAAACAAACCACATCTACTGATAACAGGGCATTCTGACTACTAAAACTTAGGTTATAAATATAGATTTGTTATTAGATTGAAGGGAGTCTTTCACACCAAATGACTTTTCAAATGAAACACAGCACCTCTTAGAGGACATAGCCCTATTAAGAAGGTTTTTTTCCACACCTGTTTCTCTATTAACAAGAAATTGTTCTTTATTCAGATATGTTAGATATGTGAGTCCGAGAAATTGAGTACACCTTCTCACCTACTTGTTTTTCATCAGTCTCCTCCCTTTTCTGGCTCCTGAAATCAAAGAAAGTGAGGTGAAGATAGATGCAAAACAAGTAGATGGGAAGGTTCAGTGATCTGCTTGGCCATGACAAGGGTGCAGTGAGCATCTCATTATCAAATCTAAATAAAGAATGATTTATGGCAAATAGAGCAGTGGGTTTGGACACTAAGAGTCTAAATTTATTAGGGCTATGTGCGATACAAGGTGCGGTGCCTGATTTGGACTGCCATTTTATACCGACAAACTTCACTTTGATGGAATATCATATCAAAGTTGAGCTCATAGATAAGTTGGTAGATGCCCCCCATGTTCAAATTAGCATTGTTACTAGGATTGAAAAATTTAAGTCATAAAACCGCCTTACACAACTCTCAATAGTCACCTGGGCGATGCCACAGCAGGGTCTGGTCACGCTCGTCTTGCTGTTAGCTCACCCACTCTTCCTTGGTTGATCTCATGTCAGGGATGTTAAGTCAACTCTAGCTGTGTTGATTCGGATGTCAGTTAAGAGGGAGAAAGTAATGATAACAACAGGGAGGCCATAACTAGTTGATGTTGCAGCACCACCCAAATGACAAGAAAGGCATGAACCGTGATTGTGATTACTAGAATGGAGAAGATAAACATATGTACTGTACATGTACAAAATAGCTCCTATCTATGAGTCCTACTACATCCTGGTGGTCTTTTAATAACCAAACTTTGATGACAGGTTCCCTAACATTTGAGCCAAAAACCCTTCTTAGAAAGGTCTTAAATTATTACCCAAGAACAACACTGTTTATCATGCAACATCACATTTGCTTAAAGGGTTTTGTGAAATGAGAAACAAATCTATAGAATACACGCACAAGTCATTGTATCTAATCCTCACAAAGTACACCAGTCTTGCATAATAAAGTCTCATTGTCTTGATGATATGCAAATGTTTTCAGTAGATGACTTGATCAATTGGTATCAAACTATTTTATCTGCCTCAGATTCTATCAGTTAGCTGTGTACAGCTCATACTCATAGTTGGATATACCAGCCTATACATATAACTCATGACAATATTATCCGTAATGGCTGTTGACATGCTTTTAGTTCCCTCATAGCAAATCTTACATGACCTTCATTCCTTTGGTTCATATAAAATTAACTTCATTGATAAACATCTAAAGAAATCATTAAAAGGAATTCACATAACAGAATTGTCTTCATTTGGCTTTGTGATGCGTTGGTTTAAGTCATATGTTTCTTTTTCTTGACTTGATATGAATGGATCATTCTCGGCGCTTCCCGGGATTATTGTTTCTTTAGGGGCAACGCTGCTGTTGTGTCTTTGGTTGAGCTGAATAACAGTTAGGTTTGATTGGCATAAGGATCTCCCATCAATCGGCGATGACGGATGACAGTTAAAGAGCAACAGGAAGCATTTGTAAAACTAGAAGGAGAAGAATAGAATAATGTTAACATACATAACCACAGTCAGTAAATCTCCAGTGTCAGATGAGGGAACATTGAGCCCACCAAAGTCTAGAAACCAAATGCTCACCAATCATGTATACAAATCCAATGCTTTATCATTAAAAGACCAGGACTAATTTTCGTCAAGCACTGTATCTTACAATATTATCTGCTTGTCGGTTCTATCAGTCATCACGTGATTATATGATTTGCATACTTATGGTCACATTCAAGCTAGCTTCTCTTTCTTCAGTCTGAATGTTAAAGGGGTTGTTCAGTCTAAATTGATAAATCTGCAGTCACTTTGTGTGACTGCAGACTTATGAATCTCTCCAGCGCACACTGTGCTCTGCGAGGATTTGCCAGTTTCTGAGCCGGAAACTGCAGTGATGTATGTGATATGCATACTCCCAGGCAGAACCCATCTAGTTGCTTCTCTCCATACAATATGTAGAGATTATAACATCTAATTGGCAGGAGTGCAGGTACTAATCTGATATTAATGACCTATCCTAGGGATAGGTCATCAACGTCATTTGCCAAAAGAACCCCTTTAAAGAAAGTTGTGCGTACTGTACCCTAAATTGGAACCAATAAAAAACAGGGAAAAAAGGCAACTTGGACATAATTTCACATGAAACCCCAAAAATGGGCCAGACAAATTTGTCGGCACCCTTAACTTAATATTTGGTTGCTCACCCTTTGGAATAATTGCAATTAATCGCTTCCTATAACCCTCAACGCTTCTTACACCTCTAAAATGGAATTTAGGACCACTCTTCTTTGGAAACTTCTCCAGGTCTCTCATATTTGAAGGGTGCCTTCTCCCAACAGCAATTTTAAGTTCTTACCACAGGTGTTCAATGGGATTTAGATCCGGACTTATTGCTGACCACTTCAAAACTCTCCATGGCTTTGTTTCCATCAATTTCTGGATGCTTTGCGCTTAGTGTGGCACATGCAGAGACACAATGCAAAGATTGAGTCAACTTCTGCCCTTTTTTTCTGGTTTCAAGTGTGATTTTCATATTGCCCACACCTGTTACACTGCTCAACAAATTTCAGGGAAGTCCTTGTCCCCTGAGAAAATTTTATTGTATCTTGTAGATTTTGATATGCTGAACACAAATATGTGCCCCAAAAGTCTGTATCACGTAAGCTTTTTAAGAAACAACAATTTATAGTCTACATTATGACGTCCGAGACACTACATACATGTGCATCGATGTCAGTAGCAAAAGCAATTGTTAAAAAGTGTTTTGCAGACGACTTTCGTTTATCCGTGTCAGATGCTTCTCAAATAAGATTCCAGGAATAGTCAGCCAGCATTGACGTACTCCACTTTCCCTGGTACCTTTTCTCCATCAGCACAATATATTGGTGAAATCTTTCACCGTGTTCATCGCTACCAAGATTAGCTGGAAAAAAGTCCAAGTGAGAATGAAGAAAATGCATTTTTAGTGACATATTGCATTTCATCAAATGATATGTTGTGAGCATGTTTCCCACAAGTTGTTCAATGTTCGGTGCCCTGCTGTTGCCAAGGAAGTTGAAGGTCACATCTTTAAGGCTGCGTACACATGTTACGTATTTATTGCGGATCCGCAGCAGATTTTCCGCTGCAGATCCGCAATAAATCCGCAAGTGTGTATCAAAACATTGTTAAACTATGGAAAAAAAAATTGCTGTGCGCATGTCATTCTTTGTGCGGATCTGCAGCATTTCTGCACCCAATGACTTGCATTGAGTCGGGCACATCTGCAGCAAAACCGCAGATGTAAAAAGATCTGCGGATTTGCTGCGGATGAAACGCTGCAGACCGGTTGGAGGGAAGTGTGTGGGTGGTGACTGTGTGCGTGTATAGTGTGTGGGCGGTGACTGTGTGCGTGTATGGTGTGTGCGGGGGTCTGCATGTATTGTGTGTGCCGGTGTCTGCGTGATCTGTGTATGCACGGGGGTCTGGGTTGTGTGTGTGTGTGTGCGCAGGCATTGTCCGATGGGACTACTAGTCCCATCCGGCTATGCCTACTACAGTGAGACCATTAGCCAATGATGGGACAGTAGTAGTCCCATCATCTGGCTAATGTGTAGAATGTAAAAAAAAAAATAAAAAACACATACACACATATATAGTCCATACTCACCATAATCTGCTAATCCCCGAAGCCCTCGCTCACCTGAAAAAAAAATAAAAAAAAACAACCAATATACTCCCTGTGTCCGACAAAATCCCATTAATAACGATTGTCCCACGACGATCTCCCGTGGAGAGCTGTCACATCAGCATATGCGACCCCTCTCCAGGGGCTCCGGTGATAATTGACGGAGATAATCCTCCGCACTGTATCACTCCGCCGCCGACAGGTCACCGGAGTTCACCTGTCATTTGCGGCACTACAGCCGTGAGAATTTTCTCACGGCTGTAGTGCCGTAAAGTGAACTCCGATGATAATACTGCGGGAGGGTTATCTCCGTTCACTGTGTCATCGGAAGCCTATAGCGCGGTCACATCTGCTGATGTGACCGCTCTATTGGGGAGATTGTCATGTGACACTAGTTTTAAAGAGGGACTGCGTTGGACAGGGAGTATACTGTTGTTTTTATTTTTTGCAGGTGATCGATGGCTTAAAATGGATTTAGGCGTATAATAAAAATTATGAAAAACCGTGTCGTGTTTTATTTCATTAAAATACTTTATTCTTATGTGTGTGTGTTTTTTTTAACTCTTTCAAACTATAAGATTAACAATGGATAGGCATATCTTATTGACGCTCCTTACAATAGCAATGTGACATTAACCCCTTATTACCCCATATGCCATCGCTACACGGCAGTGGGAATAGAGAGGCAAAGTGCCGGAATTGGTGCATCGTACAGATGCGCCAATTCTGGGGCGGCTGGGTGCAAGTGTTTTTAGCCAAGGGGGTGCCAATATCCATGGCCCCTTCCTAGGCTATGAATATTAGCCTGCAGCTGTCTGCGTAGCCTTTTTGGCTATAAATTATAGGGGGACCCCACATCATTTTTTTGGGGGGTTTCCCTATTTTAATAGCCAGTATTTGTAAGGCAGAAGTAGCAATCTGTTACATAATCTCTCTGCTCTCTCCTTATCAGTGGGACAGTGAACAGCATTGAAGGTCGTGATCCATTCAGCCATGCTCTAAAGGGCCCGTCTCACATAGCGATATCGCTACCGAGATCGCTGCTGAGTCACTAGTTTTGTGACGCAGCAGCGAGCTCACCAGCGATATCGCTGTGTGTGACATTCAGCGACGATCAGCCCCCCTGCCGGGTATCGCTGATCGTCGCTGAAATGTCTGGACATTTTTTTGATAGCTGGTCTCCCGCTGACAGGCACGCATCGCTGCGTGTGACAGGCAGGAGACCAGCGATCCGCTGGTAACCAAGGTACACAGCGGGTTTCCAGGCGCGGGGCTGTGCCTAGAAACCCGCTGTGTACCTTGGATACCAGCGCCCTGATGCAGGGGAGCTGGTAACCAAGGTACACGTCGGGTTTCCAGGCACCGCGCAGCGCTTGGAAACCCGACGTGTACCTTGGTTACCAGCTCCCTGCATCAGGGCGCTGGTATCCAACGTACACTGCGGGTAACTAAGCGATGTTACCCAGCAGTGTCGCTGTCCCAGATCGCTGCCTGAGCTGCCTGTTTGGCAGCTCAGCAGCGATCATGTAGCGATACACCAGCGATCCTGACAAGCGCATATCGTTGTCGGGATCGCTGGTGTATCGCTATGTGAGACCCAGCCTTTAGGCTCCTAGAACAAGATGCACAGCTTGATGTACTGATCTCCAATTAAACATTCAAAGTATAGTTCATATGCTTTCTTAACAAGTGGAGTCATTTCCTTCTTTTGTGCTTTCATTGCATATTCTCAGCATATGTAGCAGAAATTATCACTTCTGTTGAGACACCGACTCGACATTTCAAAATAAATCTTCAGTTTTTACAATGAAAAGTATTCAGGCGAATCACATACAGTACAGACCAAAAGTTTGGACACACCTTCTCATTCAAAGATTTTTCTGTATTTTCATGGCTATGAAAATTGTAGAATCACACTGAAGGCATCAAAACTATGAATTAACACATGTGGAATTATACATTACACTTTACAAAAAAGTGTGAAACATCTGAAAATATGTCTTATATTCTAGGTTCTTCAAAGTAGCCACCTTTTGCTTTGATTACTGCTTTTCACGCAGAAAAGGTAAACGGATGGATTCTACATGCCTGGTTCCCACCGTGAAGCATGGAGGAGGTGGTGTGATGGTGTGGGGGTGCTTTGCTGGTGACACTGTTGGGGATTTATTCAAAATTGAAGTGGTGAGCGGTCCAGCTCACCCCAAACCATCTCGATTGGGTTCAGGTCTGGTGACTGTGGAGGCCAGGTCATCTGGCGTAGCACCCCAACACTCTCCTGTCAGTGAAATATTTTGCCTCACAAAATGAATCCTCGGTGATCCCCTGCTGTAATATAAAAACCGTTAGCACAGCCTAGTAAAGGAGGTGCCGCAGTAGGTTTCCAAGCCTTGAGTGATCAAATGAAAACTGGGCACACTCTAATGGATAGTGTGAATAGAACGAAATTTATTACTTACAGTAGTCACTTTGTCAAATGTTTCGGTCTATGTAGACCTTCATCAGTGTACTACAATCAAAAAGGAGTTATAACAAGAGAACATAAAAAGGGGGGAACATGATATTTCTATATCTGAGGAAAATACAAAACAAGGTATATACAAAAGAATTACAGGGTCATATATATTATGCAGTTAAATAACAGGCAGGTTCAACCAATATTATGCTTCAGCAATCGTATAGGATTCAGTGAATAAAGACTGTTAGAGACAATAGAAAATACTCATAATGAACATACCTAAGTGACAGTGATAGCTGTCTTAGTCAGTGGCAGTTAGTATGTTAACTGCATGGAATCTATAGAACATAATAGATGCAGTGCTCTTAAGTGGTGTATAGTGCCCCAAGGGCATATTTATAATAACAGAGGAAACATACTAATCTATTCTGGTAAGTAAGGTAGTGGTCAGAGGTGCTGACGATGGTAGCTGTAGTGATAAACAGGCGTGATAAGATGGGAGTGTGGTACCTTGTAAAAATATGTACACTAAGAGGAATCTCACATACCAGGAGAAAGGAATTGTCCAGAGTGATGATCGCTAGATGCTGACTGAAGGAGCTGCAGTATGAAATCATAATATAGAGCGTCTGGCTGACTGATGAAGGTCTACATAGACTGAAACGTTTGACAAAGTGACTACTGTACGTAATAAATTTCGTTCTATTCACACTATCCATTAGAGTGTGCCCAGTTTTCATTTGATCCCCTGCTGTAATGTCAGTATTGTCTTTTGATTCCTCCCCTGCCCAGGAAATGTGGTATGCTCCACATACGGTCAGCCGAATGATTCACTGCTCTTGCGCGGAATTCGCATAATAAGTGCTTGCATATGTGTAGATCAGCGATTTGTTATTTCAGTGGAAAATTCAGAATATACTGTTTCAGAAAAAGTTCATATATGAGTTTTTAGAATTATAACAGAATATTATAATGTTTCGTATCATTTCTCAAAAACCTTACGTGATAGGAAAAATCTGAAGTTATTTCTGAAATCAGCTTGAAAAAAATCTACCAGGAACACTCAAAATTGTCTGAGGGACAAAACCTTGGTAGCACTTGGTAGTTACTTGCCACAGCTGAGTTTGAGCAAGTATCACATGCTTGAAACAAAGTTGTTTACCCACAATTTCGGAAAGGTGCCAACAATTTTGTCTGGCCCATATTGGGGGTTTTGTGTGAAATTATGTCTAGTTTGCCTTTTTTTTTCTCTGTTTTTATGTTGTTCTAATACACAAAAAGAAATAAGATATCAGATTGCAGATATCAGTTTATCATTTTCTTTAACTTTCTATGATCTACATGCCCACAGCTATGGAAGTTTGAACTTATTAATAGATTCCCTTAATAGATTCCCTTAAGTGTGGGGTTTCTTTCAATACATATTTTCCCAATTAGTAAAGGTACACTAAGAAATATACAAAAAAATCATATACCGTATATATATAGACTACTCAAAAAAATAAAGGGAACACTTAAACAACAGAATATAACGCCAAGTAAATCAAACTTCTGTGAAATCAAACTGTCCACTTAGAATGGAATAGACAACAAATGGAAATTATTGGCAATTATCAAGACACCCTCAATAAAGGAGTGATTCTGCATGTGGGGACTACAGACCATATCTCAGTACCAATGCTTTCTGGCTGATGTTTTGGTCACTTTTGAATGTTGGTTGTGCTTTCACACTCGTAGTAGCATGAGACGGACTCTACAACCCACACAAGTGGCTCAGGTAGTGCAGCTCATCCAGGATGTCACTTCAATGCGAGCTGTGGCAAGAAGGTTTGCTGTGATTGTCAGCAGTAGTGTCCAGAGGCTGAAGACACTACCAGAAGGCAGGCCAGTACACCAGGAGACGTGGAGGGGGCCATAGGAGGGCAACAGCCCAGCAGCAGGACCACTACCTCCAATTTTGTGCAAGGAGGAACAGGAGGAGCACTGCCAGAGCCCTGCAAAATGACCTCCAGCAGGCCACAAATGTGCATGTGTCTGCACAAACGGCCAGAAACCAACTCCATGAGGATGGTCTGAGTGCCCGACGTCCACAGATGGGGTTGTGCGCACAGTCCAACACCGTGCAGGATGCTTGGCATTTGCTACAGAACACTAGGATTGGCAAATTCACCACTGGCGCCCTGTGCTCTTCACAGATGAAAGCAGGTTCACACTGAGCACATGTGACAGACGTGACAGAGTCTGGAGATGCCGTGGAGAGCGATATGCTGCCTGCAACATTCTTCAGCATGACCGTTTTTTCAGTGGGTCAGTAATGGTGTGGGGTGACATTTCTGTGGAGGGCCGTACAGCCCTCCATGTTCTTGCCAGAGGTAGCCTGACTGCCATTAGGTACCGAGATGAGATCCTTAGACACCTCGTGAGACCATATGCTGGTGCGGTTGGCCCTGGGTTCCTCCTAATGCAGGACAATGCCAGACCTCATGTGGCTGGAGTGTGTCAGCAGTTGCTGCAAGATAAAGGCATTGAAGCTATGGACTGGCCCGTCCGTTCCCCAGACCTGAATCCGATTGAGTACATCTGGGACATCATGTCTCGCTCCATCCACCAACGCCACGTTGCACCACAGACTCTCCAGGAGTTGGTGGATGCTTTAGTCCAGGTCTAGAAGGAGATCCCTCAGTAGACAATACGCCGCCTCATCAGGAGCATGCCGAGGCGTTATAGGGAGGTCATACAGGCACAGGGAGGTCATACAGGCACATGGAGGCCACACACACTACTGAGCATCATTTTGACTTGTTTTAAGTACATTACATTCCACTTTAATTTTGTGGGTGACTCCAAATCCAGGCCTCCATTGGTTAATAAATTTGATTTCCATTGATGTTTTTTGTATGATTTTGTTGTCAGCACATTCAACTTTGTACAGAACAAAGTATTCAATGAGAATATTTCATTCATTCAGATCTAGGATGTGTTATTTGAGTGTTCCCTTTATTTTTTGGAGCAGTTTAAATATATATATATATATATACACATACACATTCACATTTGCAACAGTAGCGTAAACGTAAATCATGGAGCTCCATAGCAAAGGTCCTAATTGCCCCCAAAACCCTTCCTAAAAGAAAAAAGTATTCTGTAGAGTAGGTGAGGGCATGATGGATAGGCAGTCACAGAAGTTCATACCTCACACATATTATTCACAGGAAAGGACACTTGTTGCGACAAGTACACAGTAATTGTGCCCTTACTGAAGCCACATAATGTTTTCACCTACTACGATGCAACTCTCATGGGTCCCTGTGAGTATGATGCCCCCAAAAATGTCCCTCCCACATACAGAATGTTACCCTAACAGTGAATTTCCCCATCATAGTAAAGATGACCCCAGAGTGACCCAAGCAAAGTTAAATGCCCCAACAACATGTTATGATGTCCTCATAGCCATCTCTACACAGTATATTGGCCTACACCCCTCTATACACAGTATGTGCAAGCAAAGGTTCTGTGCCAAATATTAAGTTCTGTTTTTCTATTGTATCAAATACTTATTTCATGCAATAAAATGAAAATTAATTATGTAGAAATCATGCAGTGTGATTTTCTGGATTTTTTTTAAAGATTCTGTCACTGTTGAAGTGCACCTACGATAAAAATTACAGAACTATCATTTCTTTGTAGGAGGGAAAACGTGCAACATCAGCAGTGTATCAAATACTTATTTTCCCCATTGTATCTTTGTTGTAATCGTTCATTAATTTTTCTAGTTTTCTATTTTACAATGGAGAGAAAAATGTATTTTTGCTTCATGGAAGCAGTCAGCAGGCAGGATAGCTGTTTATGGATCTTTATACAGTTTGCTCAAAAGTTTACATACCCCGGCAGAATTTTTGCTTTTTTGCCCTTTTTTCAGAGAATATGAATGATAAGGCCGAGTGTGATGCGAGAAACTTACCAACCACTAACCATGAGTGGAGAAAATGTTTTGGTCCAGAGTGTGCGGCTACATGTATTTCTATGCAGCTGAACGCTCCGGTCAGATTGCCGATTGCCAGCGGCAGTGCCGGGTATTGATGCGAGAGACTCGCGCTTGTCTCTCGCATTGCACTTGAAAGTGTGACCCTGCCCTAACACCAAAACATTTTCTCCACTCATGGTCAGTGGTTGGGTGAAGCCATTTATTGTCAAACTACTGTGTTTTCTCTTTTTAAATCATAATGACAACCCAAAACATCCAAATGACCCTGATCAAAAGTTCACATACCCCATTTCTTAATACCGTGTATTGCCCCCTCTATCATCAATGAGTTTTTATTAATTTTAAGCCCTATATATCCTGATAGTGGTTTATAACCAAACCTTTGATGATAGGTTGCTGTTTTGTAAAACTCATTAACTATTTTTAGTATCCCATTTACTGTCATGTCAATTAAAGGAAATATTGCGATTTAACCCAAAAGCAGCGTAAAGACTGAGAAGAGAGTCTAATTTGTGGGATGTGACACTTTCTCAGCAGATTGTTGGGTGTTCCATACAATCAGTGTTTAATCAGTAGGAGATTATCACTGCAGAAATTGACGTTGCATGCAAAGAAGTATAGCCAATCTGTGTAACCCCATCCCCACCACTGATTGACAGCTTGCTCACAATGTACACTGTACGCAAGAAGCTGCCAATCAAGAGTGTGTGCAAAGTTACATGCAGCTCAACATTTTGATCACTGCTACATCTACAGTAAAGAAAGCAGGGATTCTGTCAAAACTGCACCAAGCTTTCAGTAAGTGATAAATCACTGAAATCAGGCTCTCTGCCCTACATCACACTGCTCTCAAATTACACAGCGGTGCTGACAGACTTCCTTTAAGTGTATTATAAAAAAATGTGATCATTGGGAGTCAGAACACTGGGAACCAAGAATAATGGACCCAAGTGATCCCAAGAATAATGGTAAAAATTCTCTAGATTATTTTCTATTGAGGCAAATGAGAGAGACTTTGGTCTTCATTCTGGGATAGATGGGGACCCTAAAAACCAATACCACTTTGATTGTTTCATATATTATTTAATAATATTTAATTATTGTATTGTTAACGTTGTTACTTATGACTTGTGTTTTGAAACTGTTAAACTGTAAAGCGCTGCGGAATATGATGGCGCTATATAAATAAAGATTATTATTATTATAAATAATAATATTTAATAACCGCATTCTGGTTCTATAAAATGTGCAAGAAGCTGACCAGAAGATTCTTTTTTTCATACTTGATAAACACGTTTGCTTAAAAAAAATGTATCTATATCTTGCACGTATAATAGGCTGAAAGAAACTTGATGGAAAAAAAGGTGAAAGTTCACATATTTCTTTCTGTATTAAACCTCTGTTTCTTATATGCTTTTTTCTGTGCTTGTATTTGTTAGGTATTCTCATTATGATGTCCCTGTGTGAGAACGTGGACGTATATGAATATATCCCTTCCTACCGACAGACCGATCTGTGCCACTACCATGAGCAATATTATGACGCAGCATGTACACTGGGTGCATACCATCCCCTCCTCTATGAGAAGATGCTCATACAAAGAATTAACCAAGGGACGGAAGACAATCTTCTCCGAAAAGGAAAAGTCACTCTGCCAGGCTTCAGTGCACTGCATTGTCCCATAAATGAACACATTACATAAGAATGCATTGATTGCCTTTGGAAATGATGTGCAATAATTTGCTACTGTTGTTAGATCAACAATACTTGAAACAGATATTGCTCAGACCATTGAAGGGAATTGGTCTTTAAACGTAAACTTATTGGCTGGTGGGCATAGGAATCTGTCTAGCCAGGGAGTATTTATTACTGCTCCTTCAGAGCAAGATGAACTCGGCTATGAATGGAGAAAGTGGTAATTGTGCCCTAGTTAGAAGGGGAATCAATATTCTAATGCGGACCTGGAGGAGCTGCTCCCATCGATCCATAATGTGCCATATTGTTACTAAGTCATTAAGGAACTGTAAGCTTTCATGTAGATTTATAAATACATCCACACATTTTCCTGATGTGCTAGAGCTGAGATATCGATTGAAACGTCTCTGTGGCCATTCACAGCAGTAGATATATTTCATGTCACTAACGAGGGTCGGCTGGACACATGCTCATTACAAATTATGCACTGTATCGTTACAAATATGAAATCCGTTCAACATGTTGTCCCAGAGAGAAATATTACATAAAATGTTAATAAGGTATTTATCTCTTGGGCCATATAGGAGGCAGAAAATGCTTGTTTAGAAACTTACATGCGAGCCAATAATTGGATGGAAGACTCTTGATACTGTATGTTATGGTTTTGGTAGCCAGAAAATACCACTAAAATATGTAACCATAGTGTTAATAAAAAGATAGGCTCATGGAAAGCCAATGAGATGTGTCCATACACAAAGAGACGGCTTTTTCGTCCACTCCTCCTTCCAATACCTTGTTATTTTGCACATAAACTAACTAGAAATGTGATTTGTTCTTTTTGCCTTTGCTTCTTTGGACGCTGTTAGACATCTGTATTAATGTGCGTGTCTTGTTCTGCTGCTAAAACTCATGCTCACCCTTCTGAACTAACTGTTAAATCAACTAGGTTGCAGGGAACTTGGTCTAAACGCATAGTAAATAGCAAGACTGTTGCTTTGCAAAGATCGCATGTTAGCATATAGTGTGATAGATAGGAAGAAGTATAGTATGTGGAATGGGAGACTTCAGTATTTATGAGACTCCTCTTTACTGTATTTATGATTTAGGAGATTTAAAGGGTGAGGGGTAGTAATGACAAATATGATCTAGGAATTGTTAAGAAGTTGTTCAGTGTAAGTTACTACTTGACTAAAGTGACCACATGGGCACAGCTTTATACAGAGGTATTAATATATGTGGCACTTATTTGGTGCTAAGATATTGTACAGTAGATTTGAATTCTAAGTATTACATCTGCCTCACCCGCAAAATGCTGGCAGCAGTACACTGTGCACCCACAAAATGTATACTATTGCTCATCGCCATTCTTCGGGTTGCACTTTACCTGGGATTTGCCAAGCGCTGATATAGGTTAACTATGTGAATAGTTGTGAAGTGGGTGATTCCTTGCGCTTATACGGGATAATCCTAAGTACCGGTCTATTCATTGATCATATGACAAGTATCCATTATGGAAAGGTGACATGTAATATTAAGAACACCCCAAGGAGACCATACGTGCTCCACTGAAGCAGGATCACAGGAGATTTGGATTGTTTTCTTGTACAGTAATCTTGCTGGTGAACTTGCCAGTAGCAGGTCTTGCGCTCCAGATATTGTCGACACACTTGGGTGGCTGGCCGAGAATTGCTGTGTTTCTCTGTATGACTTTCCACATGACGTAATGGATTATTACAAAATCCTCATTAAATAAATTTATTGTATTCTTTCAGCCTGAGTTGCAGGATCACTCATAAAATTTACCTGATCTTTTTGTATTCTTAGTGTTTTCAATTAGGAATCAGACTAATTTTTTATAGCTTTGATGGTCTTTTGGTAAGTTCTTTTTTTTTTACTCTCTGGCTTAACGTCCATCTGATAAATTGTAAAATGTTTTCAAGGAACATCATTTTTGAACAATGTTTGTACACATTTGAACACTTTTTCTATTTTGGTTTTGTACATTTTTATGTATGCACAATGTATAGAATATTTCTTGTAAATAAACAGTTTGATTTTTTTATTGAGCTCTGAGTTGGGTCAATTTATTATTGTATGTCTGTGTGCCAAAGAAAGAAAAGAATTCCCTTCTTTTGTACAATATACAAAAGACATACATTCACCTGAGATTTAGGAACCTACTTGTATTTAGTATGCGCTGCAGCAAAAATAAACTCCGCAAAAATTAAATTGCAGCACCAAGAAGGAAAAATTGTGAAATTATGAAAATCACAGGATCAATAGACATGTTAATGATATGCAAATTGTCATGGGTTTACTGCTATAGAGAGGATCCAGAAGACCTGCTGTCTGATTTCTGGTACTCCTGTACTGTTTAGAAGCATTTCATCTTCATAGTAAACAGTACAGGTTTCTGCTAGCAGTGCAGGGGTTAATCTGTTCTGCTGAGAGCTCCTGGAGACCTTTCTGCTTTGATGATTTCAGCTGATCAGTGTTTGCTACTCCCCTCTGCTATATATACTCAACTCTGGCAAACAAGCATTGCCAGAGTTAGTTCTATACTGCTTGGTTTGAGAGCTGGAGGTGTTGGTTGTTTGAGGAGGCATTTTAGAGTGTTTTTCAATAGACTGTGGTGTGGCGATTTGTCTGTGTACATACCCTCAACCTCTCTTAGGCCTCATTCTCACATCCATGTCTCCAGTACGTGTAGTGACAGTTTTCAAACGTACCGGAGACACTGACACACATAGACCCATTGAAATGAATGGGTCTGTGCACATGTCAGTGTGTTTCCACGGAAAGTGTGCCCGAATGCACCACACGTAGACATGTCCGTTTTTTACCGTCAGCACGGGTGTCAAAACATTCCGCACACGTGCACACGGAGAACACACATGATGTCATCCATGTGACACGCACTGGCACCAGGGAAGAAGCGCTACAGTAAGCGCTGTTCCCCGGCGGCGGGTGCTGAAGACGGCTCTCATCATTCTCCCCTGCTCTGCCAGCGATCGGCGCGAGCAGAAGAGAATGATGAGAGTTATTTTAAAGTCAGAACGATGACAGCAGGTGGGGGCTTTTGGGACTATTACTCCCATCATCTGACACCTGCTGCCGCTAATAACAATGACAGCAGGAGTGGATGATCGGGGTATTCCTCCCCTGCCACCTGCAATCTAACTAAATAATTGACTGAAAACCCAATGTGGGTTCCCTATTTTCTTTAACCAACCAAGCAAAACTCACAGCTGGGGGCTGCAACCGTGAGCTTCAGCAAGGTTGGTTATCAAGAACAGAGGGGTCCCCACGCTGTTTTTTTTTTTTTATTTAAATAAATAATTTTTAAAAATGGCATGGGATCCCCCCATTTTTGACAACCAGCCTTGCTAAAGCTCTTAGCTGGGGGCTGGTATTTTCAGTCTGGTAAGGGGCCATTGATATAGACCCCACCTTCTGCCCAGAAAAGGCACATCTATTAGATGCACCAATTCTGGCGCTTTGCCTGGCTCTTCCCACTTTCCCTATAGTGGTGGCAAGTGGGGTTCATATTTGTGGGGTTGATGTCACCTTTGTATTGTCAGGTGACATCAAGCCCATGGCTTAGTAATGGAGAAGCTTCTATAAGACACCTATCCATTACTAATCCTATAATTACACGTTAAATAAAGACACAGCCAGAATAAAGTCCTTTATTTGAAATAAGACTAAACACAGTTTTTTATTTTTATTTATACACCTAATTCCAGCTAAACCCTCGTTCTCCTGTAATAAAAGTAAAATAAAAAAACAACAATATACCATAGCTGTCCGTCGTTTTGTCCCACGCCATAATCCATGTCTGGGGGATAAACAGTTTTCAACCAGGATGGTGCGAAGATGCATCCACGCTGAGAACCGCTGGTGAATGAGTCAGCCTCAGTGACGTCACTGAGGTTGCGCTCCCAGCCGACCTGAACTGCGGTGACCTCTGGACCATGGGAAAATCTCAGTGATGAAGTCACCGCAATTCAAGCTCAATGTCTTCACAGCAGATCACCGTGAGAATTTTTCAGATTTTTTCTCTTCCCAGAGTTCCACGCAGTTGTCTGAGTGCATATTTGTATAACTGGTATTTTCATTTATCTCTGTCTTCCCTTGTTAGTCTGGTTTTGTGTATTCATATACACATCAACTCCCCACTTTCCTGGGTGCTGGAGGGGGGAGATATTGGCTGATTCAGGAGTGAGGCACGTGTTCCCGGCATCTTCACCATCAGAAGTACTCCAGTGAGCAGGGATCGCTAGGATGCTCCTAGCTCTGGGGATAGGAAGAAGCCACTAGCCCCGGGATATCAACATTTTAAAAACATCTCAATATATATGAATATCTCTTACAAATACTTGTACTATAATTGAGGTTATTAATGCTTATCTGAGGAACGTCGTGCCACGCTGAATGCTCTTGCCCACAAATTTTCAAGCTTTACTGCTGACAACTCACTTTGCAGTTGCCGACTAATGATGTCTCAGATGTGCTCAATGGGAGACAAGTTTGGAGACGCTATAGACCATGGCAGCATGATTAGGCCATGCAGGCTGCTCATAGTAGCACGAGAACATGCGGCCTTGTGTTGTCATGTTGAACTTTTTTTTTACTGTCAAATAGTGTTGTTCTGAAAAGCAGCTCCTGAGAGACTTTAGTGAAATGGCAGTACCACTGGTTCCACAACCAAATCAATGTAACATCGAGCCAAAAGTGTATCTGGATTGAAGACTAGAAGGGTCAGGCTATCGTACATTATACCATATCACATTTTAATCCCAGAAGTAGGACTGATGTGATGTTCCCTTGGAAGACCTCTTTATGGCATTGCCAATGTGGTGTTGTTGAATTTAATAAATTACATGTACTTATCCATTCTGTACTGCAAATAAAATTAGACATCACATACCAAGGCTAAGGTATCAAAATGTTTACACAAATCATCAATGACGTTTGTACGACATTGTATGTCATGAAGAGGCCTTCAGAATGGAAAGTGAAAGTGTCCAGCGTGATAATATCAGGCCTCATGTCACTAGTGCTACTGGGAGCAGCCAACGTGGCTTAAATGTGCTACCATTGCCTGATGTGTCTCTGTACTTGTCTCCCATTGAGCACATCTGGATGTCATTGGACGGGAACTGCCAGCAAAGGATCTTGATGATTTGTGTGCCCAAGTGTATTCAGTAATGGCAGAACATTCAGACAACCATTAATAACCTCATAGATAGCATGTCAAGGTGTGCAAGTGCTTGGCGATTGGCATTTCTGTACTCAATACCGAATAAATTGATGTTTTCAAAATTTTGTTTCCAATTTTAAATCATTTGCATATCATTAACATGTGCATTGATCATGTGATTTTCACAATGCCACAACTTTTTTTTTGTGTTATGGGAATCGGCTATAAGTTGTTCCGACACAACATGCTGATGTGACATAATTCGGCAATCAAGTAAACCCCTTAAACACAAAGTGAAAATAGAAAAAAATAAAAATATAAAAGTAAAAAATGCTTAAAGACAAAATATTCTTACCCCAATTTCTTCCTTTTTCATAAACGTTTGTTTTTTTTACTCTCAAGAGTCTAAGACTACACTCCAGATTGCGATTTTTTGCTGTAGTCACGCTAGGATCACAACAGTTTGAATTTTAGGAAATTGTGGGAGCAGTAAAAAAAAATCACACCATGGCTTCAATGGATGAACGCAGCCTAATAAAGGAGTAAGAAACCATCACGGGTTCAGTCACTGCTGTGTGTATAGTGAGCGGTGGATGTAGCCGTGATCCCGTGCTGGAGCCACCCCCGTGACTAAACCGGAATGCTGTCAGGAAGACTAAAGCTCATTTCCTCCCGGTAGTGGGGTCTAAGTGCCGACACCGGGCAGGTTCACAACACTATTAACCTGCAGATGAACTCCATTTTTGGAGGTTAAAGGGAACTTGTCAGGTCCCCAGTGCCCCCAGAACCACCAGCTGTTGTGTCTACATATCTAAACACTCTGCCTAACAATCCCTTTATTACATTACACACATAAACAGATATCTAAAAAAAAAGTATTTCTAAATTCTGTTAATGATATGTAAATGAGGCTTCTGACAAGTCCATGGGCGTTAGTGTCCCCAGACTGGTCAGCTAACTTAGCATGTCATCACACTGTGGGCATGATATCATGACTTACAAGCGCTGGCATCATCGCCCTATGGACTAGTCAAAGAACTAACGTACCATAAATGGACTTTAGATATACTTTCTCTAATTATCTGTTTATGCGTGTAATGTAACTGTAATTACATGTAATCTATTGTCATTTGTTGAAGATTTGCAGTTCAGAATCCTTACTACAAATCTGCAGCAAATACACCGCATTTGAACATGGCCTTAATGTGTCTTTACTTATGGTTCCGTCCCAGTTTATTATACTATGGCTTAAATAATCATGGGAAAAAAATTACAATTCAAAATAAAACACAGTGAAACATAAATGAAATGACATCTTACCTGCTTGTTCATAAATATGTAGATCAGTGGATTGCATACAGTACTGCTTTTGGCCAAAATTGAAGGTATAACACTTGCAACTGGAGTGACAATTCCAGGCCTTCCAAATGTTGCAAGTAAAGAAACCACTCCATAAGGCAGCCAGCAAATAAGGTAGCAGATGACAGTGGTGATCACCATGAACAGGACATGGTACTCTCTCTTTCTGGCTGTACTTTTTCTTACTTTTCCAACCTAGTTAAATATAAATATAATTAGTTTACGTTACCTTGTGTTACATGTTAATGTCCATATTTTCTTTAAAGAGCATTTCCCCCAAATATCAAAAAAATCTACTGTAAATATAAGCCCTTAATTTGTTTTTGCCTCTCCAGTCAAGTAGGTAATATTGTTATGTTTTAAAGGGAATCTGTCAACAGGTTTTTGCTATGTTACCTGAGAGCAGCATAATGTAGTGGCCTAGAGCCCGATTCCAGGGATGTATCACTTATTGTATTGCTTGATGCAGTTTTGATAGAATCCCTGTTTTCTCTGCTGTAGATGTAGCAGTGCTCAAATGCTGAGCTCTCTTTAAACCTCCCAAACCCCCTCATTGGCAGCTTCTTGTGTACACAGTGCATGGAGAGCAAGCTGCCAATCATTGGTAAGGGTGGGGTTACACAGATTAGCCGATCTGGCATGAATGTGAGACCTAGCCCTAATCTCCTGCTGATAAAATTGTATTGTATTGAAACTACAGCACACTGCTTAATAAGTTATACACCCCTGGAATCAGGCTCTCTCGCCCTATATTATACTGCTCTCAGATTAAATAGCAAAAGCCTTATGAACGATTCCCTTTAAAGGCTTTGAGCTATCAAGACATCCTCTATCCATAGACTCTATTATGGCACACGCAAAGGAGGAAAGTCGTTGCTAATTTAGTTAAAAGACAACCCTGTATTTTGGAAAAAAGTTTGCTACATTAGGTTCTTATGATAGTAACAGCAGTCTACTGGGGTATCCAGATGTTCCACCTCCTGTGACCAGTTCATTGTCAAAATGTGAGTAACCGGTCAGAAACGCAAAATAAAGCATGAATACTTAAAGGAATTTCCTGCGATCTTCCTACTTAGTTGGGTGATATATTAATTCCTATGTTACACAGAGAAAGATCTAACCAATCCCTCTTCCACTAATTTGCTTAAAGCGAACCTGTCAGCAGGATTTTGCTAAGTAATCTACAGACAGTTTCAGGTTGACGCCGTTATACTGATTAAAATTATACCTTGGTTGACGAAATCCGTCTTGTGGTTCTCGTGTATTCAGTGCCCACAGGTGTTATGAATGTTTTAGAAATGAATTCTGAGCAGAAGCTCCCTCTGGTGGTTGCAAACAGTACTGAACCATTCAATGAGGATTGGCAATCAGGGATCACGGACTGGCTGGATATAAGGGAGGTTTCCCCCATCATGGTTGCCGGTGATCAATTGTTCTTGTCTCAACGTTGTTTACTGGTTCTGTAACGGGTCAGGTAGGTGGAACCTCTGAGCTTTATTTATACAAGAAGGCCATACCTGTAAGAGAGCGGGTGGCGCCCAGGGAGACAGACAGGAAGTCACGGCAAGTGACGGGGCAGTCTCTGGCCATACGGGAAAGGATCACGGCAAGTGACCGGGGCAGTCTCTGGATTGACAGGCAGGTTGTCACGGCAAGTGACCGGGGCAGTCTCTGGATAGACAGGCAGGTTGTCACGGCAAGTGACCGGGGCAGTCTCTGGATTGACAGGCAGGTTGTCACGGCAAGTGACCGGGGTAGTCTCTGGATAGACAGGCAGGTTGTCACGGCAAGTGACCGGGGTAGTCTCTGGAACAGCCGGGGATCACCGCTTGTGACGTCCGAACCTCCGGGTAGGGCTGCAGTCAGATGGCAGAAGATCGCTCCCAAGTGAGCAGGCAAGAGTCTCTGGAATAGCCGTGGATCACCACTTGTGACGTCCGAACCTCCGGGTAGACTTGCGGACAGGTAGCATACAGCAAACGGGCAGGAAACAGGCAGGTAACTGGTAACGGGACCTGAGGGCTGAAGCAGAGTGAAACAGTGCAACAACAACATTGCTCGGGCACCTCCATTAAGGAGGAAGCCCTTAATATAGGGTGGAGTCCTCCGGCATTGGCCGGGGACTTATTTGAAAAATGCGCGCGGCTCCTTTAAGAGCGGGGGAGGGCGCGGGCGCGCGCCCTAAGTCCAGCAGCAGGGAAGGAGCGCGCAGCCCCAGCAGGGCGGAAGGAGGACGCTGAGGAAGGGTAAGGGGGGCGACGTCCCTGCCTGGCAGAGGACGCTGCTGCAGGGGAACAGCGTCCCTGCCTGGCAGAAGGCAGGGACGCCGACGCTACAGTACCCCCCCTCTAGGCCCCCCCCTCTTTAGGCCAGAAAGAAATTTAGCTAGGATGAGAGGGGCATGGATGTTCTCCCGAGGCTCCCACGTTCTCTCCTCAGGACCAAACCCCTTCCAATCCACCAAAAAATAAGTCTTTCTTCCTACCCTTTTGGTGGCCAGAATGTTCTCTACCTCAAATTCATCGTCAGCAGACACTGGAGCAGGAGGTGTACCTGTAGACTTGAAAAAAGAGTTAAGTACCACCGGTTTGAGGAGAGATACATGGAAAGAGTTAGGAATGCGCAAATTGGCCGGGAGTCTCAATTTATAGGACACCGGGTTGATCTGACTGATGATCTCAAAGGGACCGATGAACCGAAGGCCTAACTTGTAGGAAGGAATCTTGAGCCGGACATACTTGGACGAAAGCCAGACCTTATCCCCAGGACGGAATTGAGGAGGATCCAGACGTCTTTTGTCAGCATGTCTCTTCATACGCTCGGATGACTGAATGAGTGCGGATCGGGTACTCTCCCATATGGAGGAAAATTCTCTAACCAGAGATTCCGCAGCTGGATTGTCCACAGAGATGGTGACAGGAACAGGGATCCGAGGGTGCTGACCGAAGACTACAAAAAGCGGAGACTTGGAGGAAGATTCGCTCTCGTGATTATTGTAAGAGAATTCGGCCCAAGGCAGGAGCTCCACCCAGTCAGAATGGTGGGCATTAACGAAGTGCCGGAGATAACTGGTCAGATTCTGATTGATTCGCTCAACTTGTCCATTGGACTGCGGGTGGTAAGCGGAGGAGAAATCCAAGGTGACGTCTAGCAACTTACAAGTGGCTCTCCAGAAACGTGAGGTGAACTGTACCCCACGATCCGACACAATGTGACGAGGCAGACCATGGAGACAGAAGATGTGGCGGATAAAGTCTTTAGCCAACTCGGGTGCAGACGGAAGACCTGGCAGAGGAATGAAGTGAGCCATCTTGGAAAAGCAGTCAGCGACCACCCAAATGACCGTACAACCGGCAGAAACGGGCAGATCTGTTATGAAGTCCATGACTATATGCTGCCAGGGGGCAGCGGGTACAGGAAGCGGAAGAAGACGGCCGGCAGGCAGGTGTCTCGGAACTTTGTTGCGGGCACAGGAGACACAGGCAGATACAAAGTCTATTACGTCCTTGTGCAGGGTAGGCCACCAATAATGCCGGGTTATGAGTTGGAGGGTCTTTTTCTGACCGGCGTGGCCAGCCAGTTTAGACGAATGACCCCAGTGTAGGATTCTCTTCCGGTCGGTTACTGATACGAACGTCTTACCAGGAGGGAGACGATTTAGACTCACGGGAGCCACCCGCATCACTCTGGCGGGATCGATGATATGTTTAGGTTCTTCCTCGAGATCTGACACCATGAAAGACCGGGACAAGGCATCAGCCTTGACGTTCTTGTCAGCCGGGCGAAAATGCAAGAGAAAATCGAAGCGGGCAAAAAACAAGGACCACCGGGCTTGGCGAGGGTTAAAGGGTATGCCACACTAAACAATATCGCTAACGGGATCGCTAAAAAACGTCACTATTTAGCGATCCCGTTAGCGATATTGTTCAGTGCGGCAGCTTCCAGCGACGAGCTTCCTGCTGTGATCTCGCTCGTCGCTGGAATCGCTCCGGACCCTATTTTCTCGTCGGCGCTCCCGCTGGGTAAGTATTTAATCGCTGTGTGGCACCTTTTCTTAGCGATTTAGCGGTACTTTTGTACCGCTAAAGTCGTTAAGAAGATCGCTAACGGCGATAGCGTCGTTAACTATATCGCTAAATGCGGCAGCATTTAGCGATATAGAAACAATCCCGCTAGCGATCGCATTAGTATGCGTCGTTATCGTGATCGCTAGCGGGATTGTTTAGTGTGGCAGTACCTTAAGTCTCTGAGCATGCTGGAGGTAAGCCAGATTCTTGTGGTCCGTGTAAATGATTACCGGATGAAGAGCCCCTTCGAGTAGGTAACGCCACTCCTCCAATGCCAACTTGATGGCCAATAACTCTCGGTCTCCTATGGAGTAGTTGCGCTCGGAGGAGGAGAAGAGTTTGGAGAAGAAGCCGAAGGATACCATCCTCCCGGATGAAGATTTTTGAGTGAGTACCGCTCCGGCTCCAGAGGAGGAAGCGTCCACCTCCAGGAAGAACTGCTTGTTGCCGTCCGGGCGATGCAGCACTGGAGCGGAAGAGAAGGCCTGTTTTAAGGAAAGAAAGGCCTCCTCTGCTTCGGGCGTCCACTGTTTGGGGTTAGCATCCTTGCGGGTGAGCGCGGAGATTGGAGCAGTCCTGGAAGAGAAGTGCGGTATGAAGAGGCGGTAATAGTTGGCGAATCCCAGGAACCGCTGAATGGCCTTCAACCCCTCCGGTCGAGGCCACTTCTCGATGGCAGACAGTTTCTCCGGATCCATTCGTAGGCCTGTCTGAGAAATGATGTAGCCCAAAAACGGAAGCGAGGTCTGCTCAAAGAGGCACTTCTCATATTTGGCGAAGAGGTGATTCTGCCTGAGCCTGAGCAGAACCTGACGAACATCCCTCCGGTGAGACTGGAGGTCCGGAGAGAAGACCAAGATATCGTCTAGGTACACCACAACGCAAGAGTAGAGGAGGTCCCGAAAGATGTCATTGACCAACTCCTGAAAGACTGCTGGAGCATTACAGAGACCAAAGGGCATCACCAAATACTCGTAGTGGCCGTCCCGGGTGTTGAATGCCATCTTCCATTCATCTCCCAGACGGATACGAACCAGATTGTATGCCCCACGAAGATCCAGTTTGGTGAAGATTCTCGCCCCTCTAAGTCGATCAAACAATTCTGGAATGAGCGGAAGAGGGTACTTATTCTTCACCGTGATCAAATTTAAGCCTCTGTAGTCAATACAGGGACGGAGAGATCCGTCTTTCTTTTTTACGAAGAAGAAACCTGCTCCCGCTGGGGAGGTAGATTTCCGGATGAATCCTTTGGCCAAGTTCTCCTCGATATATTCGGACATCGACCTGGTCTCAGCAGCGGACAATGGGTAAATACGCCCACGGGGAGGCGTAGTACCAGGTAGCAGGTCGATCGGGCAATCATACGGTCTGTGTGGGGGTAATGTCTCTGCTTCCTTTTTATTAAAGACATCAGCGAAAGACCAATATGGAATCGGGAGTCCTGGTAGATTAGCAGGTGTAGGAGAAGGACGGACAGGATGAACAGGCACCAGACACGTTTGATGACAGTCCTGTCCCCAGCGAAGAATCTCTCCAGTCTGCCAGTCGAGCACGGGTGCATGCTTTTGGAGCCAAGGCAGACCTAGTAAGAAAGCGTGAGAGAGTCCAGGTAGAACATGAAATGAGATACTCTCAGAATGTAACATTCCCACCTGCAGGGTTATAGCCTCGGTGATAAGCTGGATGGGACGTGGTAGAAGACCCCCATCTACAGCAGCAACAGATACTGGTTCAAGCAGAGGTTTGGTGGGAATGCGATATTTCTCTACCAGAGCCTGTGAAACGAGATTCCCAGCTGCTCCAGAATCAAGTTGGGCTAGTTCGAAGTAACGGTTCTCACCGAGGAGAATTGAGACAGACAGCAGCAGAGATGAAGAGGATTTATTCTTGTCTAGGTGGACCTCTCCGAGCGAACCTAGACACAGGCGTTTCCTGACCTCTCTGGGCAGGTACGGATCCGGTGCTCCTTACTGCCACAGTAGAAGCAACTCCCCTCAGCACGGCGTGAGTCCTGACGGGCTTTGACCATCTTGGTCTGGTCGACCTGCATGGGCTCTGCCGGGGGCACTTGAGGAGATACGGAAGGAGTTACAGGTCTCTGAAATGAAGGAGCTAGGCGAGGAAACCTTCTCTCACGGGTGACCTCTTTGGCTCGCTCCTGGAACCGTAGATCAATTCGATTGGCCAGAGTTATTAGGTCATCGAGAGAGGTTGGAATGTCCCGACCGGCAAGTTCATCTTTAATGCGGCCGGACAGGCCCTCCCAGAAGACAGCTATCAGAGCGTCATTATCCCAAGCCAGCTCTGAGGCAAGGGTACGAAACCTTATGGCATATTGACCCACGGTGAGACTCTCCTGACGAAGACGCAGCAGAGATGATGCAGAGGAGGTCTTCCGTCCGGGTTCATCGAATACCTTCCGGAAGGCTAAGAGAAAAGCAGACAGGTTAGACACCAGAGGATCTTCTCTTTCCCAAAGAGGATTTAGCCAGGCCAGGGCCTCTCCGGTGAGATGTGACATGATGAAGGCAATTTTGGCCCGGTCAGAGTTAAACTGGTGTGCCAGGAGTTCAAAATGCAGGGTACATTGGTTGATGAAACCCCGAGCCAGAGCAGGGTCGCCTCCAAACCGAGGAGGAGCTGAAAGTCGAGGTCCTGGAATAGAAACCACGGAGTTGGTAAGCAGCGGAACTGCCGGATTGCGAGTCATGGTGCTCGCG
Organism: Oophaga sylvatica; assembly: GCA_033576555.1. Taxonomy (NCBI): domain Eukaryota; kingdom Metazoa; phylum Chordata; class Amphibia; order Anura; family Dendrobatidae; genus Oophaga; species Oophaga sylvatica. The sequence goes on along the minus strand of JARQOD010000002.1, from coordinate 279,917,735 downwards.
GTGGTTGTCGGGGAAGTATTCAGAGTGTCCAGGCGGGAATTAACACACCGCAGATGACCCAGGATGGACTCCTGTTGAGACCTCTGACGAGACAGTTCATGACACAGGTCAGATAGCGAAGGGGTTTGGGTGCCACCGGGTTCCATGGCCCGAGCAAACTGTAACGGGTCAGGTAGGTGGAACCTCTGAGCTTTATTTATACAAGAAGGCCATACCTGTAAGAGAGCGGGTGGCGCCCAGGGAGACAGACAGGAAGTCACGGCAAGTGACGGGGCAGTCTCTGGCCATACGGGAAAGGATCACGGCAAGTGACCGGGGCAGTCTCTGGATTGACAGGCAGGTTGTCACGGCAAGTGACCGGGGCAGTCTCTGGATAGACAGGCAGGTTGTCACGGCAAGTGACCGGGGCAGTCTCTGGATTGACAGGCAGGTTGTCACGGCAAGTGACCGGGGTAGTCTCTGGATAGACAGGCAGGTTGTCACGGCAAGTGACCGGGGTAGTCTCTGGAACAGCCGGGGATCACCGCTTGTGACGTCCGAACCTCCGGGTAGGGCTGCAGTCAGATGGCAGAAGATCGCTCCCAAGTGAGCAGGCAAGAGTCTCTGGAATAGCCGTGGATCACCACTTGTGACGTCCGAACCTCCGGGTAGACTTGCGGACAGGTAGCATACAGCAAACGGGCAGGAAACAGGCAGGTAACTGGTAACGGGACCTGAGGGCTGAAGCAGAGTGAAACAGTGCAACAACAACATTGCTCGGGCACCTCCATTAAGGAGGAAGCCTTAATATAGGGTGGAGTCCTCCGGCATTGGCCGGGGACTTATTTGAAAAATGCGCGCGGCTCCTTTAAGAGCGGGGGAGGGCGTGGGCGCGCGCCCTAAGTCCAGCAGAGGGAAGGAGCGCGCAGCCCCAGCAGGGCGGAAGGAGGACGCTGAGGAAGGGTAAGGGGGGCGACGTCCCTGCCTGGCAGAGGACGCTGCTGCAGGGGAACAGCGTCCCTGCCTGCAGAAGGCAGGGACGCCGACGCTACAGGTTCACTTGGAAGATTGCTGATTCTTGCCTCTTCTCCTGCTCTCAGTTAAGATATTTTCTGTTTTTTGTTTTTGTGCTTGCCATTTGTATATTTCTCTGCATTTCTGTGAGGTTGGCCAGGTTCCCCTCCCCGGGGGGCTTGGTCTCCTCTCGGTTCCTCTGGAGCCATTGTTGTTTGTTCATTTGCCTTTTCCAGTTTTTTTTTCTGTGGCTGCGGCTTAGTTTTGTTACACCAGAGAACTAATTTAGGTGGTAGAGGTCGTGTGATCTCAGGTGTTTTTGCAATTAGTAGCGTTGGGTTTTTTTAAGGGTTTTTTTGGATTGCAGTAAGTATCCTTCCTATCCTTTTCTGTCTAAGTCAGATTGGGCCCCAGCGTTTGCTCATACTATTTTCTGTCTGTGTCTGTATTTCCTCTTGTCTAACCGCCATTACATGTTTGGGGGCTTCCTATGTTCTTTGGGGATCTGCTCCGGGGCAGATAGCTTTCCTCTTTCTATCTTTAGGTGTAGTTAGCCTCTCAGGCTATGACGAGGCGTCTAGGACCAACGTAGGAACGCTCCACGGCTGCCTTTAGTTGTGGTTTGTCAGGGTACTGTAATCCACTAGATTCCAACCTCTCTGGTGTATTGCCGCTTTTGCCTGCTCTCCTCAGCTACCAAAACATAACAGTATCACCGGCCAAACTGAAAATTATATGGTACTCACAGAAGGGAAAAATAGTGTGGAAAAAAAAAAAAAATTGTCAGAGTTGTCAAGATTTTTTTTTTTTTTCGTTTGTTGCATTTTTTTTCCCTCTTTTTCTCTGGGTGCTGAGGAGGATTTTTTTTTCTCTCAATGGAGTTTGCACAGTTGTCTGGCCGTGTGGATCAGCTTGTCACTGAAGTTCGGAGTATTGCTACCTATCTTGCAGGGTTGCTGATTGTGGAACTTAGGATCCCCATGCCAGATTTGTTTTTAGGGGATCGAGCTAAATTTCTGAATTTCAAAAATAACTGTAAGTTGTTTTTTACCTTAAAACCTAAGTCCTCAGGGAACGCAGCACAGCAGGTTCAAATTGTCATCTCTCTCCTGCGCGGCGATCCTCAGGATTGGGCTTTTTCCCTGACACCTGGGACCCTGTTTTGAGTAATGTTAATGCATTTTTTCTGGCTCTGGGGTTATTGTACGATGAACCTAATGTCACTGATCAAGCTGAAAAAACCTTGTTGGCATTAAATCAGGGGCTTGAGGACGCTGAGTTGTACTTCCGAAAGTGGGCAGTTCTGACCAAATGGAATGATGATGCTTTGGCAGCTCTTTTTCGGAAGGGTCTGTCAGAGAATGTAAAAGATGTTATGGTGGGTTTCCCTGCTCCCTCTGGTCTCAATGATTCTATGTCATTGGCGATTCAAATTGACAGACGTTTGCGTGAGCATAGAGGTATGCGTGGAATGGTGTTGCCTTGAGAACCAGCTTCTGAGCCCATGCAGTGTGATAGAGTGGCTTCAGGGGCACAGCGTCATGAGTTTCGAAAACGCAATGGGTTATGTTTCTACTGTGGTGATGCCTCTCATGCTATTTCAGTCTGCCCTAAGCGGGGAAGACGTTTTGCACGCTCAGTTGTCTGTTGTGAATGGGTTTGAGATGAGTTCTGAGCAGAGGCTCCCTCTGGTGGTTACAAGCGGTGCTAGTCTGTCCAGTGAAGATTGTGAGGACTGGGAATCAGGTGTTACTGACTGGTCTTATATAAGGGAGTCACCTTCCCATCAGGGTTGCCGGTGATCAATTGTTCTGGTCTGAATCCTTTATTCCAGTTTCTCTTGTAGCCTGCTGTGTCGTGTCTGCATCTCCTGCTAACAGATAAGACATTTTCTTCTTTTGTGTTTGTGCTATATTTTTGCATTTTGTCCTGCACTTCTGTGGGGGCCTTCAGGGTCCCCTCCGGGGGCTTCTGCCCTCTCAGTTTTGTTCAGCCACTGATGTTTGTACTTTTGCTTTTTCCAGTTTTTTCAGTGGCTGCTGTTTTGATTTTGTTACACCAGAGAACTAATTTAGGTGGAAGAGGTCGTGTGATCTCAGGTGTTTTTGAAATTAGTAGAGTTGGTGCTTTTCAGGGTTTTCTGGGATTGCAGTAAGTACCCTTCCTATCCTTTTCTATTTAGTTAGTTTGGGCCCCAGCGTTTGCTCATACTATTTTCTTTCTGTGTCAGTATTTCATCTTGTCTAACCGCGATTACATGTTTGGGGGCTTTCTATTATCTTTGGGGTTCTGCTCCGGGGCAGAAAGCTTTCCTATATCTATCTTTAGGTGTAGTTAGTTTCTCAGGCTGTGACGAGGCGTCTAGGACCAACGTAGGAACGCTCCACGGCTGCCTCTAGTTGTGGTGGTTAGTCAGGGTACTGCAATCTCATAGATTCCAACTGCTCTGGTGTATTGCCTTTTTTACCTGCACTCCTCAGCTACCGAAACATAACAGTTGTCTTGGGTAGTGTTCAGACTAAATTTCTGTTGACTGTTACCCTGATTTGCTCCCTGTCCACATTTTCTGCTCAGGCTTTTGTTGATTCGGGAGCAGCTATTAACCTGATGGATTTTGATTTTGCTAAACGTTGTGGGTTTCCCTTGATACCCCTACGGAAGTCTATTCCCCTACTGGGGATTGATTCTACCCCTTTGGCTGAGAATAAACCCCAGTTCTCTACTCAGGTGATAATGGGGGTTGAACCTGATCATCAGGAGAGTTGCAAATTTTTGGTGCTGTATAATCTGCATGACATTATTGTACTAGGTTTCCCTTGGTTGCAGTCTCATAATCCTGTTTTGGATTGGAAATCTGTGTCTGTAACCAGTTGGGGCTGCCAATGTGTTAATGCCAACACTCCTGTTTTTTCTGCCTCTCCCCAGGCTCAAGATGTGCCTGACTTTTTGACTGATTTTTCTGATGTGTTTAGCGAAAGTAAATCTGCATCCTTGCCCCCCATAGGAGCTATGACTGCGCTATTGAATTAGTGCCTGGTAGTAAATTCCCTAAAGGTCGCCTTTTTAACTTGTCTGTACCTGAACATGACACTATGCGGTCTTATATCAAGGAGTCATTGGAGAAGGGTCATATCAGACCATCCTCTTCACCCTTGGGTGCCGGTTTTTTCTTTGTGGCCAAAAAGGATGGTTCATTAAGGCCGTGTATTGATTATCGTCTCTTGAACAATATCACTGTGAAATATCAATATCCATTACCCTTGATTTCTGACCTGTTTTCCAGGGTGAAAAGTGCTATTTGGTTTACCAAGCTTGACCTCAGGGGGGCGTATAACCTTATTCGCATTAAGACGGGGATGAATGGAAGTCGGCGTTTAATACCCCAGAGGGACATTTTGAGTACCTAGTGATGCCCTTTGGGCTCACTAATGCTCCTTCTATCTTCCAGTCCTTCATGAATGACATTTTCAGGGATTTTGTGGATAAATTTCTGATTGTTTATTTGGATGATATCTTGATTTTTTCCAATGACTGGGACTCTCATGTGAAACATGTTCGGACTGTGTTCCAGATTTTGAGAGAGAATGCTCTGTATGTGAAGGGATCAAAGTATCTTTTTGGCATACAGAGGATCTCATTTCTGGGATTCATTTTGTCTCCATCTGTTATTGAAATGGACCCGGTCAAGGTTCAGGCCATCTGTGATTGGGTCCAACCTACTTCATTAAAGGCTCTTCAGAGATTCTTGGGTTTTGCCAATTTTTATCGTAAATTTATTGGTAATTTCTCTGTTATTGTTAAACCATTGACTGATTTGACCAAAAAGGGTTCTGATGTGGTGAATTGGCCTCCTGAGGCAGTCTCTGCGTTTCAGGAGCTTAAGCGGAGATTCACTTCTGCTCCTGTTCTACGGCAGCCTGATGTTTCTCTGCCATTTCAGGTGGAGGTTGATGCCTCTGAAATTGGGGCAGGTGCCGTTTTGTCCCAAAGAGATCCAGAGACCTCTAAAAGTAACCCTTGTGCCTTTTTCTCTCGAAAATTTTCTCCAACTGAACGTAATTATGACGTGGGTAATCGGGAGTTATTGGCCATGAAGTGGGCTTTTGAAGAGTGGAGACATTGGCTGGAGGGAGCCAAACATCAGGTGGTGGTCCTCACGGACCATAAGAATCTGGTTTATCTAGAATCAGCCAAGCGACTTAATCCTAGACAGGCCAGGTGGGCCTTGTTTTTCACACGTTTTAATTTTGTGGTTTCCTTTCTTCCTGGCACTAAGAATATTAAGGTGGATGCCCTCTCGAGGAGTTTCCTTGCGGACTCTCCTGAGTTATCTGATCCTGCTGTTATTTTGAAAGAGGGTGTAGTTCTTTCCGCCATCTCGCCCAATTTGAGACTGGCTCTGGAGGGGTGTCAGGAGGATAAACCCGAGCGCTGCCCTGTTGGGAAATTGTTTGTCCCAGACCACTGGAAGAAGAGTGTGATGTCTGAGATTCATTGTTCCGCATTGGCCGGTCATCCCGGAATTTTTGGTACCAGAGACTTGGTGAGTCAGTCCTTTTGGTGGCCTACTTTGTCTCGTGACGTTAGGGAGTTTGTGCAGTCCTGTGGGACTTGCTCTCGCTCCAAGCCTTGCTCTCGCTCTAGTGGTTTGTTGATGCCATTGCCTGTTCCCAAGAGACCATGGACCCATATCTCTATGGATTTTATTTCTGACCTCCCTGTTTCTCAGAGAATGACCGTTATCTGGGTGATTTGTGATAGGTTTTCCAAGATGATACATCTTGTGCCATTACCTAAGTTGCCTTCCTCCTCCGAATTGGTGCCTTTGTTCCTTCAGCACGTGGTTCGGTTACACGGCATTCCTGAGAACATTGTGTCTGACAGAGGAGTCCAGTTTGTTTCCAGATTTTGGAGGTCTTTTTGTTCTAAACTTGGTGTTCAATTGTCTTTCTCCTCTGCTTTTCATCCTCAGACCAATGGACAAACTGAGAGAACAAACCAGACATTGGAGACTTATCTGAGATGCTTTGTGTCTGCTGATCAAGATGACTGGGTCTCTTTTTGCCTTTGGCTGAGTTTGCTCTTAATAATAGGGCAAGCTCTGCCACTTTGATGTCTCCATTTTTCTGCAATTTTGGGTTTCACCCTCGATTTTCTTCGGGACAGACGGAGGCTTCTGTCTGTCCAGATGTTGACTCTGTTGTGGAGCGTATGCAGCAGATTTGGGACCAGGTAGTGGAGAGGTTGTCCCTCTCTCAGGAGAAGGCCCAGCGGTTTGCCAACCGGCATAGGACTGATGGTCCTCGGTTTAAAGTTGGGGACTTGGTCTGGTTGTCCTCAAGAAATATCCCTATGAGAGTTGCATCTCCTAAGTTTAAGCCTAGGTTTATTGGACCTTATAAGATCATGGAGATTCTTAATCTTGTTTCCTTTCGTTTACTTCTTCCAGGGACATTTAAGATCCATAACGTGTTCCACAAGTCCTTATTGAAGAGGTTTGTCGAGCCAGTGTTTCCTATGGCTGCGCCCCCTGACCCTGTTTTGGTTGAGGGCAATCTGGAGTATGTGGTTGAGAAAATATTGGATTCTCGTTTTTCTAGACGGAAACTCCAGTATTTGGTTAAGTGGAGAGGTTATGGTCAGGAGGACAATTCTTGGGTGTTTGCTTTGGACATCCATGCTAGGAGACTGATCCGTGCGTATCACAGAGCTCATCCTGACCGACCTGGTTGCACAGATGAGGGTTCGGTGACCCCTCCTCAAGGGGGGGTACTGTTATGAATGTTTTAGAAATGAATTCTGAGCAGAAGCTCCCTCTGGTGGTTGCAAACAGTACTGAACCATTCAATGAGGATTGGCAATCAGGGATCACGGACTGACTGGATATAAGGGAGGTTTCCCCCCATCATGGTTGCTGGTGATCAATTGTTCTTGTCTCAACGTTGTTTCCTGGTTCACTTGGAAGCTTGCTGAGTCTTGCTCTTCTCCTGCTCTCAGTTAAGATATTTTCTGTTTTTTGTTTTTGTGCTTGCCATTTGTATATTTCTCTGCATTTCTGTGAGGTTGGCCAGGTTCCCCTCCCCGGGGGGCTTGGTCTCCTCTCGGTTCCTCTGGAGCCATTGTTGTTTGTTCATTTGCCTTTTCCAGTTTTTTTTTCTGTGGCTGCGGCTTAGTTTTGTTACACCAGAGAACTAATTTAGGTGGTAGAGGTCGTGTGATCTCAGGTGTTTTTGCAATTAGTAGCGTTGGTTTTTTTTTAGGTTTTTTTTGGATTGCAGTAAGTATCCTTCCTATCCTTTTCTGTCTAAGTCAGATTGGGCCCCAGCATTTGCTCATACTATTTTCTGTCTGTGTCTGATCTCTCAGGCTGTGACGAGGCATCTAGGACCAACGTAGGAACGCTCCACGGCTGCCTTTAGTTGTGGTGGCTAGTCAGGGTACTGCAATCCACTAGATTCCAACCTCTCTGGTGTATTGCCATTTTTGCCTGCTCTCCTCAGCTACCAAAACATAACACACAGGCCTCCCCGAAGCACAAACAGTCTGTCGCTCTCTGTCACTTTGATGAGGAGTATGTTTGTGCTTTGGGGTGGCCTGTGGACAGGTCTCTTCTTGGTTTCTCTGGCCTAGAGCACCAAGATTAGACTCTGCCTACAGTCCAGCCCAGGAGCACATGCATATCATTAACTGAAAACTTCTAACAGTGATTATACAAGAACCACAAGACGGATTTCTTCACTCCAGGTATCATTTTAATCAGTTTAACACTGCCAACCTGACAATGCCTGTACTTTACTTAGCAAAATCTGGCTGATAAGTTCATTCTAACCCCTTAACCCCCATGGGTGGTTTGCACGTTAATGACCGCGCCAATTTTTACAATTCTGACCACTGTCTCTTTATGAGGCTATAACTCTGGAATGCTTCAACGGATCTTCACGATTCTGAGAATGTTTTCTCGTGACATATTGTACTTCACGTTAGTGGTAAAATTTATTCGATATAACTTGCGTTTATTTTTGAAAAAACGCAAATATGGCGAAAAGTTTGAAAATTTTGCAATTTTCAAACTTTGAATTTTTATTCCCTTAAAACAGAGAAATATGTCACACAAAATAGTTAAGAAATAACATTTCCCACATGTCTACTTTACATCAGCACAATTTTGGAACCAAAATTTTTTTTTCCTTAGGAAATTATAAGGGTTAAAAGTTGACCAGCGATTTCTCATTTTTACAACTAAATTTACAAAGCCATTTTTTTTAGGGACCACCTCACATTTGAAGTCACTTTGAGGGGTCTATATGGCAGAAAATGCCCAAAAGTGACACCATTCTAAAATCTGCACCCCTAAAGGTACTCAAAACCTCATTCAAGAAGTTTATTAACCCTTTAGGTGCTTCACAGGAGCTGAAGCAACGTGGAATGAATATTTAACGTTTTAGTCACAAAAATGATATTTTACAAACTTTTTTTTATTTTCACAATGGTAAAATGAGAAAATGGACAGAAAAAGTTGTTGTGCATTTTCTCCTGAGTACGTCGATACCCCATATGTGGGGGAAAACCACTGTTTGGGCACACGGCAGAGCTCGTAAGGGAAGGAGCGCCGTTTGACTTTTTCAAACCAAAATTGGCTGGAATTGAGATTGGATGCCAATTTCGCGTTTGGAGAACCTCTGATGCACCTAAACAGTGGAAACCCCCCACAAGTGACACTATTTTGGAAACTAGACCCCCTATGGAACTTATCTAGATCTGTTGTGAGCACCTTGAACCCCCAAGTGTTTCACAAAACTTTATAATGCCTGGGTGTGAAAAAAAAAACAATTTTCCACAAAAATGATTTTTTTGTCCCAAATTTTTTATTTTTCCCAAGGAAATTGGACCCCAAAAGTTGTCCAATTTGTCCAGAGTACGCTGATACCCCATATGTGGGGGGGAAACTGTTTGGGCGCACGGCAGGGCTTGGAAAGGAAGTAACGTTTTGGAATGCAGACGTTGAGGGGGGCCATGTTCCGTTTGCAGTGCCCCAGATGTGCCTAAACAGTGGAAACCCCCCACAAGTGACCCCATTTTGGAAACTAGACCCCCTAAGGAACTTATCTAGATCTGTGGTGAGCAATTTGACCCCCCAAGTGCTTCACACAAGTTTATAACGTAGAGCCGTAAAATTAAAAAATCATATTTTTTCCACAAAAATGATCTTTTCACCCCAATTTTTATTTTCCCAAGGGTAACAAGACTCCAAAAGTTATTGTGCAATTTGTCCTGAGTACGCTGATACCCCATATGTTGGGGTAAAGCACTGTTTGGGTGCATGGCAGAGCTTGGAAGGGAAGGAGCGCCGTTTGACTTTTTCAACGCAGAATTGGCTGGATGCCATGTCGTGTTTGGAGAGCTCCTGATCTGCCTAAACAGTGGAAACCCCGACAAATGACACCATTTTGGAAACTAGACCCCTCAAGGAACTTATCTAGATGTGTGGTGAGAACTTTGAACCCCCAAGTGTTTCACTAAAGTTTATAATGCCCGAGCATGAAAATAAAAAAATCATATTTTTTTCCACAAACATGATCTTTTAGTCCCCAACTTTTTATTTTCCCAAGGGTAACAGGAGAAATTGGACCCCAAAAGTTGTTTTCCAATTTGTCCTGAGTACGCTGATACCCAATACGTGGGAGAAAACTACTGTATGGGCACACGTCAGGGCTCGGAAGGGAAGTAGTGACGTTTTGGATTGCAGACTTTGATGGAATGGTCTGCGGGCGTCATGTCACATTTGGAGAGCCCCTGATGTGCCTAAACAGTGGAAACCCCCCACAAGTGACCCCATTTTGGAAAATAGACCCCACAGTGAACTTATCTAGATGTGTGGTGAGCACTTTGAACCCCAAAGTGCTTCACTGAAGTTTATAACGTACAGCCGTAAAAATAAAAAATCTTTTTTTTTTTACAAAAATGATTTTTTTGCCCCCAATATTTTATTTTCACAAGGGTAACAGGAGAAATTGGACCCGAAAAGTTGTCCAATTTGTCCTGAGCACGCTGATACCCAATATGTGGGAGAAAACTACTGTATGGGCACACGTAGGGGCTCGGAAGGGAACTAGTGAGGTTTTGGATTGCAGACTTTGATGGAATGGTCTGCTGGCGTCATGTCGCATTTGGAGAGCCCCTGATGTGCCTAAACAGTGGAAACCCCCACAAGTGACCCCATTTTGGAAAATAGACCCCACAGTGAACTTATCTAGATGTGTGGTGAGCACTTTGAACCCCGAAGTGCTTCACTGAAGTTTATAACGTACAGCCGTAAAAATAAAAAATCTTTTTTTTTTTTACAAAAATGATTTTTTTGCCCCCAATATTTTATTTTCACAAGGGTAACAGGAGAAATTGGACCAAAAAAGTTGTCCAATTTGTCCTGAGCACGCTGATACCCAATATGTGGGAGAAAACTACTGTATGGGCACACGTAGGGGCTCGGAAGGAAACTAGTGAGGTTTTGGATTGCAGACTTTGATGGAATGGTCTGCTGGCGTCATGTCGCATTTGGAGAGCCCCTGATGTGCCTAAACAGTGGAAACCCCCCACAAATGACCCCATTTTGGAAAATAGACCTCACAAGGAACTTATCTAGATGTGTGGTGAGCGCTATGAAGCCCCAAGTGCTTCACAGAAGTTTATAACGTACAGCCGTAAAAACAAAAAAAATCATTTTTTTTTTACAAAAATGATATTTTCGCCCCAATTTTTTATTTTCCCAAGGGTAACAGAATAAATTGGACCCCAAGAGTTATTGTGCAATTTGTCCTGAGTATGCTGATACCCCATATGTGGGGGTAAACTACTGTTTGGGCGCATGGCAGAGCTCAGAAGTGAAGGAGCACCATTTGACTTTTTCAATGCAGAATTGGCTGGAATTGAGATCAGACGCCATGTCACATTTGGAGAGCCCATGATGTGCCTAAACAGCGGAAACCCCCCAATTCAAACTCTAACCTTAACCCCAACATACCCCTAACCCTAGTCCCAACCATAACCCTAACCACAAACCTAACCCTAACACACCCCTATCCCTAATCCCAACCCTAACCCTAATCCTAACTTTAGCCTCAACCCTAACCCTAACTTTAGCCGCAACCCTAACCCTAACCCTAATGGGAAAATGGAAATAAATACATTTTTTAAATTTTATTATTTTTCCATAACTAAGGGGGTGATAAGGGGGGGGTTGATTTACTTTTATAGCGGGTTTTTATGATTGGCAGCTGTCACGCTAAAAGACGTTTTTTATTGCAAAAAATAGTTTTTGCATCACCACATTTTGAGAGCTATAATTTTTGCATATTTTGGCCCACAGAGTCATGTGAGGTCTTATTTTTTGTGGTACGAGTTGGTGTTTTTATTGGTTCCATTTTTGAACACGTGACATTTTTTGATTGCTTTTATTTCGATTTTTGGGAGGTTAGAATGAACAAAAATCAGCAATTCATTAATTTCTTTTGGGGGAGTGTTTATACCGTTCCGTGTGGTAAAATTGGTAAAGCAGTTTTATTCTTCGGGTCAGTACGATTACGGCGATACCTCATTTATATCATTTTTTATGTTTTGGCGCTTTTATACAATAAAAACAATTTTATATAAAAAATAATTATTTTTTGCATCACTTTATTCTGTGAGCTATAACTTTTTTATTTTTTCGCTGATGATGATGTATGGTGGCTCGTTTTTTGCGGGACAAGATGACGTTTTCAGCAGTACCATGTTTATTTATATCGGTCTTTTTGATCGCGTGTTATTCCGGCAGTATGATGATAAAGCATTGATTTTTTGCTTTTTTTTTTTTTTTAACGGGTTCACTAAAGGGGTTAACTAGTGGGACAGTTTTATAGGGGGGTTGTTACGGACGCGGCGATACCAAATATGTGTACTTTTATGGTTTTGTTTTTTTTATTTACAGGAAGAAATGAATTTATTGGGGAATTTTTTTTTTTTTTTCCTTTATTTTGGAATTTTTTTTTTACACTTATTATTTTTTTTAACTTTTTTACTTTGTCCCAGGGTGGGACATTACAGTATAGGGTCAGATCGCTGGTCTCACAGTGTGCACAGCTATCACCCCACTTGCCACCGCACCAGGGCAAGTGGGAAGAACGAGGCTAAGTGCCAGAACTGGTGCATCTTATAGATGCGCCTTTTCTGTGATGGTTGAGAGCTGATGTTTTTAGCCTGGGGTGCCATGGCCCATTTCTAGGCTATTAATGTTAGCCCTTAGCTGTCTGCCTAGCGTTTGCTGGTTATTAATTATACAGTCATGGCCAAAAGTTTTGAGAATGACACAAATATTAATTTTTACAAAGTCTACTGCTTCACTTTATCTAATGGCAATTTGCATATACTCCAGAATGTTATAAAGAGTGATCAGCTTAACAGTAATTACTTGCAAAGTCAATATTTGGCTAGAAAATGAACTTTATCCCCCAAAACACATTTCAACATCATTGCAGCCCTGCCTTAAAAGGACCAGCTAACCTCTTTTCAGTGATTGCTCCATTAACACAGGTGTGGGTGTTGATGAGGACATGGCTGGAGATCAATCTGTCATGATTAACTAAGAATGACACCACTGGACACTTTAAAAGGAGGCTGGTGCTTGGCATCATTGTTTCTCTTCTGTTAACCATGGTTATCTCTAAAGAAACACGTGCAGTCATCATTGCAATGCACAAAAATGGCCTAACAGGGAAGAGTATCGCAGCTAGAAAGATTGCACCTCAGTCAACAATCTATCGCATCATCAAGAACTTCAAGGAGAGAGGTTCCATTGTTGCCAAAAAGGCTTCAGGGCACCCAAGAAAGACCAGCACCATCTCTTAAAAGTGTTTCAGCTGCGGGATCGGGCTACCAGCAGTGCAGAGCTTGCTCAGGAATGGCAGCAGGCAGGTGTGAGTGCATCTGCACGCACTGTGAGGCGGAGACTCTTGGAGCAAGGCCTGGTCTCAAGGAGGGCAACAAAGAAGCCACTTCTCTCCAGAAAAAACATCATGGACAGACTGATATTCTGCAAAAGGTACAGGCAGTGGACTGCTGAGGACTGGGGTAAAGTTATTTTCTCTGATGAATCCCCTTTTCGATTGTTTGGGACATCAGGAAAACGCCTCATTCGGAGAAGACAAGGTGAGAGCTACCACCAGTCTTGTCTCATGCCAACTGTTAAGCATCCTGAAACAATTCATGTGTGGGGTTGCTTCTCAGCCAAGGGAATCGGCTCTCTCACAGTCTTGCCTAAAAACACAGCCAAGAATAAAGAATGGTACCAGAATGTCCTCCAAGAGCAACTTCTCCCAACCCTCCAAGAGCAGTTTGGCGATCAACAATGCCTTTTCCAGCATGATGGAGCACCTTGCCATAAAGCAAAGGTGATAACTAAATGGCTCAGGGAACAAAACATAGAGATTTTGAGTCCATGGCCTGGAAACTCCCCAGATCTTAATCCCATTGAGAACTTGTGGTCAATCATCAAGAGACGGGTGGACAAACAAAAACCTAAAAATTCTGACAAAATAAAAGCATTAATTGTGCAAGAATGGACTGCTATCAGTCAGGATTTGGTCCAGCAGTTGATTGAGAGCATTCCAGGGAGAATTGCAGAGGTCCTGAAGAAGAAGGGTCAACACTGCATATATTGACTTGCTGTTTTAACTCATTCTAACTGTCAATATAAGCTTTTGTTACTCATATGTTTGCAATTATATTTCTGTCTGTGATAAAAACATCTGTCAAACACACATAAAAACCAGAGGGCAGCAGATCATGTGAAAATATAATATTTGTGTCATTCTCAAAACTTTTGGCCATGACTGTAGAGGGACCCTACTTCATTTTATGGGGAGTTCCCCATTTTAATAAGCTGTAAAGGCTAAGTATACAGCTATGAGTTCATATTAACAGTTTGGGAAGGTCCATGAGTGTTACCCCCTTGCTAGTCTATAAACATCTGCCGCAGCTGTCGGCTTTCCATCTGATGGTTAAAAAATTACGCAGGAGCACATGCCATTTTTTTTAGAAAAACAATCATTTATTAAGTAAATACACATACAGTAAGCTGCACACACACTGTACTAATTATATGTCACTGACATCTTAGTATCTATTCTATCCTGTGAGCCTTTTAGCAGTCTCTAGGGCTTCAGGTCAGGCCTTTGTACTTGTCCAGCTTGGTCTTATTCTTGATCTTTACACCCTTCTGTATTTCTGTTAATTGGCTGACTTCCCTTCGTGTCACCTTGATCTCGTAGTGCAGAAGTGGAGTTTTCCATGACAGGGAGGTGGGACAGTGGAAGGATTGTGGAGTGGATGCGAAGCTGGGTGGAGGCTGAGTTGAAGCCGAACCTGGGCGGAGTCTCAAGAGAGCCTGAAAATGTTGCTAGTTTGGGGCCCTGAAATTCCTGGTTGCAGCTCTGGGTTTTCCTTGCTCTTATTAGAATGTGCATATTGTAAAGTTAGATTGAGACAGGTATGAAAACTCCAGCTTTTCTATGCTCCTGAATGCATCATGTATATTGCTTTGTTAATGGTATGAAAACTCCAGCTTTTCTATGCTCCTGAATGCATCATGTATATTGCTTTGTTAATGGTATGAAAACTCCAGCTTTTCTATGCTCCTGAATGCATCATGTATATTGCTTTGTTAATGGTATGAAAACTCCAGCTTTTCTATGCTCCTGAATGCATCATGTATATTGCTTTGTTAATGGTATGAAAACTCCAGCTTTTCTATGCTCCTGAATGCATCATGTATATTGCTTTGTTAATGGTATGAAAACTCCAGCTTTTCTATGCTCCTGAATGCATCATGTATATTGCTTTGTTAATGGTATGAAAACTCCAGCTTCTATCTCCTGAATGCATCATGTATATTGCTTTGTTAATGGTATGAAAACTCCAGCTTTTCTATGCTCCTGAATGCATCATGTATATTGCTTTGTTAATGGTATGATTTGCTCACCCATCTTCCTGTGTACATAATTGTACTCCATACTTCTTATCTTCACCACACATCCGAATGGTCTGTGTAATCCCTACCCCCTTTTATGACCTTTCCTTAACTCTGCATCTGGCCTGAGCAATCTCAGCCCACTTTCCACTCACACCTGATTGGCATTAGCTGCAGATATAACCAGTGCAATGGGTCTGCTCCAGACGTAGTCTGCTTCATATATTTCAAATCCCATATTTCAAATTACAGATTTCTAATTACACTACTGTGAATTAGACTAGAATTTGACTGGAATTTGGCTGCAAGGTAACAGATTCTAAAACCACTATGTTTCATTTTCTTATCACTTTCACCCCCATCCTCCTTTCTTTCTTCCTATCCCCTGTAATCCCCCCACCTAGAAAGGAATTAGTCATTTCCCCCTCCATTCTCCCCAGCCATCTCACCTTTCCCTCAGAACTGTTCCTCCACATACAATCCTTTTTACCAAGACACACACGGCACACCATGGTTTATCCTGCTCCCACCTTATAACGCTCTGTCTGCTACTCCATCATCGCTGGCGATGTATCCCCAAATCCTGGCCCTCCTCATCACATCCCCACACTCATTTCTAACACCCTGCCACGATCTTCCACAGTTTTTGCAACCCTGTCAACCTCATACCTATCCATCCACACCCCCCACCCCCAGTCCCCCTACCCGGAGCACTATGGAACGCACGCTCCGTCTGCAATAAACTGTCATTTGTCCACGACCTCTTTATCACTAACAAACTCTCCTTCCTTGCCATCACTGAAACCTGGCTCACTCCCTCTGACTCAGCCTCTCCAGCTGCGCTTTCCTATGGCGGATTTCATCTTTCTCACACCCCTCGCCCCAGCAACAAACGTGGTGGAGGAGTTGGCTTACTCCTGTCTGATACCTGCTCCTTTACCCCTATTCAAATTCCACCCTCCGCTGCTATTCCCTCGTTCGAAGTGCACTCCGTCCGCATCTATTCCCCCTCCAACCTCCAACTGGCTGTCATCTACCGCCCCCCGGAACTAGCCATCTCCACCTTTCTCGACCACTTCACCACCTGGCTACTCAATTTCTCTCTGCTGACATCCCCACCATCATCATGGGCGATTTCAACATCCCCATTGACACTTCCACCCCGGCGGCCTCTAAACTTCTTTCGCTCACAGCTTCCCTTGGCCTCACTCAATGGTCCTCTGCGGCCACTCACAAAGGCGGTCACACACTGGACCTTATCTTCACCCGTCTCTGTTCCCTCACTAATCTCACTAACTCCCCACTCCCCCTGTCTGACCACAACCTACTGACATTCTCTTCCCTCTCCTCTGTTAGTACGCATCCCCCACTCCACAAACTCACCCACCCTCGCAGAAATCTCAAACACCTCAATTTACAATCGCTCTCTGAGTCCCTCCTCCCTCTTACAGACATAGCCTCACTTCATGACACAGATGCTGCTGCCACATTTTATAACACCACAATAAAAACCACACTTGATTCGGCCGCCCCCCTCATGCAGAGCAAAACTCGTACAATCAACAGGCAGCCCTGGCTGACCGGCCTGACCAAAGAACTGAGACGGGCTTCCAGGGTTACCGAGCGGAGATGGAAGAGAACCCACTCCACCGAGCACTTCAACGCATACAAGCAGTCCCTTGCCAGCTTCAAGTCCACGCTCTCTGCCGCAAAACAAACTTACTTCTCATCTCTCATATCCTCCCTGTCTCACAACCCTAAACAGCTCTTCAACACTTTCAATTCTCTACTCCATCCCACAGCACCTCCTCCCTCTCCTCTCATTTCTGTCGAAGACTTTGCCTCCTTCTTTAAGCAAAAGATTGATACTATCAGAGAAGGCTTTGGCCCGCAGCCCCCAATGCCCCTCTTAGCCACTCAGCCCTGATCTTCCAAAACCAGCTTCACCACCATGACAGAAGATCAGCTCTCCACTCTCCTGTCAAGATCACACCTCACCACTTGCGCGCTTGACCCACTCCCGTCCCACCTCATCCCTAACCTTGCCACAGTCTTCATCCCTACTCTCACACACCTCTTCAACCTTTCACTTACAAATGGTGTCTTTCCTTCATCCTTCAAACATGCTTCAATCACCCCGATCCTCAAAAAGCTCTCCCTGGATCCATCGTCAGCGTCTAGCTATCGCCCGATATCTCTTCTCCCCTTCGCCTCAAAACTACTGGAACAGCATGTATATCTTGAACTGTCCTCCCACCTTTCCTCCTGCTCCCTCTTTGACCGGTTACAATCAGGCTTTCGACCGCATCACTCAACTGAAACTGCCCTAACTAAAGTCACTAACGACTTGCTAACCGCCAAGAGCAAGCGACACTACTCTGTCCTCCTTCTCCTGGACCTGTCTTCTGCCTTTGACACCGTAGACCATTCCCTCCTCCTACAGATTCTCTCATCTCTTGGCATCACAGACTTGGCCCTATCCTGGATCTCATCATACCTAACAGACCGAACATTTAGTGTCTCCCTCTCACACACCACCTCCTCACCTCGCCCCCTGTCTGTCGGTGTTCCTCAAGGCTCAGTCCTAGGACCCCTACTCTTCTCCATCTACACCTTCGGCCTGGGACAGCTCATAGAATCCCACGGCTTGCAGTATCACCTCTACGCCGATGACACGCAGATCTACCTATCTGGACCTGACCTCACCTCCCTACTGACCAAAATCCCACAGTGTCTGTCTGCTATCTCAGCCTTCTTTTCTGCTCGCTTTCTCAAACTGAACATGGACAAAACAGAATTCATCATCTTTCCCCCACCTCATTCTACCCCTCCACCAGGCCTATCCATCAATGTCAATGGCTGCTCGCTTTCCCCAGTCCCACATGCTCGGTGCCTTGGGGTGATCATCGACTCTGCCCTCTCTTTCAAACCACATATCCAAGCCCTTGCCACCTCCTGCCGCCTCAAACTCAAAAATATTTCCCGGATCCGCTCATTCCTCAACCATGAAACCACAAAAACACTAGTGCACGCCCTTATCATCTCCCGCCTCGACTACTGCAACCTCCTACTGTCTGGCCTCCCCTCTAGCACTCTGGCACCACTCCAGTCCATCCTACACTCTGCTGCACGACTAATCCACCTGTCTTCCCGCTATTCCCCTGCCTCCCCACTATGCCAGGCCCTTCACTGGCTTCCTATTGCCCAGAGGCTCCCGTTCAAAACCTTAACCATGACATACAAAGCCATCCACAACCTTTCTCCTCCATACATCTGTGACATGGTCTCCCGCTACCTACCCACACGCAACCTTCGATCCTCTCAAGATCTCCTTCTCGACTCCCCCCTCATCTCTTCTTCCCACAACCGCATACAAGACTTCTCCCGGGCTTCCCCCATACTCTGGAACTCTCTGCCGCAAAACATCAGACTTTCACCAACAACGGAGACCTTCAAGAAAAACCTGAAGACCCACCTGTTCCGACAAGCCTACAACCTGCAATGATCCTCAGTGTACTGAACCATCGCACAACCAGCTCTACCCTCTCCTAGTGTATTCTCACCCATCCCTGTAGACTGTGAGCCCTCGCGGGCAGGGTCCTCTCTCCTTCTGTACTTATGCGTCCCTTGTCTAGCACATGTTTATTGTATCTGTCTATATTTTTCCCCTTTTCATATGTAAAGCGCCATGGAATAAATGGCGCTATATAAATATATAATAATAATAATAATAATTGAAAGCAGCAAAACCACAAAAGAACACATATAGTAACGTGGAGTAAAGAAAAATATCTGAAACAAACGAAAATATGTTAAACTTTGGATTCATTAAAGTATCTTATTACTCTGTTGACTGCTTTACACACCATTGGCATTCTCTCAAGCATTTTTATCAAGTAGTCACATGGAATGGCTTCTAATTAACACATACAGAATATCACAAAAGTGATTACACCCCCTCACATTTTTGTAAATATTTTATTATATATTTTCATGGGACAACACTGAAGATATGACACTTTGATACAATGGAAAGTAGTTAGTGTACAGCTTGTATAACAGTGTAAATTTGGTGTGCCATCTAATCCCTCTAAATAACTTAACACACAGCCATTAACCCCTTAACGACCAAGCCATTTTGTAGGTTAAAGACCAGGCCAATTTTTACAATTCTGACCACTGTCTCTTTATGAGGTTATAACTCTGGAACGCTTCAACGGATCTTGGCGATTCTGAGATTGTTTTCTCGAGACATATTGTACTTCATGATAGTGGTAAAATTTCTTCAATATAACTTGCGTTTATTTATGAAAAAAACGGAAATATGGCAAAAATTTTGAAAATTTTGCAATTTTCAAACTTTTAATTTTTATGCCATTAAATCAGAGAGATATGTCACAAAATTAGTTAATAAATAACATTTCCCACATGTCTACTTTACATCAGCACAATTTTGGAACCAAAATTTTTTTTTGTTAGGAAGTTATAAGTGTTAAAAGTTGACCAGCAATTTCTCATTTTTCCAACAAAATTTACAAAATCATTTTTTTTAGGGGCCACCTCACATTTGAAGTGAATTTGAGGGGTCAATATGACAGAAAATACCCAAAAGTGACACCATTCTAAAAACTGCACCCCTCAATGTGTTCAAAGCCACATTCAAGAAGTTTATTAACCCTTTAGGTACTTCACAAGAATTGAAGCAATGTGGAAGGAAAAAATTAACATTTAACTTTTTTTCCCAAAATTTTTCTTTCGACACAATTTTTTAAAATTTTGTCAAGGGTATCAGTAGAAAATGAACCACAATGTTTGTTGTACAATTTCTCCTGAGTACAGCGATACCCCATGTGTGGGGGTAAACCACTATTTGGGCTCATGGCAGAGCTTGGAAGGGAAGCAGTGCCATTTGACTTTTTTGGCTGGAATTGAGATTGGATGCCATGTCGCATTTGGAGAGTCCCTGTGTGCCTAAACAGTGGAAACCCCCCACAAGTGACCCCATTTTGGAAACTAGACCCCCCAAGTAACTTATCTAAATGTGTAGTGAGAGCTTTGAACCCCCAAGGGCTTCACAGAAGGTTATAACGTAGAGCAGTAAAATTAAAAAATCATATTTTTTTCCCCAAAAATGATCTTTTCATCCCAATTTTTATTTTCTAAAGGATAAAAGGACCACAAAAGTTATTGTGCAATTAGTCCTGAGTACGCTGATACCCCCTATGTGGGGGTAAACCACTATTTGGGTGCATGGCAGAGCTCGAAAGGGAAGCAGCGCCATTTGACTTTTTTGGCTGGAATTGAGATTGGACGCCATGTCGCATTTGGAGAGCTCCTGTGTGCCTAAACAGTGGAAACCCCCACAAGTAACCCCATTTTGGAAACTAGACCCCCCAAGGAACTTATATAGATGTGTAGTGAGAGCTTTGAACCCCCAAGGGCTTCAGAGAAGGTTATAACGTAGAGCCGTAAAATTAAAAAATCATATTTTTTCCACAAAAATGATCTTTTCATCCCAATTTTTATTTTCCAAAGGATAAAAGGACCCCAAAAGTTATTGTGCAATTAGTCCTGAGTACGCTGATACCCCATATGTGGGGGTAAACCACTATTTGGGTGCATGGCAGAGCTCGGAAGGGAAGCAGCGCCATTTGACTTTTTTGGCTGGAATTGAGTTTGGACGCCATGTCGTATTTGGAGAGCCCCTGTGTGCCTAAACAGTGGAAACCCCCACAAGTAACCCCATTTTGGAAACTAGACCCCCCAAGGAACTTATCTAGATGTGTGGTGAGAGCTTTGAACCCCCAAGGGCTTCACAGAAGGTTATAACGTAGAGCTGTAAAATTAAAAAATCATATCTTTTCCACTAAAATGATCTTTCCACCCCAATTTTTATTTTCCAAAGGGTAAAAGGACCCCAAAAGTTATTGTGCAATTTGTCCTGAGTACGCTTATACCGCATATGTGGGGGTAAACCACTATTTGGGCGCATGGCAGAGCTTGGAAGGGAAGCAGCGCCATTTGACTTTTTTGGCTGGAATTGAGATTGGACGCCATGTCGCATTTGGAGAGTCCCTGTGTGCCTAAACAGTGGAAACCCCCCACAAGTGACCCCATTTTGGAAACTAGACCCCCAAGGAACTTATCTAGATGTGTTTTGAAAGCTTTGAACCCCCAAGGGCTTCACAGAAGGTTATAACGTAGAGCAGTAAAATTAAAAAATCATATCTTTTCCACAAAAATGATCTTTCCACCCCCAATTGTTATTTTCCAAAGGGTAACAGGACCCCAAAAGTTATTGTGCAATTTGTCCTGAGTACGCTGATACCCCATATGTGGGGGTAAACCACTATTTTGATGCATGGCAGAGCTGGAAAGGGAAGGAGCGCCTTTTTCAAATGCAGATTTTGATGGAATGGTCTGCGGGTGTCATGTCACGTTTGGAAAGCCCCTGATGTGCCTAAACAGTAGAAACCCCCCACAAGTGACTCCATTTTGGAAACTAGACCCCCCAAGGAACTTATCTAGATGTGTGGTGAGCACTTTGAACCCCAAGTGCTTCACAGAAGTTTATAACGTAGAGCCGTGAAAATAAAAATATCATATTTTTTTCCACAAAAATAATCTTTTTGCCCCAAATTTTTATTTTTATAAGGGTAACAGGAGAAATAGGACCCCAAAAGCTATTGTGCAATTTGTCCTGAGTACGCTGATATCCCATATGTGGGGGGGAACCACTATTTTGACGCATGGCAGAGCTTGGAAGGGAAGGAGCACCGTTTTTAAATGCAGATTTTGATGGAATGGTCTGCGGGTGTCATGTCACGTTTGGAAAGCCCCTGATGTGCCTAAACAGTAGAAACCCCCCACAAGTGACTCCATTTTGGAAACTAGACCCCCCAAGGAACTTATCTAGATGTGTGGTGAGCACTTTGAACCCCAAGTGCTTCACAGAAGTTTATAACGTAGAGCCGTGAAAATAAAAATATCATATTTTTTTCCACAAAAATAATCTTTTTGCCCCCAAATTTTTATTTTTCTAAGGGTAACAGGAGAAATAGGACCCCAAAAGCTATTGTGCAATTTGTCCTGAGTACGCTGATATCCCATATGTGGGGGGGAACCACTATTTTGACGCATGGCAGAGCTCGAAAGGGAAGGAGCACCGTTTTTAAATGCAGATTTTGATGGAATGGTCTGCGGGTGTCATGTCACGTTTGGAAAGCCCCTGATGTGCCTAAACAGTAGAAACCCCCCACAAGTGACTCCATTTTGGAAACTAGACCCCCCCAAGGAACTTATCTAGATGTGTGGTGAGCACTTTGAACCCCCAAGGGCTTCACAGAAGTTTATAACGTAGAGCCGTGAAAATAAAAATATCATATTTTTTTCCACAAAAATAATCTTTTTGCCCCAAATTTTTATTTTTCTAAGGGTAACAGGAGAAATAGGACCCCAAAAGCTATTGTGCATTTTGTCCTGAGTACGCTGATACCCCATATGTGGGGGGAACCACTGTGATCGCCTTACTGCGATCTTTGGGAGGCACAATGAACAAATCCACAAAAGGTGAAGAATTGGTTTTCTTTTTTGCGCCGTTCCTCGTGCGGTATTAGTGATTAGGCGACTTTATTCCTCGGATCGGTGCGATTACAGCGATACCAGATTTATACTCTTTTTTCATGTTTAGCTTCTGTCACACACTAAAAGATGCTTTTTTTGGAATAATTTTTTATAAGAAATTTTTGCATCGCCGTATTTTGAGAGCTATAATTTTTCCATATTTCGGCCGACAGAGTTATCTATGGGCTTATTTTTTGCGGGACGAGCTGACGTTTTTATTGGTACCATATTCAGGCACATAACGTTTTTGATCGTTTCCTATTCCGATTTTTGTGGAATCAGAATGAACAAAAACCAGCAATTCAGGAATTGTTTTTTTTTTTTTTTTTCCCTCCGTTCCGTGTGTGGTAAAATTGATAAAGCAGCTTTATTCTTCGGGTCACTACGGTTACGGCGATTCCTCATTTATATATTTTTTTTTATGTTTTGGCGTTTTTTACACAATAAAAAATTTTATAGAAAAAATAATTATTTTTGCATCAGTTTATTCCGCGAGCTATAACTTTTTTATTTTTTCGCTGATGATGCTGTATAGCGGCTTGTTTTTTGCGGGACAAGATGACGTTTTCAGCGGTACCATTATTATTTATATCTGACTTTTTGATCGCGTGTTATTGCACTTTTTCCAAGCGGTATAATGATACCGCTTGGAAAAAGTATAATTTACTACTTTTTTGTGTTTTTTTTTTACGGCTTTCACTGAAGGGGTTAACTAGGGTTACGCTTTTATAGATGGGATTTTTACGGACGTGGTGATACCTAACATGTGTATGTTTTTTGTTTTTTATTTTTTTTATTACATAAAAATGTGTATTTTTTAGGGGATTTTTTTAAAATTATTTTTTAATATTTTTTTTACAATTTTTTAAAAAAAAATGATTTTTTTTAACTTGTCCCTTTATGGGACTTTCACTTTTTTTACTTTTTATTGCAGTTACAATGCATTGCAATGCTCTGGCTTTGCAATGCATTGTACCTATGGGGAAAGCTGCTGTGACTTGATCACAGCAGCTTCCCGTAGCTAGATGACCCGGAGGTTGTCATGACAACCCCCGGGTCATCAAGGCAGAGATCAGGCCCTGCAAACACATTGCGGTGGCGCTGATCTGAGGCAGAGGGAGCTCCCGACCCTCTGCCTCCCCCCCTGAGCTCTGCGATCGCGCTCGATCGCAGCAGTCAGGGGGTTAACAGCCAGGGGCGGTGGGGGCTCCGCTCCTGGCTGTCAGTGCAGGAAGCCTGGCCACTGCAGCACCGGCTCTTGCACTGATCGCGCTGGGAAGCTGAAATTTCAGCTTCTCCTGCACGATCGCTGCTGTGTTTGGTCAGTCAGATTGACTGACCAAGCACAGAGCTGTAGGTGCGGGGACCGACGGCAAAGGTCCCCACACCGCTTGCCGTGCCTGTCAGCTGTCTGTGACAGCTGTCGGCACTGATCTACCACTGCGTGTTTACACGCAGTGGTAGATCAAAGCCATGACGTGCAGAGTCCGTCCTGGTGCCGGAACTGGCACCTTGCCATGACGGACTCTGCACGTCAGTGGACATTAAGGGGTTAATGTTTAAGCCGCTGGCAACAAAAATGCGTACAACCCCTAAGTGAAAATGGACAAATTGTGCTCAAACAGCCATTCCTTTCCCGATCTTATGTGACTCATTAATGTTACAAGGTCTCAGGTGTGAATGGGGAGCAGGTATGTTAAATTTGGTGTTATCATTCTTACAATTTCTTATACTGGTCACTGGAAATTCAGCATGACAATTCATGACAAATAATTATTTGAGGGTCAGTGTGCCACGTATGGAATGAAGTGCAGCATAGAAAATAAAGAGTTTTATGTATTAAAGATTCTCAAAGCTATAGATAGTTGTGAGGAATATGATTGATAGATAGTAAGAAATGTCAGTATGATTTCTAATCATTGCTTTTCATGCTTATTTTTCTGTAATTGTATTTATTTTTTAAATAAATATATAAATAAATAAATGGTGTGAGGGAGGTCTCCCCTTAATTTTCATAACCAGCTGAGGGAAAGGCTGAGGGAAAGCCGAAGACTGGGGGCTGATATTAATATTCTGGGAAGGGTCCAATAGTCATAAAAGTTCCCAGGCTTTTAATATAAGCTCACAGCTGTTTGCTTAACCTTTATTGTTTATTATAGGCTAGAATGCCCCCCAAAAAGTTACATGGAGTCCTCCCTATATTTATTAACCTGCAAGGGCTAAAAAGACAGCTGTGGGATTATATTAATAGCTTATGAAGATGCCATGTATATTGGCCCCCTCCTAGACTAAAAACATCAGCCCTCAGAATCTGCATGATTAGATGAACGGTCACATCCGTGATGTAACCTCTCACCACGTGAGCCGGAATACACTGACCTGAGCGTGAGAACCTGGCTGTGTGTGACCGGTGTTGTTATCATTAGAGTTACCGCCAGTCACAGGAAGCGCTTCTCATGCTCAGCTCAGTGTGTTCAAGCTGGCATGGTGAAAGGTCACATCACTGTTGAGACCAATCATCTAACCAGCCTGATCGTCATGGGACGTGGGTATTAATGGATCATTGGTGGAAAGGTGAGTATAACGTTGCTTTTTTTATTTTATTTTTGTTGAATAACTGGGTAAAAAAGGGTCAGGGGGCTTTTATTTCAAATAAAGCACTTTACTCAGTCTACGTCTTTATTAAATTTGACTATGGGGTTAGTAATGGGGGTGTCTTATAGACGCCTCTCCATTACTAACCCCCCGGGCTTGATGTGAGCGGCAAAAAAACAGCTGAAGAAAAGCAGGCCCAAATCATGATGCTGCCACCACCATGTTTGACAGTGGAGATGTTGTGTTCAGGGTGATGTGTTGCCTTTACGCCAAACATATCATTTGGCATTGTTGCCAAAACGTTTGATTTTGGTTTCATCTGACCAGAGCACCTTCTTCCACATGTTTGGTGTGTCTACCAGGTGGCTTGTTGCAAACTTTAAACGACACTTTTTATGGATATCTTTGAGAAATGGCTTTCTTCTTGCCACTCTTCCATAAAGGCCAGATTTGTGCAGTGTACGACTGATTGTTGTCCTATGGACAGACTGTCCTACCTCAGCTGAAGATCTCTGCAATTCATCCAGAGTGATCATGGGCCTCTTGGCGGCATCTCTGATCAGTCTTCTCCTTGTTTGAGATGAAAGTTTAGAGGGACGGCCGGGTCTTGGTAGATTTGCAGTGGTATGATACTCCTTCCATTTCAATATGATCAATTGCACAGTGCTCCTTGGGATGTTTAAAGTTTTGGAAATCATTTTGTATCCAAATTCGGCTTTAAATTTCTCCACAACAGTATCAGACCTGCCTGTTGTGTTCCTTGGTCTTCATGATGCTCTCTGTGCTTCAAACAGAACCCTAAGACTATCACACAGCAGGTGCATTTATATGGAGACTTGATTACACACAGGTGGATTATATTTATCATCATTAGTCATTTAGGACAACATTGGATCATTCAGAGATCCACAATGAACTTCTGGAGTGAGTTTGCTGCACTGAAAGTAAAGGGGCCGAACAATATTGCACGCTCCACTTTTCAGTTTTTGTATTTCCACTAAAATTTGAAATAACCAACAAATTTCGTTCAACTTCACAATTGTGTTCCACTTGTTGATTCTTCACTAAAAATTTACATTTGGTACCTTTATGTTTGAAGCATGCTATGTGGGAAAAGGTTGAAAAGTTGCAGGGAGTCGAATACTTTTGCAAGGCACTGTAGGTTTCTCCAGAGATGCTCAATTGAGTTTAAGTCAGGGCTCTGGCTGGGACAGTCAAGAATGGTCAGAGTTGTTCTGAAGCCACTCTTTTGTTATTTTAGCTGTGTACTTAGGGTCATTGTCTTGTTGGAAGGTGAACCTTCAGCCAAGTCTGAGGTCCAGAGCACTCTGGAAGAGGTTTTCATCCAGGATATCTCTTTACTTGGCAGAAATCATGTTTCCTTCAATTGCAACCAGTCGTCCTGTCTCTGCAGCTGAAAAACACCACCTTAGCATGATGCTGCCACCTTTCTCATTAATGTACACTCTGCACCCCATCTTGACTGAAAAAAAACCCCAGAAATGTAGAAATTTTTGCAAATTTATTAAAAAAGAAAAACTGAAATATCACATAGTCACAAATTTTCAGACCCTTTGCTCAGTATTGAGTAGAAGCACCCTTTTGAGCTAGTACAGCCATGAGTCTTCTTTGGAATGATGCAACAAGTTTTTCACACCTGGATTTGGGGATCCTCTGCCATTCTTCCTTACAGATCTTCTCCAGTTCTGTCAGGTTGGATGGTGAACATTGGTGGACAGCCATTTTCAGGTCTTTCCAGAGATGCTCAATTGGGTTTAGGTCAGGGCTCTGACTGGGCCAGTCAAGAATGGTCACAGAGCTGTTCTGAAGCCACTCCTTTGTTATTTTAGCTGTGTGCTTAGGGTCATTGTCTTGTTGAAAGGTAAACCTTCGGCCAAATCTGAGGTCCAGAGCATTCTGGAAGAGGTTTTCATCCAGGATACCTCTGTACTTGGCTGCATTCATATTTCCTTCAATTGCAACCAATCGTCCTGTCCCTGCAGCTGAAAAACACCCCCATAGCATGATGCTGCCACCACCATGTTTCACTGTTGGGATTGTAATGGGCAGGTGATGAGTGGTACCTGGTTTTCTCCACACATATCACTTAGAATTATCACCAAAAAATTCTATCTTTGTCTCATCAGACCAGAGAATCTTATTTCTCATAGTCTGGGAGTCCTTCATGTGTTTATTAGCAAACTCTATGTAGGCTTTCATGTCTTGCACTGAGGAGAGGTTTCCTTTTGGCCACTCTGCCATAAAGGCCCAACTGTTGGAGGGCTGCAGTGATAGTTAACTTTGTGGAACTTTCTTCCATCTCCCTTCAGCATCTGTGGAGCTTAGCCACAGTGATATTGGGGTTCTTCTTTACCTCTCCCACCAAGGCTCTTCTCCCACGATTGCTCAGTTTGGCTGGATGGCCTGGTCTAGGAAGACTTCTGGTAGTCCCAAACTTCTTCCATTTAAGGATTATGGAGGCCACTGTGCTCTTATGAACCTTGAGTACTGCAGAAATTCTTTTGTAACCTTTGCCAAGTGTGTGCCTTGCCACAATTCTCTCTCTGAGCTCCTTGGCCAGTTCCTTTGACCTCATGATTCTCATTTGGTCTGACATGCACTGTGAGCTGTGAGGTCTTATATAGACAGGTGTGTGCTTTTACAAATTAAGTCCTTATCAGTTTAACAACAGCTGGACTCCGATGAAGGAGCAGAACCATCTCAAGGAGGATTGTAAGTGGTGCACCGGGATCGTGTGATGCTCCATTCCCTTTCCTTATGTTGATGTTGTACTGCTTATTGTCAGGGACACCGCACTGCAATTGCTCACTGAGCCTGTGCGCGTATCCTGAGTAAACAAACTGTGCCCCAAAAGATACCTGTGTGTTTCAGAGGACCAGGATCTGAAGCACGTGACTGCCAAGGGATGGTGCCGACCAGCATGGCGGCTCAGTGGATAGCACTGGAACCTTGCAGTGCTGGAGTCCTGGGTTCGAATCCCACCAAGGACAACATCTGCAAGGAGTTTGTATGTTCTCCCCGTGTTTGCGTGGGTTTCCTCCGGGTACTCCAGTTTCCTCCCACACTCCAAAAACATACTGATAGGGAATCTAGATTGTGAGCCCCATCGGGGACAGCGACGATAATGTGTGTAAACTGTAAAGCGCTGCGGAATATGTTAGCGCTATATAAAAATAAAGATTATTATTATTATTATGAAGCAGGAACAGCTAGAGATTGCTTCAGGCCAGAGGACCTGAAGCACGTGACTGCCTAGGGGCGTGGCCTAAGCTCAGGAGAACTAGGAGATGAAGGAAAACTCCTAGAAGGGTAACTACGAAATAAAGTTACCAAGGGGCATAGACAGAACGGATAGTCAGGATAGGCAGGTCATACACAGAGGGAGCACCGCAGTACAAGAGGAGCAGGCAGAGAATCAGAACACAGCCAAGGGGTCATACACAGAGGGAGCAACGCAGTACAAGAGGAGCAGGGCAGAGAATAATCAGAACACAGCCAAGGGGTCATACACAGAGGGAGCAATGCAGTGCAAAAAGGTCAGGCAAAACTCGTAACAGGGACACAGCCAAATCAGAACCAGACAGACAACACGCAGCACAGGCACAAAGCACTGGCACAGGCACAGGGTCAGACACACTCAGCCAAAGGTCAGAGTATAAACGACAAAGATTGGCCTCACAGTGAGGCTATAAAAAGCCTCCCAGGACCCAGAAAGAGGCCAACCAAGTTAACCCTGTGACTACCTGGCCCGAGAACCCAGTAAACCATGACACATACAGTACAGACCAAAAGTTTGGACACACCTTCTCATTCAAAGATTTTTCTGTATTTTCATGACTATGAAATTGAACAATCACACTGAAGGCATCAAAACTATGAATTAACACATGTGGAATTATACATTACACTTTACAAAAAAGTGTGAAACAACTGAAAATATGTCTTATATTCTAGGTTCTTCAAAGTAGCCACCTTTTGCTTTGATTACTGCTTTGCACGCAGAAAAGGTGAACGGATGGACTCTACATGCCTAGTTCCAACCGTAAAGCATGGAGGCGGTGGTGTGATGGTGTGGGGGTGCTTTGCTGGTGACACTGTTGGGGATTTATTCAAAATTTAAGCGGTGAGCGGTCCAGCTCACCCCAAACCATCTCGATTGGGTTCAGGTCTGGTGACTGTGGAGGCCAGGTCATCTGGCATAGCACCCCAACACTCTCCTTCTTGGTCAAATAGCCCTTACACAGTCTGGAGGTGTGTTTGGGGTCATTGTCCTGTTGAAAAATAAATGATGGTTCAACTAAACGCAAACGGATGGAATAGCATGCTGCTGCACGTTGCTGTGGTAGGCATGCTGGTTCACTATGCCTTCAATTTTGAATAAATCCCCAACAGTGTCACCAGCAAAGCACCCCACACCATCACACCACCTCCTCCATGCTTCACGGTGAGAACCAGGCATGTAGAGTCCATCTGTTCACCTTTTCTGCGTGCAAAGCAGTAATCAAAGCAAAAGGTGGCTACTTTGAGGAATCTAGAATATAAGACATATTTTTAGTTGTTTCACACTTTTTTGTAAAGTGTAATGTATAATTCCACATCTGTTAATTCATAGTTTTGATGACTTCAGTGTGATTCTACAATTTTCATAGCCATGAAAATACAGAAAAATCTTTGAATGAGAAGGTGTGTCCAAACTTTTGGTCTGTACTGTATAATTATATATATGTTTCTGATGCTGCTATGTATATATAAATGTATGTATGTTGAGTAGATAGGGAGAGTGCAGTACTTCAAAGTGGACACTAGATGGGGTACAATAGTGTATATATTTTAGATAGGAGGAGCTAGCCTCAGATAAGATAGAGGGTATTCCTTTTCTGAGTTAGTAGGGCCACAGAGCCCAGACAGGGCGGTTAGCTCCGTAATGTTGGGAAGTGAGAAGCTTAGTCATCCAGGGTCATTGGGCCAGAAATGCAGCAGTACTTACACGCAGGTCGCTCTAAGGTCGCTCTATGATGTGGCAGCTCACTGTATCGGCAGATGCCCTTGTGTCTGGGGCAAAATGGACCAGGGAACTCCTAAACATAGTGAAGCTGAACAGAGAGGATGCTGCGGTGCCGGTCGAGATGGTACGACCCGGGTACAAACTGAAGGCCTCTGATAACCAGGCAAATGAAACAGTGAGACTTTGTGCATGCGATGTGGGTGGCCAGGATAAGCTAAAGCAGACACGTGTTGTGAATGTTTTGGAAATGAATTCTGAGCAGAAGCTCCCTCTGGTGGTTACAAACAGTACTGAACCATTCAATGAGGATTGGCAATCAGGAGTCACAGAGTGGCTTGATATAAGGGAGGTTCCCTCCCATCATGGTTGCTGGTGATCAATTGTTCTTGTCTTAACTGTGGTTCCTGTGTTGTGAATGTGCTAGAAATGAATTCTGAGCAGAAGCTCCCTCTGGTGGTTACAAACAGTACTGAACTATTCAATGAGTGTGAAGATTGGCGATCAGGTGTTACTGACTGGTCTTATATAAGGGAGGTTCCCTCCCATCAGGGTTGCCGGTGATCAATTGTTCTGGTCTCAACTTTTGTTCTTGGTTCACATTGAAGCTTGCTGTTTCGTGCCTGCATCTTCTGCTATCAGATAAGACATTTTCTTCTTTTAGTTTTTTGTGCTTGCTTTTTGCATTTTGTCCTGCACTTCTGTGGGGGTCTGCCAGGTCCCCTCCGGGGGCTTGTGCTCCTCTCAGTTTAGTTCAGCCAGTTGTTTGTTCGTTTGCCTTTTCCAGTTTTTTCAGTGGTTGCTGTTTTGTTTTGTTACACCAGAGAACTAATTTAGGTGGTAGAGGTCGTGTGATCTCAGGTGTTTTTGCAATTAGTGTGTTGGTATTTTTTAGGGTTTTTTTTGGATTGCAGTAAGTGACCTTCCTATCCTTTTCTTTCTAGGAAGATTGGGCCCCAACGTTTGCTCAAACTGTTTTCTGTCTGTGTCTGTGTTTCCTCTTGTCTAACTGCCATTACATGTTTGGGGGCTTCCTATGTTCTTTGGGGATCTGCTCCAGGGCAGATAGTTTTCCTCTTTCTATCTTTAGGTGTAGTTAGCTTCTCAGGCTGTGACGAGGCGTCTAGGACTAACGTAGGTACGCTCCACGGCTGCCTTTAGTTGTGGTGGTTAGTCAGGGTACTGCAATCCAATAGATTCCAACCTCTCTGGTGTATTGCTTTTTTTTGCCTGCTCTCCTCAGCTACCAAATCATAACAGTATCACCGGCCTCTACCACCTAAATTAGTTCTCTGGTGTAACAAAACAAAACAGCAACCACTGAAAAAACTGGAAAAGGCAAACGAACAAACAACTGGCTGAACTAAACTGAGAGGAGCACAAGCCCCGGAGGGGACCTGGCACACCCCACAGAAGTGCAGGACAAAATGCAAAAAGCAAGCACAAAAAACTAAAAGAAGAAAATGTCTTATCTGATAGCAGAAGATGCTGGCACGAAACAGCAAGCTTCAATGTGAACCAGGAATAAAAGTTGAGACCAGAACAATTGATCACCGGCAACCCTGATGGGAGGGAACCTCCCTTATATAAGACCAGTCAGTAACACCTGATCGCCAATCTTCACAATCTTCATTGAATAGTTCAGTACTGTTTGTAACCACCAGAGGGAGCTTCTGCTCAGAATTCATTTCTAGCACATTCACAACATTCCTGGTTCACTTGAAAGCTTGCTGAGTCTTGCCTCTTCTGCTTTCAGATAAGATATTTTCTGTTTTTGTTTTTGTGCTTACCATTTGCATATTTCTCTGCATTTCTGTGAGGTTAGCCAGGTTCCCCCCCGGGGGGCTTGGGCTCCTCTCAGTTCCGCTGGAGCCACTGTTATTTGTTCATTTGCCTTTTCCAGTTTTTTCAGTGGCTGCGGCTTAGTTTTGTTACACCAGAGAACTGATTTAGGTGGTAGAGGTCGTGTTATCTCAGGTGTTTTTGCAATCAGTAGCGTTGGCATTTTTTAGGGTTTTTTTGGATTGCAGTGAGTATCCTTTCTATCCTTTTCTGTCTAGGCAGATTGGGCCCCAACGTTTGCTCATACTATTTTCTGTCTGTGTCTGTATTTCCTCTTGTCTAACCGCCATTACATGTTTGGGGGCTTCCTATGTTCTTTGGGGATCTGCTCCGGGACAGATAGCTTTCCTCTTTCTATCTTTAGGTGTAGTTAATCTCTCAGGCTGTGACGAGGCATCTAGGACCAACGTAGCAACGCTCCACGGCTGCCTTTAGTTGTGGTGGTTAGTCAGGGTACTGCAATCCAATAGATTCCAACCTCTCTGGTTTATTGCCGTTTTGCCTGCTCTCCTCAGCTACCAAAACATAACAGACACCTGTGTAGGCAATGACTGTGGCCCTGGCTCCCGCTCACACTTGGCGTAGTCGGCAGGATCCCGCAGCCTTGCAAAACTGATTAAATTGTCAAACAATGCAAATCAACCTCATCGCATCTTTCTCTTGACCTCTGGATGCTGGTTTGAACATCAGTTGTTAACTACAAAAAGAGGAGATGCCTCTCTGTACCTCCAGAAATCCAAGAGATCCAAACATCCAAAGAACCAGAGACTCTTTACAGGACATCAGCCAAGACATCATGGGTCCATCACGATGGACACAGATTTGTCATTCTACTGGATGCCAGCTTAGGGGACCATGGCCCTGGCTGAAATACACTCCCTGACAGAAGTTATGTCGCTTATCCATGTTATGTAAATCAAAGCTTATAACCGGACGTTAAATTCATCCATTGGTTTTATAAATTACTCTTTTGAAAGCTGAAACCCACCCAAATTTGGTTTAGGTTAAGAAAATAAATTGGCATCAATGCTGAAATATTGATCATTTAATGAACACAGAATGGTCAGATTTTGGCAAGACAAAAGTTTTGTCACCTGGTCATATAATATGATATAATATAATGCACCCAATCCTATTTTACATCCTCACCAGTGCTCAGTAAATGATCGGTTACAGATCCGCTCCATTGACCATCGCTGAACCATGAATACGTTTGGGGTAGTGAGGATTTGGACTTACCGGTCACCTGAGCCCCATGGGTATGTTTGTGGGGGCCAGGAATGGGACCCGAAGATCACCTAGCTTCATGGAGATGTTTGGAGAAGCCAGGTTATGACCTTCCATTCCACTGGCCTTGTACCTGATAACCTATAGCGGTCAACCAATAAATGAGAGTGAATATACATGACCTACCCACACCGTGTCACCTCCAGTGGCGTAGATTTATCTATATCAGTGGGGGAGTATGCCGACATGGTTTTGATACACCACATCTCATTGGTTCTGGTGAGGGCATCTTGGGAGCGTGCCATTAACCCTTATCATGTGATGAATATCCTGGTTCCCAATTAGATATGTTTGCATATATTAAGATCCCATATTGACTTAACCCCTATACTCTTTCTGAGGAAGCTATCAGTCAAACGTGCGTTAGAGTGTCCAGGCTGGTAGATATATTTCATATATTTCTGCAATGCTTAAACTCCTTATGTTGGGGAAGTCCCTATTTTGAGCACTTCTTTGGAAGCTCAACAATATGCATTTGCACTTTATGCATGTTTTGCATTTGCACTTTATATAATTTTTTTATATGAGCAATGGCACTTTCCCTATGTGAACTAATTCTTACTACTTTTCATAGGCTGACACATGTTTGTAGACATATATGTTCCTTGTACCCCTTTTTTATATATTTTAACACCACTAGGTGATACTATTGTACTACAAAGTCTATCTTCTGCGCTACCTTTATGGTTATATATATGCATGCATGTGTTTGCGCTCCACATGGATCAGATTCAGTTTACAGTCATGGCCAAAAGTTTTGAGAATGACACAAATATTAATTTTTACAAATTCTACTGCTTCACTTTTTCTAATGGCAATTTGCATATACTCCAGAATGTTATAAAGAGTGATCAGCTTAACAGCAATTACTTGCAAAGTCAATATTTGGCTAGAAAATGAACTTTATCCCCCAAAACACATTTCAACATCATTGCAGCCCTGCATTAAAAGGACCAGCTAACCTCTTTTCAGTGATTGCTCCATTAACACAGGTGTGGGTGTTGATGAGGACATGGCTGGAGATCAATCTGTCATGATTAAGTAAGAATGACACCACTGGACACTTTAAAAGGAGGCTGGTGCTTGGCATCATTGTTTCTCTTATGTTAACCATGGTTATCTCTAAAGAAACACGTGCAGT
Organism: Oophaga sylvatica; assembly: GCA_033576555.1. Taxonomy (NCBI): domain Eukaryota; kingdom Metazoa; phylum Chordata; class Amphibia; order Anura; family Dendrobatidae; genus Oophaga; species Oophaga sylvatica. The sequence goes on along the minus strand of JARQOD010000002.1, from coordinate 279,883,232 downwards.
CATCATTGCAATGCACAAGAATGGCCTAAAAGGGAATAGTATCGCAGCTAGAAAGATTGCACCTCAGTCAACAATCTATCGCATCATCAAGAACTTCAAGGAGAGAGGTTCCATTGTTGCCAAAAAGCCTTCAGGGCGCCCAAGAAAGACCAGCAAGAGCCAGGACTGTCTCTTAAAAGTGTTTCAGCTGCGGGATCGGGCTACCAGCAGTGCAGAGCTTGCTCAGGAATGGCAGCAGGCAGGTGTGAGTGCATCTGCATGCACTGTGAGGCGGAGACTCTTGGAGCAAGGCCTGGTCTCAAGGAGGGCAGCAAAGAAGCCACTTCTCTCCAGAAAAAACATCATGGACAGACTGATATTCTGCAAAAGGTACAGGCAGTGGACTGCTGAGGACTGGGGTAAAGTTATTTTCTCTGATGAATCCCCTTTTCGATTGTTTGGGACATCAGGAAAACGCCTCATTCGGAGTAGACAAGGTGAGCGCTACCACCAGTCTTGTCTCATGCCAACTGTTAAGCACCCTGAAACCATTCATGTGTGGGGTTGCTTCTCAGCCAAGGGAATCAGCTCTCTCACAGTCTTGCCTAAAAACACAGCCATGAATAAAGAATGGTACCAGAATGTCCTCCAAGAGCAACTTCACCCAACCCTCCAAGAGCAGTTTGGCGATCAACAATGCCTTTTCCAGCATGATGGAGCACCTTGCCATAAAGCAAAGGTGATAACTAAATGGCTCAGGGAACAAAACATAGAAATTTTGGGTCCATGGCCTGGAAACTCCCCAGATCTTAATCCCATTGAGAACTTGTGGTCAATCATCAAGAGACGGGTGGACAAACAAAAACCTAAAAATTCTGACAAAATGAAAGCATTGATTGTGCAAGAATGGACTAATATCAGTCAGGATTTGGTCCAGAAGTTGATTGAGAGCATGCCAGGGAGAATTGCAGAGGTCCTGAAGAAGAAGGGTCAACACTGCAAATATTGACTTGCTGCATTAACTCATTCTAACTGTCAATATAAGCTTTTGTTACTCATATGTTTGCAATTATTATATTTCTGTCTGTGATAAAAACATCTGTCAAATACACATAAAAACCGGAGGGCAGCAGATCATGTGAAAATATAATATTTGTGTCATTCTCAAAACTTTTGGCCATGACTGTACTACTTATACTTCTAACATTTTATGTTAAATATACTATTGATTTCTATGCTAGTTTTTCATTCTGTAATACATCTACTTTTTTAACTGTTTTTATTGTTCTGTTTAAATATAGATGTTTGATTATTATTCAATCTCTCATGGGAGTAATTTTCTGTACGTTCTGGCCTTGTACCTGAATGTACTGTCATCTTCCTAAGCATGTCGATACCTCCTCTCTGTGCGTGCCACAGGTGGGGCAGTCGGCCTGGAAGCTGAATCCAGGCTGTGACCCTCTGGTCACCTGGCCTTGTACCTCAATGTACTGTCATCTTCCTAAGCTTGTCATTACCTCCTCTCTGTGTGTGCCACAGGTGGGGCAGTCGGCCTGGAAGCTCTGAAGTCACAGCTGCTCTTATCCCAATGAGTGAGACTCTATAATGTGCACCATCTTTGGTATTTTGCTGGGGCTGTTCTATGTGTTATCTGCCTGTTTTGTGGTTCAATAAAGTATTGCCACAATGTTTTACCCTCACTATGTGTTGTCTGAGTAGCATTACGCTCACAGAGAAAGGAGAGCGGGCTTTTGGCGGGATGATCCCTTGCCCTTGCAGTGTCGGCTAGCGGACTAGGCTGCCTGCTGACCACCGAGTCTTCACATAACCATTATTGCCTCTCCTGCCAGGGGCATAAAGATCTCAGTCAGAGAGGGTGCAACTGTGACTGGGTACGTGCTGGAGACTGGAGAGGTGAATAATTAAAAAATACAGATTATTTAATCTGTAGTGTGATAAAAGGTGATTTTGGGAAACTTATATATTAAAAATTTTGAAAAAAATTTTTGGGGGATTAAAAAGAAAGAATGAATTAATGAACAATAAAAAATTGTCTATCAACTAAACCCAAACCACACAAAAATGTCCTGTGTAATGCAATTTTTACCGGAAAATACAAATCTTAGATATGATTCTCACATGAATGTACTATGATAAATTTATAATTAAAAGTGTAAATGCTTGCGCCCCCATGTATTTTTTTTACATTGCTACAAGTTATACCCTGTATGTGTGTTTCAAGGGTGGGGCGTGACGGATGGGAAAGGGGATCACATAAACCCGCACCAAAGGCCCTTTATTGTTTTTGTCCCCCCCGAAAAAGCTGTATTCATAATGCTTTTAATTTGGGAATTGATATGAACCCCCCCAAAAGCTAACGGAAAGATTTTTTCAAATAGAGAACAAAACATTCTCCCCGCGCCCCAGGGGGCGCATTTTTTGTAAAAGAAAGGGAAAAAAGGGAAAAAAAAAAGATAAAAATTGGGGGCTTTTAAAAAATTTTGTTATTTGTTTTTTTTAATTTCCCCTAGGGTTTTTTAAATAATTTTTCATTAAAAGTGTAGTTTTTCAGATAGACTTCCCCTTTTTCCCCCTGTTTTTTTCCCCTTTTAAGAAGAATTCATAAAAAAATTGTTTTTTTAAATTTGCTTTAACCCCCCCCACGACCTTTCATTTCCCCTTTTTGTGCTTTCTTTTAAATTCAACCTTATTTTTTTTCAAAAAACCACAAAATTTTTGGGGGGTTTTTTTGGGGGTGAGTGCTACTTTTTCTGGTTTTACTGAAAATGTACTAAAAAGGGAAAAAAAATTTCCCCAAATTTCGGGGAAATTGCAAAAAAAGGAATTCCAAAATTTTTTTCTGTTTTTTTTTTTTTATCATGTTTTCCCCAAGTTTTAAAAAAAACAAAACAATTTTTTTTCCCCGGGCAGTACAAATTTGCAGGTTCCAAAAATGCAAGGGGTTTTTTTTTATTTAAGTGGTGTAAA
>JARQOD010000002.1:279852664-279880165 GCA_033576555.1 Oophaga sylvatica | reverse complement strand
GCTGAAACACTTTTAAGAAACGGTCCTGGCGCTTGCTGGTCTTTCTTGGGCGCCCTGAAGCCTTTTTGGTAACAATGGAACCTCTCTCCTTAAAGTTCTTGATGATGCGATAGATTGTTGACTGAGGTGCAATCTTTCTAGCTGCGATACTCTTCCCTGTTAGGCATTTTTGTGCATTGCAATGATGACTGCACGTGTTTCTTTAGAGATAACCATGGTTAACAGAAGAGAAACAATGATGCCAAGCACCAGCCTCCTTTTAAAGTGTCCAGTGGTGTCATTCTTACTTAATCATGACAGATTGATCTCCAGCCATGTCCTCATCAACACCCACACCTGTGTTAATGGAGCAATCACTGAAAAGAGGTTAGCTGGTCTATGTAAGGCAGGGCTGCAATGATGTTGAAATGTGTTTTGGGGATAAAGTTCATTTTCTAGCCAAATATTGACTTTGAAAGTAATTTCTGTTAAGCTGATCACTCTTTATAACATTCTGGAGTATATGCAAATTGCCATTAGAAAAAGTGAAGCAGCAGACTTTGTAAAAATGAATATTTGTGTCATTCTCAAAACTTTTGGCCATGACTGTACAAGGCAGAAATAAGAAGTGCTGTCTCCTTGGCCTGCCAAGTAAGTGCTATTACGAGCAGTGCAGGCACTGAGATTGCTGTCAGCAGCAGGAGGTTTGTTCTGTCCATGATATCTGATGCTACTGACTAGCAGTCACTGCCTGTGTGGCCATTACTAGCACTCACTTGAAAAACCCTGGACATAGCACAGATCTCCCCTAAACCCCAACATCATTTCAGAATTTTTTTTTATGGCCCTCATCCTGTGTCTGGATATTCAGCACATGTGGCCACTATACTACTGTATGATGAACAGCCCCAGCCCCATTATATTAAGGGGATGCCCATGTTCAGTAAAGTGATCCTCAAAGTGTGAAAAGTACATAATATAATAAAACTCTTCAGGTTCTTGCCACACCAGGGTCCAGTGCCGCCTTCCGCTGCTGCTTCAGTGACATTACTACTCAGTGTTGTTACTAGAGTTGTAATGTCACATCAACTTGTCCCATCTCTAGCCATTCACTGAGCTCAGTGCTCATGCTTAGTATGACAGGCTGCGATGCTGAACTATAACAAAAACTGCAAAAGGAAAATGTAAATTGCTCTTTTTATTCTATAAACTACTGACATGTCTCCGAATTTCCACGCAATAAATTTTGTATTAATTTTCAGGAAATGAGAAATGGTCAAAATAACAAAAAAATGCAGTGCTTGCAGATCTTAAATAATGCTAAGAAAACAAGTTCATAATCATTTAGGAACAACAATACTAATGTTTTCACTCAAGAAGAGTTTAGAAATCAATATTTTGTGGAATAACCATGATTTTTAATCACAGCTTTCATGCGCCTTGCCATGCTTTCCACCAGTCTTTCACACTGCTTTTGGGTGACGTTATGCCACTCCTGGTACAAAAATGTAAGCAGTTCTTCTTGATGGCTTGTGACTATCCATCTTCCTCTTCATTACATTCCAGAGGTTTTCAATGGGTTCAGGTCTGGAGATTGGCTGGCCATGACAGGGATTTGATGTGGTGGTTCTTCATCCACACGTTGATTGACCAAGCTGTGTGGCATGGCGCATTGTCCTGCTGGAAAAACCAGTCCTCAGAGTTGGGGAACATTGTCTGAGCAGAAGGAATCAACTGTTTTTCCAGGATAACCTTGTATGCGGCTTGATTCATACATCCTTCGCAAAGATTAACCTGCCCAATTCCAGCCTTGCTGAAGCATCCCAACATCATCACCAATCCTCCACCAAATTTCACAGTGGGTGCAAGAAACGTGACTTTTATGGCTCTACAGGTCTCCGTCTAACCATTAGACACCAGGTGTTGGGCAAAGCTGAAAATTAGACTCATCAGAGAAGATTACCTTACTCCAGTCCTCTATGGTCCAATCCTTATGGTCTTTGCCAAGCTTCAGCCTGGCTCTCCTTTGCTTCTCATTGATGAAAGGCTTTTTTCTAGCTTTACATGACTTGAGCCCTGCCTCTAGGAACCTGTTACGAACTGCTCTTGCCATGCACTTCACCCCAGCTGCCATTTGCCATGCCTTTTGTAGGTCACTTGATGTCACCCTGCGGTTGCTGAGTGACATTCGAATAAGATGACCGTCATCCCGGTCAGTGGAGAGTCGTTTTCACCCTCTGCTGGTCTGTAGCTTTGTTGTCCCCAATGTCTGCTGCTTGACCTTGTTGTATTGGACTGCCATTTTAGAAATTTTAAGGATGGAGGCAGCATGACGCTCACAGTATCCCTCTGCTAGTAAAGCCAGAATTGAGCACTTCTTTTCCTCACTCAAGACTTTTCAACTCCTTTGGTATGGTTAAAAGTTATTTATTCATTCCTGTCACTTTTGTGATATTACTAGCACTTGTTTTGCCATCCAGCTTGTCCTATGGCAAGAGGATTGTGAACACCACAGCAGTGTTTTTTATACTTTCCTTCATGAAATAAGATTTGGTTCAGGTGATCACCTAATCAGAAGCACATTAAGTAGAATGAGCTGTACTCTGGTTGGAATTCAACTGACACTGGAATGGAATGGCTTTCAGACATGTAGAAGCTGATTTTAGTAAAACTGTGCAGTGGTCTCTTAATTTTTGCCAGAGCTGTATAATACGTATATATAGATAGATAGACTGTGAGCTCTCTCCTTTTGCGCTTATGTGTGCCTTGTATTGCTCATGCTTATTGTATTTGTCTTTGTATGCCCCTTGTTCACATGTAAAGCGCCATGGAATAAATGGCGCTATAAAATTGAATAAATAATAATATATTATATTTATATATATACAGTGGGTACGGAAAGTATTCAGACCCCTTTAATATTTTCACTCTTTCATTGCAGTCATTTGGTAAATTCAAAAAAGTTCATTTTTTTTTCTCATTAACCCCTTAATGTCCATGGACGTGCACAGTCCGTCATGGCAAGGTCTCAGTTTTGGCACCTTGACGGACTGTGCACGTCCTGACTTTGAACTACCACTGCTGTAAACACGCAGTGGTAGTTCAGTGCCGACAGCTGTCTATGACAGCTAACAGGTACGGCAAGCTGTGCGGGTGACCTTTGCAGTCGGTCCCCGCACCCACAGCTTGTGATTGGTGAATCTGACTGACCAAACAGCAGCGATCGGGCAGAAGAGGCGGGAAATTTCAGCCTCTTCTGCCTGATCAGAGCAGTAGCTCCGTACTGCAGTGGCCGAGCTTCCTGTACTGACAGCCGGGAGCGGGCCCCCCGCCCCTGGCTATTAACCCCCTTACTGCTGTGATTGAGCGTGATCGCAGCGTTCAGGGGCAGAGGCAGAGGGTCGGGAGCTCCCTCTGCCTCAGATTGGTGTCCCTGCGATGTAATTGCAGGGCACGATCTCTGCCTTGATGACCCGGGGTTGTCATGACAACCTCCGGGTCATCTAGCTACGGAAAGCCGCTGTGAAAATGCTCACAACATGGTCACAGCAGCTTTCACCATAGGTACAATGCATTGCAAGCTGGAGCATTGCAATGCATTGTACCTGCAATCAAAAGTGAAAACGTAAAAGTCCCATGAAGGGACAAGGTATAAAAACATTTTTTAAAAAAAATTGTAAAAAAAAATTGTAAAAAATAATAAAAAAAATTCCCCTAAAAATACAATTTTAATGTAATAAAAAAAAAACACAAAAAAATACACATGTGTGGTATTGCCGCGTCCGTAAAAATCCCATCTATAGAAGCGTAACCCTAGTTAACCCCTTCAGTGAAAGCTGTAAAAAAAACACAAAAAGTAGTAAATTATACTTTTTCCAAGCGGTATCATCATACCGCTTGGAAAAAGTGCAATCACACGCGATCAAAAAGACGGATATAAATAAAAATGGTACCGCTGAAAACGTCATCTTGTCCCGCAAAAAACAAGCTGCTATACAGCATCATCAGCGAAAAAATAAAAAAGTTATAGCTCGCGGAATAAACTGATGCAAAAATAATTATTCTTTCTATAAAATTTTTTATTATGTAAAAAAACGCCAGTACATAAAAAATATATAAATGAGGTATCGCTGTAATCGTAGTGACCCGAAGAATAAAGCAGCCTTATCAATTTTACCACACGCGGAATGGGGAAAAAAAAATTCCTGAATTGCTGGTTTTGTTCATTCTGCTTCCACAAAAATCGGAATGGGAAGCGATCAAAAAACGTTATGTGCCCAAATGTGGTACCAATAAAAACGTCAGCTCGTCCCGCAAAAAATAAGCCTGCAGATAACTCTGTCGGCCGAAATATGGAAAAATTATAGCTCTCAAAATACGGCAATGCAAAAATTTCTTACAAAAAATTCTTCTAAAAAAAGCGTCTTTTAGTGTTACTGAAGCTAAACATGAAAAAAGGATGTAAATCTGGTATCGCTAATCGCACCAACCCGAAAAATAAAGTCGCCTAATCACTAATACCGCTCGAGGAACGGCGTAAAAAATAAAACCAATTCTTCACCTTTTGTGGATTTGTTCATTCTGCCTCCCAAAGATCGCAGTAAGGTGATCACAGTGGTTCCCCCCACATATGGGGTATCAGCGTACTCAGGACAAATTGCACAATAACTTTTGGGGTCCTATTTCTCCTGTTACCCTTATAAAAATAAAAATTTGGGGGCAAAAAGATCATTTTTGTGGAAAAAAATAAGATTTTTTTATTTTCACGGCTCTACGTTATAAACTTCTGTGAAGCACTTGGGGGTTCAAAGTGCTCACCACACATCTAGATAAGTTCCTTGGGGGTCTAGTTTCCAAAATGGTGTCACTTGTGGGGGTTTCTACTGTTTAGGCACATCAGGGGCTCTCCAACGCGACATGACACCGGCAGACCATTCCATCAAAGTCTGCATTCGAAAACGGCGCTCCTTCCCTTCCGAGCTCTGCCATGCGTCAAAATAGTGGTTTACCCCCACATATGGGGTATCAGCATACTCAGGAAAAATTGCACAATAACTTTTGGGGTCCTATTTCTTCTGTTACCCTTATAAAAATAAAAATTTGGGGGCAAAAAGATAATTTTTGTGGAAAAAAATATTTTTTTATTTTCACGGCTCTATGTTATAAACTTCTGTGAAGCACTTGGGGTTCAAAGTGCTCACCACACATCTAGATAAGTTCCTTGGGGGGTCTAGTTTCCAAAATAGGGTCACTTGTGGGGGGTTCCACTGTTTAGGCACATCAGGGACTTTCCAAATGCGACATGGCGTCCAATCTCAATTCCAGCCAAAAAGTCAAATGGCGCTGCTTCCCTTCCGAGCTCTGCCATGCGCACAAATAGTGGTTTACCCCCACAATTGTGGTATCAGCGTACTCAGGACAAATTAAACAATGACTTTTGGGGTCCTTTTATCCTATGGAAAATAAAAATTAGGGGTGAAAAGATCATTTTTGTGGAAAAATATGATTTTTAATTTTACGGCTCTACGTTATAACCTTCTGTGAAACCCTTGGGGTTGAAAGTGCTCACCACACATTTAAATAAGTTCCTTTGGGGGCCTAGTTTCCAAAATGGGGTCACTTATGGGGGGGTTTCCACTGTTTAGGTATATCAGGGGCTCTCCAAACTCGACATGGTGTCCGCTCTCGATTCCAGCCAATTTGACATTCAAAATCTCAAATGATGCTCCTTCCCTTCTGAGCACTGCCGTGGGCCTAAAGATTGGTTTTCCCCCACACATGGGGTATCGGTGTACTCAGGAGAAATTGTACAACAAATATTGTGGTTCATTTTCTCCTGATACCCTTGAAAAAATTAAAAAAATTGTATAGAAAGAAAAATTTTGGGGAAAAAAAGTTAAATGTTCATTTTTTCCTTCCACTTAGCTTCAATTCTTGTGAAGTACCTAAATAAACTTCTTGAATGTGGCTTTGAACACCTTGAGGGGTGCAGTTTTTAGAATGGTGTCACTTTTTGGTACTTTGCTGTCATATTGACCCCTTAAAGTCACTTCAAATGTGAGGTGGTGCCTAAAAAGAATGGTTTTGTAAATTTTGTTGTAAAAATGAGAAGTCGCTGATCAACTTTTAACACTTATAACTTCCTAACAAAAAAATTTTGGTTCTAAAAATTGTTTAAAATTGTGCTGATGTAAAGTAGACATGTAGGAGATGTTATTTATTAACTATTTTTTGTGACATATCTATCTGATTTAAGGGCATAAAAATTAAATTTTGAAAATTGCAAAATTTTCTAAATTTTCGCCATATTTCCGTTTTTTTTCATAAATAAACGCAAGATATATCGAAGAAACTTTACCACTAACATGAAGTACAATATGTCACGAGAAAACAGTCTCAGAATCGCCAAGATCCGTTGAAGTTTTCCAGAGTTATAAGCACATAAAGTGACAGTGGTCAGAAATGTAAAAATTGGCCTGGTCATTAACTTACAAAATGGCTTGGTCATTAAGGGGTTAATGTACAGCCTGCGCCTCATCTTGACTGAAAAAAACAGAAATGTAGGAATTTTTGCAAATTTATTAAAAAAGAGAAACTGAAATGTGCCATGGTCATAAGTGTTCAGACTCTTTGCTCAGACACTCATATTTAAGTCACATGCTCTCCATTTCCTTGTGATCCTCCTTGAGATTGTTCTACTCCTTCATTGGAGTCCAGCTGTGTTTAATTAAACAGATAGGACTTGATTTGTAAAGGCACACACTTGTCTATATAAGACCTCACAGCTTACAGTGCATGTCAGACCAAATGAGAATAATGAGGTCAAAGGAACTGGCCAAGGAGATCAGAGACAGAATTGAGGCAAGGTACAGATCTGGCCAAGGTTACAAAAGAATTTCTGCAGTACTCAAGGTTCCTAAGAGCACAGTGGCCTCCATAATCCTTAAATGGAAGAAGTTTGGGACCACCAGAAGTCTTCCTAGACCTGGCCGTCCAGCTAAACTGAGCAATCGTGGGAGAAGAGCCTTGGTGAGAGAGGTAAAGAAGAACCCCATATCCAAATGCAGTAGGGAGATGGGAGAAAGTTCCACAAAGTCAACTATCACTGCAGCCCTCCACAAGTCGGACCTTTATGGCAGAGTGGCCCAACAGAAGCCTCTCCTCTGCAAGAAATATGAAAGTCCGCATAGAGTTTGCTAAAAAAAAACACATGAAGGACTCCCAGACTATGAGAAGGAAGATTCTCTGGTCTGATGAGACAAAGATAGAACTTTTTAGTGATAATTCTAAGCGGTATGTGTGGAGAAAACAAGGCACCGCTCATCACCTGCCCAATACAATACCAACAGTGAAACACGGTGGTGGCAGCATCATGCTATGAGGGTGTTTTTCAGCTGCAGGGACAGGACAACTGGTTGCAATTGAAGGAAACATGAATGCGGCCAAGTACAAAGATATCCTGGATGAAAACCTCTTCCAGAGTGCTATAAACCTCAGACTTAACAGTAGGTTCACAGTCCAACAAGACAAAGACCGTAAACACACAGCTAAAATAACAAAGGAGTGGCTTCAGAACAACTCTGTGACCTTTCTTGACTGGCCCAGCCAGAGCCCTGACCTAAACCCAATTGAGCATCTCTGGAGAGACCTGAAAATGGCTGTCCACCAACGTTCACCATCCAACCAGAAGGAACTGGAGAGAATCTGCAAGAAAGAATGGCAGAGGATCCCCAAATCCAGGTGTAAAAAACTTGTTGCATCATGCCCAAGAAGACTTATGGGTGTACTAGCTCAAAAGGGTGCTTCTAGTCAATACTGAGCAATGGATCTGAATACTTGACCATGTGATATTTCAGTTTTTCTTTTTTAATAAATTTGTGAAAATTTCTACATTTCTGTTTTTTTCAGTCAAGATGGGGTGCAGAGTGTACATTAATGAGAAAAAAATGAACTTTTTTGAATTTACCAAATGGCTGCAATGAGACAAAGAGTGAAAATTTAAAGGAGTATGAACACTTTCCATACCCACTGTATGTCAGGATTCAGTAGCTTTTGCGGGTCTGCAGTTGTCTAGCCTGGGGCTTTTTTTCAAGCCGCTAAAAATGACACAACTCACGTAATCTGATCAACTTTGTTGAAAATGACAGAGTAGAGTTAAAAAAATGCAATAATTTCACTACTTCATGCATGGACTGGCACATGCGCGATCAACATGCGTTGGGGAATCTCACTGTGCTAAAATGCAGACTAACTGGGCTCGCCAACCACCGTCCACCCCATCAACCACATTTTCTGCTTCTTCCTCCTTCCTCACCATGGCAAGTGTCACTACAGTTGGGGTAAGTGAGAGCCCATCAGCTGTTATGGAAGTGGACATGCCTGCTGTTTTGACTGACCTTAGATACCAAGCGCACCCCAAATTTCTCAATCCACCGTAACATTTCCGTCTGCACCTCTCTCACAGTCAAACAGCTTGTAGTGTTCACCCTACTCCACCCTTTGTCAGCACAGCAGCCAACCCTCATTTGTGCAGTTGTGCTCACATAAAAGATTGTTTCCTCCTACACATGGCAAAGCTAAGAGCTTGAACTTCACCATCTTCAATCTACTACTAATAATAGCAACCTTTATTTATATAGTGCAAACCGATTTCACAGAACTTTACAAGTCAGCAGTTCATATAAAACAGTCATAAGTTAAACGTTAACGATAAACAAACAATTAAAGCAAAAATAATAACGACCATGCTCTTCAGAGCTTACATAGTAACATAGTTATTAAGGTTGAAGGAAGACTTTAAGCCCGTCTAGTTCAACCCATATCCTATCCTAACCTGCCCTAACATGTTGATCCAGAGGAAGGCAAAAAAAAACCATGTGGCAACAGTAAGCTTCACATTGGGGAAAAAAATTCCTTCCCGACTCCACATACAGCAATCAGACTAGCTCCCTGGATCAACGCAATATCTAGGAAACTAGTGTATATAACCTGTAATATTTTACTTTTCAAGAAAAGCATCCAGTCCCTTCTTAAATTTTAGTAGGGAATCACTCATGTAATGAGTATACATTATACGGCAGAGAGTTCCAGTCTCACTGCTCCTACAGTAAAGAATCTGCATCTGTGATTATGACTAAACCTTCTTTCCTCCAGACGTAGAGGATGACCCCTTGTCCCCGTCACAGATTTAAGAGTAAAAAGATCATTAGAAAGGTCTTTGTACTGTCCCCTCATATATTTATACATTGTAATAAGATCACCCCTAAGCCTTCATTTTTCCAAACTAAATAACCCCAAGTGTAATAACCTGTCTTGGTATTGCAGACCCCCCAGTACTCTAATAACCTTGGTCGCTCTTCTCTGCACCCGCTCCAGTTCAGCTATGTCTTTCTTATATACCGGAGACCAGAACTGTACACAGTATTCTAAGTGTGGTCGCACTAGTGACTTGTATAGAGGTAAAATTATGTTCCCCTCATGAGCATATATTTCTCTTTTAATGCACCCCATTATTTTATTTGCCTTTGCAGCAGCTGCCTGACACTGGCAACTAAATGTGAGTTTGTCGTCCACCCATGCACCCAGGTGTTTTTTCAGTGACAGTTTTGCCCAGTGTTTTACAATTAAGCACATAATTATACTTCTTGTTTGTTCTAACCAAGTGCATGACCTTACATTTATCCCCATTAAAGCTCATTTGCCATTTATCAGCCCAAGCTTCTAGTTTACATAAATCCTCCTGTAATATAAAATTGTCCTCCTCTGTATTGATTACCCTGCAGAGTTTAGTGTCATCTGTAAATATTAAAATTCTACTTTGTTTGCCTCCTACAAGGTCATTAAAAAATATGTTTAAAAGAAGCGGCCCCAATACTGACCCCTGTGGTACCCCACTGCTAACCGTGACCCAGTCCGAGTGTGCTCCATTAATAACTACCCTTTGTTTCCGATTCCCGAGCCAGTTCTTAATCCACTTACACATATTTTCCCCTATCCCCATTGTTCTCATTTTATGTAACAACCTTTTGTGTGGCACCGTATCAAAAGCTTTTGAAAAGTCCATATAGACCACGTCCACTGCGTTCTCTTGGTCCAGACCAGAACTTACCTCTTCATAGAAACTCATCAGATTAATCTGACAGGAACGGTCTCTCATAAACCCATGTTGATATTGGGTCATGAGGTTATTTTTCTTCAGATACTCCAATATAGTATTCCTTAGAAAACCCTCCTGGATTTTACCCACAGTAGATGTTAAGCTCACTGGCCTATAATTTCCAGGTTCAGTTTTTGTCCCCTTTTTGAATATTGGCACCACATTTGCTATATGCCAGTCCTGTGGTACAGACCCTGTTATTATGGAATCTTTAAAGATTAAAAATAATGGTCTATCAATGACTGTACTTAATTCCTGTATTACTCGGGGGTGTATCCCATCCGGGCCCGGGGATTTGTCAATTTTAGTGATTTTTAGACGCCGCCATACTTATTGCTGTTATGATCTGCTGCAAGCAATAAGGAAAGATGGGAATTCTGTCCCTACAATAGAACTAAGCTGGATCCCTACGATGTAACGGGGAACCTGATCCTTCGACCAGACCCGTTAAAGTCCTCAGCTAGTCTGAACGAAGACCTATAATTGCGAGGGAGGAATCCCTACAAGATCTAGGGACTGGGAGAAAAGGTGGACACCTCCTAACAGAAATTGTAGCAGGGAAAATTAAACAGAAAACAAATTACTTAGAGATCCTAAGATCAAGCAAAACTGACTGAGTAAGGCACCTAAGCACCCGGCTAGCTTAAAAGTAGATAATACAATGAAGTCCAGCAAAGCCAGAAGGGCGGAGCCAGACTAAATAGGGAAAAAAGGTCATGTGACCAGCAAACTGAAAAAACCTAACAAGAGGGTTCTAACAGTACCCTCCCTTCTAAGAGGATCCTCCGGATCCCCTAGGACTTAGGCTTATCCGGAAACCTCTTGTGAAACGCTCTGACAAGTCTAGACGCAGAAACATCATCCGACCTCACCCATGAGTTATCCTCGGGTCCATAACCCTTCCAAGCGACGAGGTACTGCAAACTCCCTCTATACCGTCTAGAATTTAGGATGCGAGAAATCTCATATTGCCCGTCCTCCACCACCAGGGGAACAGTGGCCGAGACGTCTCCATCTGAGACCTCAGCTTTTTTCAAGAGAGAAACATGAAACACCGGATTAATCTTCCAGGAGGTAGGAAGCTCCAGCTTAACAGCAGATTGGTTAATAACCTGAATCACCTTAAAGGGCCCTACAAACTTGGGACCCAATTTCTTAGACGGAATCCTCAAGCGCAGATTCTTAGAGGACAACCAAACCATGTCACCAATAGCAAACAAAACCTCTTGTCGTTTTCTATCAAAATACACTTTGGATCTTTTGTTAGCCTCCTGAAGATTACCACGCACATCAGTCCAAACTGTCTCCAAAACACCAGAAAAATTCTCCTCTTCAGGTACAGCCGATCCCAACTTGGAAAATGACCCAAACGACGGATGTCTCCCAGTACAACAACAAAAAAGGCGAACAACCAGCAGAAGCGGATGTATGGTTGTTAAGAGCAAACTCAGCAAGTGGCAGAAACTCAGACCACCCCTCTTGATTATCAGTCACAAAAACAACGCAAGAACTGCTCAACATCCTGGTTTTTCCTTTCTGTCTGGCCATTAGACTCAGGATGATATCCGGATGAAAACGACAAATGAACTCCCAACCTGTCACAAAAGGCGCGCCAAAAACGAGCCACAAACTGAGGTCCCCTATCGGAAACAATGTCAGTAGGAACGCCATGTAGTCTAACAATTTCCTTGACAAAGGCCTTAGCGAGAGTCTTAGCGCAAGGCAGTTTGATGAAAGGAACCAAGTGACACATCTTGCTAAAACGGTCCACGACCACCCAGATGACAGTGAAACCCTCAGAGGGGGGAAGGTCAGTAATAAAGTCCATAGCCAAATGTGTCCAAGGTGCACTAGGGACCTCCAGAGGGCAAAGCAACCCCGCAGCAGGAGTATGAGAAGACTTAGATCTCGCACACACCGTGCATTGACGCACTCACTTAATGACTTCCTTCTGCCATCCAGGCCACCAAAAGCTGCGACCCACAAGTCTCTTGGTCTCAGAGATTCCAGGATGACCTGCCAACCGAGAGTCATGACATTCAACAAACAAATCTCTTCTCAGGGTACCAGGCACAAACAACCTCCCATGCGGCGTGTTAGATGGGGCATTCTCCTGTGCTTTAAGAATCTCATCTTCCAACACAGAGTCCAAAACAGCAATAACAACCCCCTCTTGCAAAATGTTTTCCTCCTCCTCAGTAGCCACCATAGTAGAAAAGCTGCGAGACAAAGCATCAGCTTTAACATTTTTAGTACCTGGGATGTAAGTAACGGTAAAATTAAACCGCGAGAAAAACAGTGCCCACCTAGCCTGACGGCATTCAAGCGTTTGGCAGCATCAAGGTAGATCAGATTTTTATGATCGGTGAAGACTTGAACGGGAAATTCCACTCCCTCCAAAAAATGACGCCAGTGTTCAAATGCGAGTTTAATTGCCAACAATTCCCGATTACCGATATCATAATTTAGTTCAGACTCAGAAAATTTCTTTGAAAAAAAAGCACAGGGATGTACTCCATCCGTCTTTTCCTGAGACAACACCGTGCCGACCCCCACAGAAGAAGCATCAACCTCAACAAAAAATGGTTTAGTCACATCAGGCTGCGTAAGGATGGGAGCAGAGCTGAACTTCTCCTTTAGCAACACAAAAGCCTCAATGGCCTCAGTAGTCCACTGAGCCGCATCAGCACCTTTCCTGGTGAGATCGGTCAGTGGTTTGGCAATCACAGAAAATTTTTTAATGAATTTTCTATAATAATTGGCGAACCCCAAAAACCTCTGTATAGATTTCACACCAATAGGTCTAGGCCAATCCTGCACAGCTTGCACTTTCACCGGGTCCATCTCAAAACCTTCACTGGAGACAATGTAGCCCAAAAAACTAAGTCTCTGTACAGCGAACTCACATTTTTCTAGCTTGGCAAAAAGTGAATTATCACTCAGTAACTGTAATACTTCACGAACACTCCTCCAATGAGACTCCAAATCCGGTGAATAAATCAAAATGTCATCTAAATACACAACCACACTTCTGCCAATCAAAGGTCTAAGGATGTCATTAATAAGATTCTGAAAAAATGCCGGAGCACTGGAAAGCCCAAAAGGCATGACCAGATTCTCAAAATGACCCAGTGGAGTGTTAAACGCAGTCTTCCATTCATCCCCCTCCTTCATGCGCAACAAATTGTATGCCCCTCGAAGATCAATTTTCGAGAACCACTTGGCCCCCACTAACTGGTTAAACAAATCAGGAATCAATGGCAGTGGGTAAGGATTGCGTACAGTGATTTTATTAATCTCACGAAAGTCTAGACAAGGCCGTAAACCACCGTCCTTTTTTTTAACAAAAAAAAATCCAACCGCCACAGGAGATTTGGAAGGCCTAATGTGACCGGCGGCCAAGCTTGTCTGTATGTATTCCTCCAAAGCCTTTCTCTCAGGAACAGTCAAATTAAATAAACGACTTTCAGGAAGAGTTCCTCCAGGCACAAATTCAATTGCACAATCATAATCTCTATGAGGAGGCAATACCTGCAATTCCTTATCAGAAAAAACTTTCCAAAAATCCTGGATAGGTACAGGTAACTCCCCCTTAACTACAGCAGCAATACGCCTGTTACAACACTTGTCATAACACTTAGGACTCCAGGACTTTATTTCATTGGTAGACCAATCCAGTACCGGACTGTGCAATTTTAACCAAGGTAACCCCAAAATCACTGGTGAGGGCAAATTATTCAAAATTACCAAATCCAAATTCTCTTGATGAACACCATCAATAGTAAGAGGAAATTCACAGATATGGTGAGTAACATTTTTCAAGGGAGAACCATCCACAGCAACCACATTAATAGGGGAAGACAGAAGTTTGGGTTTTAATTTTAGTTTTTCCAAAAATTTCCCATCAATCACATTGAGAGTTGAACCACAATCCACAAATAACCGAAACTCCATTAATTCCTCCTCAACAGCAGTGGTAGCAGAAAGAAAGACACCTTTATTGTTTAAACAAGCTATACGGGCGAAACTGACCTCATTTTTTTTTCTCTTTATTCATACGAAGCACACAGTTCTTAATGAAATGGTCAGATTTGCCACAATAGAAACACAAACCTTCAGCAAATCTACGGTCTTTTTCCCGAGAGTGAGGTGTCATTGCTCCAATTTCCATCGGCTCTCCAATGTCAGTACAGTCCCTCTCCAGACTTGGAGCTGACAAGGCAGATTTACTCTCATTAACCCTTGCACGCAGTCTCCTATCCACCCGTATGGCTAATTGCATAGCCTCTTGCAAGTTACCAGGTATAGGATAAGCAATCAGCAAATCTTTAACCCTTTCACTTAACCCTGCAAGAAATAAACTTTTCAAAGCTGAATCGTTCCACCCCACCTGAGTGGACCACCTTCGGAAGTGAGTACAATATTTTTCCACATTACCTGATCCCTGTCTCAAACGTCTCAACTCTGTCTCAGCTGATGAGACACGATCAGGATCGTCATACAATAACCCCAAAGCAGAAAAAAAACTATCCACTGATCTAAAGCATGGATCACTAGGCTGCAGAGAAAAGGCCAAGTCCTGAGGTTCTTTGCGCAAAAGTGACATTATGAACCCTATGCGCTGTGATTCATCACCAGAGGATCTGGGTCTCAAACAGAAATACAACAAGCAAGCATTTTTAAAAGGAAAAAAATCTTGTTGTTCACCAAAAAATAAATCAGGCAAACGTACCTTTGGCTCCACGAAATGTGCTCCAGAACAACTACTCACGTGTTGCTGGATCTCAGCCACCTCCAGAGAAAGTCTCTGCAGGCGTTGAGCCAAATCCTGAACCGACACCATGATGGAAACAGAAAATCTTTCCTTAGAGTTTTTTTTTTTTTTTTGGGCTGGACTTACTGTTATGATCTGCTGCAAGCACTAAGGAAAGATGGGAATTCTGTCCCTACAATAGAACTAAGCTGGATCCCTACGATGTAACGGGAACCTGATCCTGCGACCAGACCCGCTAAAGTCCTCAGCTAGTCTGAACGAAGACCTATAGTTGCGAGGGAGGAATCCCTACAAGATCTAGGGACTGGGAGAAAAGGTGGACACCTCCTAACAGAAATTGTAGCAGGGAAAATAAAACAGAAAACAAATTACTTAGAGATCCTAAGATCAAGCAAAACTGACTGAGTAAGGCACCTAAGCACCCGGCTAGCTTAAAAGTAGATAATACAATGAAGTCCAGCAAAGCCAGAAGGGCGGAGCCAGACTAAATAGGGAAAAAAGGTCATGTGACCAACAAACTGAAAAAAACCTAACAAGAGGGTTCTAACAATTGCTAGATTAAGTAGGTGATATTTAATGGAGATTTTTTTTTATCACTGATCATGTTACCTGTCATGGGATTTTCTTGTGTAAATACTGTTGAAAAAAGTAATTTAGCATATTGGCTTTTTCCTCATCCTCATCCACCATTTCACACAGACTGTTTTTAACGGGACCAACACTATCATGTTTTAGTTTCTTACTATATATCTAGTTAAAGAATATTTTGGGATTATTTTTACTTTCTCTGGCAATGAGTCTCTCTGTCTCAATCTTTGCTGCCTTGATTTTCATTTTACAGAATTTATTTAATCTTCTGTATTTATTTAATGCCTCATCACTACCTACTTGCTTTAATTCCCTAAACGCTTTCTTTTTGTCACTTATTGCGCCCCTTACAGCTCTATTTAGCCATAGTGGTTTCCTCCTGTTACAATCTACACTGAGGTGCGAATGACACAAAGTACAGGTGCTTATTTACAATTATGGTCCAGCCATCTTGAGGAAATGGGGAGTAGAGAAAGGCTGAATGAGGCTTCTGGGTATAGTTGAGTCTGATAGCGAATTATGTTCATAGAAGTAGAGAATAGGCTATATATAAAAAGGACTTTGATTAGGGAACACAGTAGGCCACCCTAAACATGTGCTTTTAGGGACCGCCTAAAAATGTGTAAGGTGTGGTTACTCCTAATTTGATGGGAGAGAAAAAGTAAGAGGTGAGTTATCTAGGTAGAAGATTGAAAAGAGCCGGACAAAGACAAGATCAGGGGTGTTACCAACTTTGTGTGTCTCAGAGGTTGAAAGTTGTGAGAGGCCACGAAAAGTGGGTAGATATAGAATTTGGTTGCAGTTGGAAAGGTGGGGCTGTTGAAGTCTCCCAGGATAAGGGTTGGCAATTCTGAGGACATGAAGCGTGGCAGCTAGGCAGAAAAGTGGTCAAGGAAGTGAGCATGGGGAGGGTATATGACCGCTACTTGGAAGGAGAGGGGATGGAAGACCCTAATGGTGTGAACCTCCAAAGAACAATGATGTCCCATTGGCCTGTATTTATTTATTTTTTTTAAAACAGGATTGGTGGTGGCAGCGAGGCGTGTGGGTTATCGGGGAGTTAACAATGATCATACTGCTGTATATACACATATTCCATGCATTGTAATCTGGAGGTGTATGTGCCATATGCTCACTTTTAGTTTTCTGATTACTAATTATTGTGAACAGCCTGCGGCCTCCTTGGTTGATCGTCACCCAATCATGTAACTGTCTGGACGATAGAGGCCAGCTGAGAGCTCTACACTCCAAAGATCACAGTGGGTTGTTATGCGTAACTCCCAGCCTGTGATCTCTGTGATAATTGGATGGCCAATCCAATCTGTTGGCCATGGAAATGCAACTTTTCCGCCTTGTGGATACAGACAGTTTTCAAAAACTGATGGCCATCGCAGTCCCACAGTATCAGTTGCCCAGTCGCCATTACTTCTCTAAGAAAGATGTGCCTGTGCTACACTAGCATGTCAAAGACAACATCACCTATTATAATTCGGTAACCGAGGAGGATAATAGAAAAATAGGGTAGGCAACCAAACACCCAGAGAGGTTGGTAACTTAGCGGATTGCAGACCCCTAAACTGTGTGCAAGACGACTCGCTCGGCTCTCCAGGAGGTAGACTCAGGACACACGTTCTCAGGTTTTCCTTCTGCTGGTTTATTATCAGCCATAAACTCATGCAGGTTTCGCAGGAAAAGTAAACATGACCCTTCTGGGTTAAATGGGAAAAACATAAAAAAACAAACAATGACTCAGTCCATAGATGAGTGGTTCCACCCGCTCTCGGTAGCATAAACTGCACTGCTAAAGTCCTTGTGGTAAGCTCTGCAGCTTCCACTATACTGTCTGGAGACTTTCTTCTCCAGACCACACTTCAGAGAAAAAAAAACAGGACTGAGCTTTTATACATTGCTCAGCCACACCCTGAGGGGAGGTAGGGGGAATGCCTCCCGCCCTCTTTGGCATTCCCATAAAACTGCACCTCCTTTAACAGTAAACCTACCAGCATATAACATGCTGGCAGATAAATAAAGTAGTTTTTAGTTCACACAGGAGAGCATCCTGTGTGACACATACCTCCCCTCACATATAAATCCAGTGACACTGTCACATATTCCCCCCCTCTGCCCAAAGCTGGGGGTTTGGGCAACTTCTGACACCAGACAGGGAATCCTAGAGAGGGCATCTGCATTCCCATGTAACTTCCCTGGCCTATGCTCCACGTGAAAGTTAAAATCTTGAAGCTCTAGGAACCATCTAGTTACCCTAGCATTTTTTCCCCTCTTTTCCCTCAACCATCTCAACGGGGCATGGTCTGATACTAATTTAAACTTCCAGCCTAGTAGGTAATATTTCAGTGTATCCACGGCCCATTTTATGGCTAAACACTCTTTTTCTACTATGGCGTAGTTCTTCTCACAGGAGGACAGCTTTCGGCTTAGATAGAGAATGGGATGTTCTTCCCCATTTATTTCTTGGGAGAGTACGGCCCCTAGACCAACCTCTGATGCGTCAGTCTGGACCACAAATTCTTTTTAAAGTCTGGCGCGACCAGGACAGGCTGCTTGCACAGTGTTAGCTTCAGCTTTTGAAATGCGGTCTCCGTTTCTTCCGTCCATTTCACCATGGTTGATTTGGTGCCTTTTAAAAGATCTGTTAGTGGAGCGGCCATCGTGGCGAAATTCGGGATAAACCGCCGGTAGTATCCCACCATTCCCAGGAATGCTTTCACCTGCTTCTTTGAGAGCGGTTGCGGCCAGGTTTGAATTGCCTCCACTTTCTTGATTTGCGGCTTTATTTCGCCTCTCCCAACAACATAGCCCAGGTACTTGGCCTCCTCTTTTCCGATGGCACACTTTCTCGGATTTATGGCAAATCCTGCTTTCCTTAGCGCGTCCAAAACGGCCTGTAGTTTGGGTAGGTGACTAGCCCAGTCTGGGCTAAAGACCACAATGTCGTCGAGGTAGGCTGCGGCATTCTTCTTATGTGGGGCTAGGATCCGATCCATAGCCCTCTGGAAAGTGGCTGGGGCCCCCTGTAGTCCGAACGGCATCCGCTTGTATTGAAAACAGCCATCAGGTGTTGAGAAAGCCGTCTTCTCTTTAGCCATCTGGGACATGGGGATCTGCCAGTAGCCCTTCGTCAGGTCAAGAGTGGTGATGTACCTCGCCGGTCCAAGCCTCTCGATGAGTTCGTCGACGCGGGGCATCGGGTACGCGTCACATTTGGATACCTCATTTAGCCGACGGTAGTCATTACAAAACCTCCACTCTCCATTGGGTTTCGGCACGAGGACGATTGGGCTCGACCACCCACTCTTTGACTCCTCTATTACCCCGAGGTCTAACATCCTCTTCACCTCAGCCGAGATCACCTCCCGGTGTGCTTCCGGAATCCGATACGGCTTCAAATTCACTCGTACATGCGGTTCTGTCAGCACGTCATGCTCTACCACTTGTGTATGCCCCGGCAACTCTGAGAACAGCTCCCGATTCTGCTGTAGTAATTTTAGACACTGTTGCTTCTGGGCCGGTGATAGAGTCTCTGCAATAGTGACCTCCTCCCAAGGTTCCTTGCCTTCTGGTGCGGCTCCCAGGCAAGGAGTTTCCACAGGTTCACGGTCCCGCCACGGCTTGAGCAAGTTTACATGATATATTTGATGTGCCTTTCTTCGGCCAGGCTGGTGGACTTTATAATTAACCTCACTGATTTTCTCCACCACCTCGTATGGACCTTGCCATTTGGCGAGGAACTTGCTCTCGACGGTAGGGATCAGCACCAAAACACGGTCTCCGGGCTGGAACTGTCTTAGTCTCGCCGACCGGTTATAGACCCTCGCCTGGGCTTCCTGCGCCTGGAGGAGATGTTCCTTTACGATGGGCATCACCTTTGACATTCTCTCCTGTAACTGGGCGACATGTTCTATGATGCTCCGGTGTGGCGTGACTTCAGCCTCCCAAGTTTCCTTGGCGATGTCTAGGAGACCTCTTGGATGCCGCCCATATAAGAGCTCAAATGGAGAGAAGCCAGTGGAGGCTTGAGGAACTTCTCTGACCGAGAAAAGCAGAAATGGGAGCAGGTAGTCCCAGTCTCTCCCATCCTTTTCAACGACCTTCTTGAGCATCGCTTTTAAGGTCTTGTTGAAGCGTTCCACTAGGCCGTCCGTTTGTGGATGATAAACCGAGGTCCGCAGCTGAGTTATCTGAAGGACTCTGCAAAGCTCCTTCATCACCTTGCTCATGAAGGGGGTTCCTTGGTCTGTTAGAATCTCTTTTGGTAGACCTGTCCGAGCAAAAATATGGACCAACTCTCGGGCTATACTTTTACTGGACATGTTCCTTAGGGGAACCGCTTCTGGATACCGAGTCGCATAGTCCATGACGACCAGGATATATTGGTGGCCCCGAGCTGATTTGACTATGGGGCCCACGAGGTCCATGGCAATCCTCTCAAAGGGAACCTCTATCACAGGTAGTGGAACTAAGGGGCTACGGAAGTGGGAGGAGGGAGCGGTTATTTGGCAGGTGGGGCAGGACCTACAAAAGTTTTGAATTTCTCGATAACACCCTGGCCAATAAAACCTCCTCAGTATCCTCTCCTGAGTTTTCTCGACCCCTAGGTGTCCCCCCAGAACATGTGAATGGGCCATATCTAGCACCCGTCGTCTGTATGGCCCCGGCACTAACAGCTGTTCCACTATCTCACCGTCCCTCAGTTTGGCCACCCGATATAGCAACTCCCCCTCTACTGCAAAGTGGGGGAATCTGGTGTCGGCCCCCGGCTCTTGGGCAACCCCATTACATACAGTAACCTGGTCGAACGCCCCTTTTAAGGTCAGGTCTCGAACTTGAGCAGTCCCAAAGTTCTCTCTGGACATATCTAACGCAGGTAGGTCGGTCTCCTCGGTCACCGTCTCACCCTCATCACCGACAAGGACGCACAGTGGGAACTCCTCTCTCTGAGACTCTATCGGGGTTCTTCTTCAAGGATCTCACTTTTCCCCATGCTACTTAGTCCAGTTCCCTTCCCCCACAAGTCCCAGAATAAGGGAAAATCACGGCCCAATATAACGGGATGTATCAGGTCCTTTACCACCCCGACTTCATGGGACTGGGCAACACAGTCTGTCCCCACTGTTACTGTGGCCACGGGATAGTCCTTGGCGTCACCAGGATGCACCGAACACCCAGGGTTTTGGAAGGGATCAACTGGTGGGGAAGGGATGCTCTGATCAAGGTCACCAGACTCCCGGAGTCCAACAGCCCAAGCACTTTTATTCCATTAATGGATACTGTACACGCCTGCGGTCCCTTGCCGGGTCGACAGTCCACGCTACAGGCTGGATAGGCATAATAGGAGACCCGTCTGCCTAGGCTGCAGTCCATGGGCTCAGGGGATATTTGACACTTGGCGCGCTACATGTCCAGGGTTGTGGCATCGCCAGCAAACTATATCTTTCCCCACTGTTCTAAAGGCCCCTTCAATAGGAGTGGGACGCCCCCCAGTGGTGGCTCTAGACCCCTTCCGTGGTGAACCCACCCCCTTTTGGGTATCCCAGTAGGGAGAAATGACTGCATCCGGTTTCCCAAGAGATCTCTCAACTACCTGGTACCTCTCTACCAGGCCGATAAAGTCATCTGCGTTCTGGGGATCACCCTGGGCAACCCAGGTCTGTACTGACTTGGGAAGGGAATGCATGAATCTGTCGATCACCACCCGCTCAACCATCTGGGCTGGAGTGGAGGAGTCCGGTTGTAGCCACTTCTGAACAAGATGCAGTAGGTCAAACATCTGTGAACGAGGGGGTTTGTTGCTAGCATACGCCCAGTGATGAACTCGCTGGGCTCTTACTGCCATATTTACTCCCAGACGTGCTAAGATCTCTGTCTTTAGTTTGGGATACTCCTTAGCATCTTGCAGAGCCAAGTCAAAATACGCTTTTTGGGGTTCACCCGATAAATATGGCGCCAGAACCTCTGCCCACTGTGCTGGTGGAAGTCTCTCCCGATCAGCCACCCTCTCAAAAACAGTCAGAAATGCTTCTACATCATCCCCAGGGGTCATCATCTGCATGGCCCACCTTACCGCCTTCCTGACGTGAGAATCATCAGTCGGCCCTGGGGTTGGGTGGCCGCCCTGCTCTGGATGGCGTCCGCCAAAAGCTGTATCTGCTGTTGCGCCTCCTGCTGGTGCTGCTGCTGCGACTTTTGCTGCAACTGGATCTGCTGAAGCAACAATTTGGTCGTCTCCTGGTGCTGCTGTTGCATGATCTGCTGGGCCTGCTGTATTCTCTGCTGGCTCTGCTGTATGCTCTGCTGGCTCTGTAGGTGTTGCTGCTGCATGCTCTGCTGGGCCTGGACCAGGTGCTTAACGAGCTCCTCCATGCTGCCGGACTTCTCTGGCTGGCTGACAGCCTTCACCCAGGACATCCACCGGTCTTTGTAGCAGGTACACGTGTTCCTGGAATCCTGCATGCACTCTCACACCAACTGTGGCAAGACGACTCGCTCGGCTCTCCAGGAGGTAGACTCAGGACACACGTTCTCAGGTTTTCCTTCTGCTGGTTTATTATCAGCCATAAACTCATGCAGGTTTCGCAGGAAAAGTAAACATGACCCTTCTGGGTTAAACGGGAAAAACATAAAAAAACAAACAATGACTCAGTCCATAGATGAGTGGGTTCCACCCGCTCTTTGTAGCATAAACTGCACTGCTAAAGTCCTTGTGGTAAGCTCTGCAGCTTCCACTATACAGTCATGGCCAAAAGTTTTGAGAATGACACAAATATTATATTTTCACATGATCTGTTGCCCTCTGGTTTTTATGTGTGTGTTTGACAGATGTTTTTATCACAGACAGAAATATAATTGCAAACATATGAGTAACAAAAGCTTATATTGACAGTTAGAATGAGTTAATGCAGCAAGTCAATATTTGCAGTGTTGACCCTTCTTCTTCAGGACCTCTGCAATTCTCCCTGGCATGCTCTCAATCAACTTCTGGACCAAATCCTGACTGATAGCAGTCCAATCTTGCACAATCAATGCTTTCATTTTGTCAGAATTTTTAGGTTTTTGTTTGTCCACCCGTCTCTTGATGATTGACCACAAGTTCTCAATGGGATTTAGATCTGGGGAGTTTCCAGGCCAAGGACCCAAAATCTCTATGTTTTGTTCCCTGAGCCATTTAGTTATCACCTTTGCTTTATGGCAAGGTGCTCCATCATGCTGGAAAAGGCATTGTTGATCGCCAAACTGCTCTTGGAAGGTTGGGAGAAGTTGCTCTTGGAGGACATTCTGGTACCATTCTTTATTCATGGCTGTGTTTTTAGGCAAGACTGTGAGAGAGCCGATTCCCTTGGCTGAGAAGCAACCCCACACATGAATGGTTTCAGGATGCTTAACAGTTGGCATGAGACAAGACTGGTGGTAGCGCTCACCTTGTCTTCTCCGAATGAGGCGTTTTCCTGATGTCCCAAACAATCGAAAAGGGGATTCATCAGAGAAAATAACTTTACCCCAGTCCTCAGCAGTCCACTGCCTGTACCTTTTGCAGAATATCAGTCTGTCCATGATGTTTTTTCTGGAGAGAAGTGGCTTCTTTGCTGCCCTCCTTGAGACCAGGCCTTGCTCCAAGAGTCTCCGCCTCACAGTGCATGTAGATGCTCTCACACCTGCCTGCTGCCATTCCTGAGCAAGCTCTGCACTGCTGTTAGCCCGATCCCGCAGCTGAAACACTTTTAAGAGACGGTCCTGGCGCTTGCTGGTCTTTCTTGGGCGCCCTGGAGCCTTTTTGGCAACAATGGAACCTCTCTCCTTGAAGTTCTTGATGATGCGATAGATTGTTGACTGAGGTGCAATCTTTCTAGCTTCGATACTCTTCCCTATTAGGCCATTTTTGTGCATTGCAATGATGACTGCACGTGTTTCTTTAGAGATAACCATGGTTAACAGAAGAGAAACAATGATGCCAAGCACCAGCCTCCTTTTAAAGTGTCCAGTGGTGTCATTCTTACTTAATCATGACAGATTGATCTCCAGCCATGTCCTCATCAACACCCACACCTGTGTTAATGGAGCAATCACTGAAAAGAGGTTAGCTGGTCTTTTTAAGGCAGGGCTGCAATGATGTTGAAATGTGTTTCCCCAAAGGAATAGATAGCCCCCAAACATATATTGCCGGTGAGAAAGATGAAGTACAAAACACAGGCAGAAAATAGAATAAGCAAATGCTGGGGTCCAATCTGTCTGGATAGAACAGGACAGGAAAGGATACTGTCTGCAAATCCGCAAAAGCCCTAAGAGAAATTCCAACACGTCTTATATGCAAAAATACTGAGGCCACACGACCTCTCCCCCACTAAATCAGAACTCTGGTGTGAACTGGACACAAAACAACAGACACTGAAATACCAGGAGACTAGAAATACAAAAAGACTGACATAAACTGTGGCAAGGAAAACAGAGTCCAGCGCAGGTCCCCGCAGGGAACCCGGCTGAACACACACCAGCAAGGCAGGGAACAAATGCCACAGATTAAAACAGACAAATAACTTATCTGAAAGATGCAGGACAAAGCAGGGATCAAGCTGACTTTCAAAAGGCTCAGGAAGAAGACCAAATCACCGGCAACAACTAAGGGAAGGCTGCTCATTTAAATCTCCCAGTCAGTAACACCTGATCTCCAATCATCCTCTTCAGGTGATTGACTTCTGTTAGCCAGACCAGCTCCATTGCCAGCAGCAACCACCAGAGGGAGTCCAAACCCAGAAGCCAGATCAAAGGTGTTCACAACAATCACCCCTTCCTTGAAAAAATTTATGTGTGACAGGTTGCATTTCAACACTGACGCCTGGATGAGGAAGCATGAACAGGTTCGTTACATCTCGCTGACTGGACACTGGGTGACTCTGGTGGCTGTGGGGGCAGGCGAGGAAGGGGCTGCTGCGCAAGTCTTGGAATCCCCAAGGCTTGCAGAGTACTTGGAAATGGAGGATTAAACCATTACACACCATAAGAAAGAGAACTAAATTACTAGACAACAGGGCTTGGTGAAATAAACTACTAAATTCATAAAGTTGGCTAACTAAACCACTGCACACCATAAGATGGAGAACTAAACTACTAGACAACAGGGGTTGAAGAAATAAACTACTAAACAGCTGGGGTTGGGGAACGAAACAAATGCACATCAGAACATGGAGAACTAAACTAATACTCAACACGGGTTGGAGAACTAAACTGCTAAACAGCTTGGGTTGGAGAACTAAACTACACACCAGAGGATGGAAAACTAAAGTATTAGACACCGGACACCAAGGAATCCCCAAGGCTTGCAGGACAAACCTATGTATCTAATACCGTATATACTTGTGCATAAACTGAGATTTTCAGCACATTTTTTTCTACACAAGTCATTGTGCAGAAAGCCAGCGGGGGAGAGGGGGCGCAGGAGCTGGCGGCTGTGACATCATACTCACCATCCCCGTGCCATCGCTGAACGTCCCTGTGTCTCCATTGTCCCGGCTTCCTGCAGCTCTCCTGTGCTGAGCGATCACATGATACCGCTCATTAAGGTAATGAATATGCACGCGTCTTCACTCCCATAGGCGTGGGGTGCATATTCATTACTTTAATGAGTGGTACTACGTGACTGCTCAGCACAGGAGAGCAGCAGGAAGCCGGGACAATGGAGACACCGAGACATGTAGCAACAGTGCGAGGAGGGTGAGTATGACCGGGAGGACGGGAGAGCACAGAGGAGGATGGGGAAGTATGGTGGAGTTTGAAGGAGAATGGAGGAGCACTGAGGAGGTCGGGGGAGCACGGAGGATGGGGAGCACGGAGGAGGACAGGGGAGCACGGAGGAGGATGGAGGTGGCTGGGGGAACATGGAGGAGGAAGGGGAGCCGAGCCATACTTAGAAGTATGGGACTGGGGGAGCCGAGCAATGTATAGAAGGATGAGACAGGGGAGCTGAGCAATGTATAGAAGGATGGGACGGGGGAGCCGAGCCATACATAGAAGGATGGGACGGAGGATACTCGGGTTGGCTTATACTCAAGTATATACGGTAGTAATAATAATCTTTATTTATATAGCGCCAACATATTCTGCAGTGCTTTACAATTCAACAGTATATATATATATATATCAGTCAAAGCATAGTTAATGCAATAATTAATGCAAAAATAATGATGACCGTGCCCATAAGAGCATACAATCTGCAATGAGGTGGGGGTAACTTATTTACAATGATGGTCTAGCCGCCTTGAAGAAATGGGGGTACGTAAAGGCTGCATGAACTGCTCACCAGTCACCAGCCAACATTTGTAGTGCTTTTGGGAATGATGGAGTTTGATGGAGGTTTATGATCAGGGAAGTAGAGAATTAACTATATACAGTTAGGTCCATAAATATTTGGACAGAGACAACATTTATCTAATTTTGGTTCTAGACATTACCACAATGAATTTGAAACAAAACAATTCAGATGCAGTTGAAGTTCAGACTTTCAGCTTTCATTTGAGGGTATCCACATTAAAATTGGATGAAGGGTTTAGGAGTTTCAGCTCCTTAACATGTGCCACCCTGTTTTTAAAGGGACCAAAAGTAATTGGACAAATGACTCCAAGGCTATTTCATGGACAGGTGTGGGCAATCCCTTTGTTATGTCATTCTCAATTAAGCAGATGAAAGGGCCGGAGTTGATTTGAGGTGTGGTGTTTGCATTTGGAAGGTTTTGCTGTGAAGGAAACATGCGGTCACAGGAGCTCTCCATGCAGGTGAAACAAGCCATCCTTAAGCTGCAAGAACAGAAAAAAACCCATCCAAGAAATTGCTACAACATTAGAAGTGGCAAAATCTACAATTTGGTACATCCTGAGAAAGAAAGAAAGCACTGGTGAACTCATCAATCCAAAAAGACCTGGGAGCCCACGGAAGACAACAGTGGTGGATGATCCCGCATTTTTTCTTTGGTGAAGAAAACCCTTTCACAACATAAACTGAATCCAAACACCTCATAAGTGGGTGTATCTGTCTCTAAGTCAACATAAAGAAAGACCCATGAAAGTAAATACAAAGGGTTCACACAGATGCAAACCATTCATCTTTTCCAAAAAATAGACAGGGCCAATTTAAATTTTTGCTGAAAAAACACCTCCAGAACCCGCTCATTTTGGGAAAATATTTTATGGGCAATAGACAAAATCAACCTTTACCAGAAAGAGGGAACCAAAAATTTGGGGGAAAAAAGGAACAGCACTGATCCAGGGACACCACATCCCTTAAAACATGGGAGGCAAAGTGATGCATGGCCTGCATTTTTCAATGGCCGGGTCACTGTGGTTATGAGACAAACAGCAACAAGAGTAGCCGGGGAATTCTGAAGTGTACCGGGATATACTTTCAGCCCAATTTTAGCCAAATGCTGCAAACTTGATTGACGGCGCTTCATATACAGATGGATAAAGACCCCCAAACAACAGCCAAAGCACACAGGGGTTCATGAGTGCAAAAAAGTGGAACATTCTCATGGGCCAAATCAATCACCAGATCTTAACCCCTTTTGCATGCATTTCCTTGCTCAAAACAGACTTAAGAGGGAAAACCCACAAACAAGCAAGACCCAAGGCGCAGCGTAAAGGGCCGGGAAAGCATTTAAAAAGGAGAAACCCGGGTTTTGGGGTTTTCCAGGGGCCAGACTTTAAGGGAGTGATTTCCTCCAAAAGGGTTCGCCACAAAATATTGAAAAAAAAATATTTTGTTTGGGGGATGTTTATTTTTCATTAGTTTTGCCCCCAAAATGTGGATTTTTGTAAAGAAATGTGAACAAATTTCCCACATTTTCTAACACATATTTTTGTTTAACCCCTTCAAATTTAAAAGTTACATCGCACTTTAATTTTGTTGTAAGTTTCATTTCAACCCAAGGGTGGCATCAGAGCCCAAAATCGCAAATTGTTCACGCCAAATTTTCTGGCCCGACGTATAAAAGGACTTCGAT
>JARQOD010000002.1:279762328-279852564 GCA_033576555.1 Oophaga sylvatica | reverse complement strand
TCTTTGGGGGTGATAGCTTGGAGCAGGGCAGGCCTTGCATTCATGCAACATTTTTTATGGAAGCCCCCTGGCACTCGTAAAGGGGTTTTGGGTGCTCAAAATTCTTGGCAGCCCATCCCTCAAGAAAAGGCAAAAAAGTTTGGAGACCCACTGTTTAATAATACATTTTAAGCGTTTAAGCTGCCTGATGCCCCTTAAAAAAAGGTCTGTGACTTTAAGAGTCCCCCTTCAAAAATGAAACAAGTTGTTGCTTATGTGTCACACACGACTGGCCAGCTAGGGTTGTTTAGAAAGGCTAGGTTCCCCATTGCGTTGGGGCATCCTTTTTAACGGACCTTAAAAGGGGGGGGCCTAACGCTGATTCATTTTTGACATTTTTATACCCCAGCGAAAACGATGCGCAACGCGGTTGCTTTTGTTACCATGCGTTACCATCGTTGCCATGGGCCCCTATGCCGGAACCTCCGGGTGCGTCACAAAAAAACGCATCATCGCTAACGCTGCCAATTTGGAATGGTTAGGATCTTACTAAATGGGGCCAAGGGGGGGTAACGCATCCTTACAAGGTATCCCGCTAGTAAGGATCCGTTAAACGAGCCCTAACGCAATATGGACCCAGCCTTACAATGACTTTTTCCCATGAATGCATTTGTTTTGGTTGAAAAGCAATATTAAAGTTAAAAAAACGTTTTAAAAAATGCTGCTCTGACATAACCCAAGTGGGGAGGAAACTTTTTTGGTCTGGGGTTAATTATTTTGCCTTATGTACAAGTCATTAACTGGAAAGCATGTACCTTTTATATATTTCCAAAAAATCCGTTTGCTTTCTTTTGGGTTTATTTTTTGGTGCACTGGTAAAAAGGGGCTAAAACTCTGACAACATTGTTTAAAGCTGTGAACTAGGAGTCGGATTGCTTCCAGGGGCATCCCCATGATGTTCCCGTGTCATTTGAGCAGTGTTTACATATTTTCTGACGTATTTAGCCCTTTAAAAAGGACCCCTGGGGGGATCGCAGCAAAAATGCTCGGGTCCCCAAGACTTACATTGGGCTCGTTGTTCTGTCGAGTACCCAAAGTATTCCAATTTGCTGGATCCAACAACGGACCCAGCATTTTAATGCTCGCCCATACAATTGCTTCCAATACCAGAACCTTGGAAAAGACCATCAATTTTTGAACTAATAAAACAATCCTATTTCGGGAACAGGTCGGAATTAGAAATAAACAAAAAACTGAATATCAAAGGCACAAGAAACGAAGCAAACATTTGGCCACTTTTGACCTGGTGACGGGTCATGTCCTCTTTAATGAAGGCAGCTAAAAAATTTGCCATATTCGCAGAAGAATTTGCTTGGCCACCATTGGAAATATGATTTTTTCAGGAGCATCAAACCATTTTAGGACAACATCATACGGTTAATATTTTTGCATCCACAATATTACATTAATACTTTTGCATATGTGGCGCCCCTGAGGGCCAGTTCCACGAGGGCTGACCTTAGCCAAGGTGTGATACTTCGCTCTCAGGTAAGGAGGGGACACTACCCAGAACCCACACACCTGCACTCAACACCAGACCTCTCAAGGCCAGGGGGGACTGGATAAAAGGTGCGGGTGGGAGTCAATAAAGAGGGTGCGAGTTTGAGAAGTGACAGTTAGAAGTAGCATCAGTTGGTGATTGGGACTCGAGAGTTAGGAGCTCATCCCTGGACCTGAGGACAGAGTGCGAGAGAAACAGCAAGATAGAAAGAGGAAAGCTTCAGTGAGAGAGAGGAAGGGGTCCTAGTGCCACGGATAGTGAGGAATCCAAACGTGGAACCCGTATCCACCGGCATGGTCCCGTGGAGGGACCAGGTGCAGTAGAGGAACCGGCTCCAAGACTAGTGGAGGACTACAAGGCTCAACAAGCAAACGGAGGCTGAGGTAACTGTAAGTGCCTCAGCCAAATCCGCACACATTCGCCGAAAAGGTAGCTGGATAGGATCAAGGGGACCTGGGGTACGTCGCACCTCAACTTTCACCACCATCTAAACAATCAAATATATATTTGCCCTGGGGCCCGCTCTACCCGTGGGAGTTGAACCATCTTTACAGTGTCACCATCAGCCCAGTGGACCAAAACCGCAGCGCCGGCCACCCATTGCAGAACACCACAGGTGCGTCACGACCAAGCACCAAATAACTATCCTCCATTTTATGACAAATGAAGCGCTCACCAGGGCCGTGGGGTACCCGGAATCGGACCGGACAGTTATATGGGGGAGGCCACGGGGCCATGATCTTTTCTGTGGCCCTGGCTATGTTATAAAATAGAGGATAGTTATGTGGTGTTTAATCGTGACTCCACCCGTGGTGTTTGGCAATGGGTGGCCGATGCTGCAGTTTTGGTAAACTGGGGCTGATGGTGATGCAGCAAAGATGGTTCAGCTCCCCAGGGGGAGAACGGGACCCCAGGGAAAATATATATTAATTGTTAACATGGTGGTGAACGTTGGGGTGCAGAGATTATGAAGGACACAGAGAGGGGCAGTTTTCTTTACCTTTTACTTGAAAGTAGATGCAATCTGGGGTACCAATTACAGATGACGGATTGAGTCTGGCTTGCCTGAAGGCATTCAGGATCCACCCTGCCGGTGAGGTTGGGGACCTTCCTTCTGCGCTCTCTTTTTGGGTCCCTGCTGCTGTAGCCAAGCTGCAGTCCTCTCCTGCGTGATGATTTGTAACCTGTATGGCAGACGGGTGAGCCAATATCACAGACACTGTCCTTTTCACTGTCTGCCCCAGGCTTTGGTCTGCTGCCATGCCTTCAGATGTTCGGTGTGACCAGGGAGCTTGCAGTCCCCCTGCCCTCCAGATTCGGCTGTCAGGCATACTGCACCCACCCAGCCAAGGACTCTGGCGTCCCTTTATATCAGCGCTCTGCTCTGGGGTCAGCTATATGCAGTTTTTATTCCCCTGAGCTCATCTTGCTCCTGTCCCTTCCCTCTCCACAGACCAACTGCCAACTCTCCTCTCTCACTGTCCTGTCATGAGCTACAGCTCGCTCCTGTTTCCATGACAACTCTCCTGTTTACTTTCTCAGCTTACTTCTTGCTGACTCACTAACCCCTTCTGCTGGCCAAAATTTATAAGGAAGCTCCCCCTTTCTGGCCTGGAGCAGGAATTGACATGTACACTGTGTTACCTGGCATAGGGACCCTCCCTGCCTCCAGGCTGACATCACCCCTTAGAGGGGGCAATGTCACCGGGCAACCGGACTCTGGGGTGCCACACTTACACAATATTACGGTTATTTTTTGGCATACACAATATTACGGTTATATTTTTGCATGCACAATATTACGGTTATATTTTTGCATAGCCAAAAGTCCCAGACCGATGGTCTATTGACCTGAACTGACAGCATCATCTGTATGCTATTTAATTTGGGTTATCCTGTGTCTTTTTAGTATGTAATTTCTAGTAATATAAATATACTAACAAATTGCGTTCATGCCAATCTGTTACATTTGTAGAGGAAGATACCCGGTACATATTACAACAACATTTTCAGCAATCTGTATAAAAACAAGTTTAATTGTGTCACTTTGTGATAATACATGAATAAAAAAAAGATTGTATGCTGTAAAGTTTAGCCACCACCTGTTATGGTTACCTAATATGGCTGTTGGAAAACTCTGTAAAAGTCTGGTCTAGAAATGACTAGCTTACTAAAGAAAGATTGCACACAGTTACTGCAAATAGGGGATAGAAAGCAAAAACACATTTACATTTTTGGAAGGAGGAGCGGAATGTATAGCACCGAGAAAGGGCAAGAACAGAAAAGCAAGTAATTAGCGCACACACAACCTGTACCAAAATAGAAAAAGGCTTTATTGAGACAAAATTGCCAAGCAAACAAAACAACACTTCAATTAAAACACCATTAAAATATTGTACAAGAAAGACAAGGACATATGTGAGCAATCATAGGAAAGGAAACAATACCACATAGAGTGTATAATGAATGTAAATACAATAATAAACAAATGAGAACACCTCCGGTTAGCAATCTCCAGTAGCACTTGCAGGGAGAAATATGGAACAAAAAGAGACATTAGATGCCCCAAGTTGAAAAAATCTCCAATGGACATGTTAAAAAGGAAACTTGGACAAAGCAGCATAAAGTGCCTCAAAAGCATGTAGTGAATAAGTGAATATGATATAATATCAAAAACATCAATTATATGTATCCAAAAAAAGGATAAATATATAAATATCTCCGTATATACTCATGTATAAGCCGACCCGTGTATAAGCCGACCCCCCTAATTTTGCCACAAAAAACTGGGAAAACGTATTGACTCGCGTATAAGCCGGGTGTATAAACCGCCGTCCTGCTCTGTGCTGCCCCCTCATGCTCCTTGTTCCCCATCCAGCTCTGTACTCCCCCATTCTCCTCTGTGCTCCCCCCTCCTGCTCCGTCCTCCGCTGTGCTCCCCCCTTCCTGCTCAGTCCTCCTGTGCCCCCCCGTCCTGCTCCGTGCTCCTCTGTGACCTCCTCCTCCCCCCATCCTGCTTCGTTTCCTCTGTGCCCTCCATCCTCCCCCCGTCCTGCTCCGTGCTCCTCTGTGCTCTCCGTCCTCCCCCCATCCTGCTCCGTGCTCATTGTCCTCCATGCTTCCCCCGTCCTCCATTCCCCCACTTCATACTCACCCTCCCCGTGCCATCGCTGAACGTCCCCGCCAATCCTCATTGTACCCGCTTCCCTGCAGCTCTCATGTGCTGAGCGGTGACGTAATACCGCTCATTAAGGCCATGAATATGGACGCCACGTCCATTATACATGACCTAAATGAGCGGTATTATGTCACCGCTCAGCCACGGAGAGCTGCAAGAAGCCGGGTACAACGGAGGATTGCCGGGACTTCAGCGATGGCACGGGGAGGGGAGTATGATGTCCCAGCCACCGGCTCCTGCCGCAGCACCCCCTCCCCCGCTGGTTTCTGCCCAATGACTCGTGTTCGTGTATAAGCCGAGGGGGCATTTTCAGCACAAAAAAAGGTGCTGAAAATCTCGGCTTATACACGAGTATATACGGTATGTCAAAATCAAATAAATTCACTATAAAAACAGCCCAAATTTCTCCCTGCATGCCGCAACATGGAAAGAAAAATTCCAAGCCCTATAAGGGAACCCACGCATGATGTCAGAAATATCACCAGTGTGCAGAGTCAGGCAAGGGGGGTCATATTTACCAGTGGTTATTCATATGATATGCTTGCCAGTCCAACGCGTATCGCACCCTGAAGGCAGCTTCGTCAGGGAACTAAGTCATGGTGCAGTCAACGTCCCTATAAATAGTCCACAAGTGCACTTGTGAATCACCCGGAAGGTGCCGACAGCTGGAGCGGCACAAGCGGGGCTCTTCCGGTCTAGTAACGCTCTAGCAATCTAATGAAAGTGCGCATGCGCGAGTCTGTTGCACAGGAAGAGAAGCATATGCTCTCAAATACAGGAAGTACTCTATCCCTGTGTGATACTAGTGATCAAATAGGACCCCGGACATCCAAATAATGTTAGGAGATGCAAGCATACTGCCATGCAATCCACTCAAAAAAGGAGAGATGTAAGTGCATTACAAAATAAAGATGAGCAATCATTCCCTCCTCATAACATAATCAGAGACTCACACATAAACACAAAGAATGCCTATTGCCTACCATATAGATAGATGTCAGAGCCTCATAAGACAGAAGGTAAATGGTTAATCTACACAAGGAGGAACTCTAGAATTTGAAACCCACACAAAGTGTTAACGCTGTATGTTTCACATAGTGGAGGGAAATCAATCAGATCACAAACAAGGCAAAACACCTATATCTAATTTCATGACCATTTTCTGAAAATAAAATACAAAATTTATTGCTTGGAATTCAGAGAATGTTGTCAGTAGTTTATATGAATAAAAGAGCAATTTACATTTTACTCAAAAATATACCTATAAAGAGAAAAATCAGACAAACTGAAATTTTGCAGTGGTCTCTTAATTTTTGACAGAGCTGTATATACTGGCCGTGGGTGATGCTGGGATAAATATGATAAGCTAGAGGTGGGATCACTCTGCCAGTTGGAAGGAGAGCCTGAATGAGAATATTGTATGAAAGCAAGGTGGTAAAATAGGGAAAATAAACACAGCCCTTTAGGCAAAAACAAGAAAGCAACAAAAAAAACAAAGTGCTGTAACAGAGTCCATACGTTTGTGGGTAGCATCCCGCTCTGCACAGCAACACCAGTTCAGTCTTCCTCCTCAGGACACTAACTTCTGGAGAATCCTCTTTTCCAGTCCTGCTGACCAAAGACTCCCCTGGAGCCCAGGAGCCCAGCTTTTAAGCCCCAGACCATGTGATTCCTCCCCAAGTGACTGAACACATGACTGTGACATCACCAGGTCCTGTCACACACCTCGGTGCCGGTTCTGCAGGTGAAGATAAGGTGGAAATCTTCCACCCACACTATGGATGTCCACAAAAAAAAACCCATTCCATTTATGCAACTCAGCTAAATCCTCAAAACACTTAATGTACTGGAGGAAAATACCCTGGGTTATCACATCACTGACGCCCTTAAGTATAGTGACACATATTTCCCCTCCAGTACTTTACCAGTGACATTGTCACAATTGCCAGGAAGGAGGGGGGGGGCTTTAACTATGGCTTTGCCTGCTAGCATATGTAACAAGGTGGCACCGGTAGCAGTCGTGGAAGAGTCCACTAAGTCACAGTCTGTGAGCACCCCGACAACTTGCACATAAAAGAAAGTGAAGTCCCAGTCCTGCAGTTAGTTACCTCCATCATAACATTCACTTGGATTGTGGGGAATCAAATCTCAGGAATACACCACAGGCCACAGTTTCTTCCAACGGTGATAAACTTTTACTTAACATGGTGCAAACAAGACAATGTTTCCTGTACTTTTTCCTGCAGCTTCTGCATGTGGCACGCCACCGGCTTCTATCCTGGTCCCCCCACCCCGTATTTCTCCTAGGGTCATTCCCATTGAGCCAGTGCCTGTCCATGCGCCTGTCCACCGGGGCAGCTTTTATCAAACTGGGGAATCCTCTGTCCTCACTACGGTGCATGTCCTGCCCTGGGCAATCCTGCCCAGGCTCTGCTGCCTAAACGGGAAGTCCTCTTAGTTTCTGAGGTTTGCACTGTCCCCCTTTTAACTCCTTCCAACTGTTAACCCTAATATTCTATCCTTAAGCTCAAACATTTAATACAAAGTAAATGTCACACCATAGACAAACACATTGCGCATTACAAAAAACATTAATTAAACCGCATATTATGTTTACAGTAACAGATAATTAGGTGCCGCACGTGTCACATGTCACAGTGTCGACAGGAGAGAGAAGGCAGTCGAGGGTCCCCGCCACCTCCTTACACATACTTGGAATGGGGGTCGCAGGATGTCACTACTGTGAAGGAATCTTTATGTCTACTCTGGTGGTGCTGGAAAAAAATCTCTTATGGCTCCTCATATGGTTATATGGCTTCTGCTCTATGATTTCTTTGCATAGGATGTAGCCCAAGACCTTCTCAGAACTGAATGTGGATCTCAAGGTAAAAAAGATTGGGGATTACTGTTATAAAAAAAATTATCAATAAAAATAATTAATAACAGACTTCAATTATGCCACAGTTGAACCCTCAGCTCTCTATTCCATCTAATCTAATATCGTAGCTCTTATTTAAGCCAGAATTGGACTGACATGCCAGCATTCATCTCCGAATTGTACCAGCAAGTTTTGCCATGATGATTTCCATGGGGATAACATCAACTAATTAAGTTTGAATCAGGGAAAAAATTCAATGTCATATCGGCCATGAGGGGCCACTTAAATGAAGATATTAATTTTTGTAAATTAAAATAAATTATTGCTGACCTCAGAAACCTAAGAATACTTTAAAAAAAAGCATAAGGCAGAGCTGTTGGTTGCTTTACACAGCACTGAATGGTCATGTTGTAAAAATTCAGAGCAAGATTTTACATAATGAATATCATGAATGAATTTTATGTAAAAAGTATACTTGTTAAATATACAGTGGGTTGCAAAGTAAATTTTCCCCCTTGGCTTTTTACCTTTTTTGTTACATTACAACCTGTGTTTAAATATTTTTGTAATCTGTGTGATGCATCAGCACTACATAGTCTAAGTTGGTGAAATGAAGTGAGCAAAATATAGGCATAAATTCAATTTATTGTATCAAATAACTAACAATTAGCATGTGCACCTGTATTCACCCCTTCTGCAATGAAGCCCATAAAAATATCTGGTACAAGCAATTACCTTAATAAGTTACATGCTTAGCGAAAGGACGTCCACTTGGGTGAAATCTAAGTGTCACCCTGGTCTGTCAGTATATTCACACCTTTTCTGAAAGGCCACCAAGGCTGCAACACCATTGAGCAAGAGGCACCACTAACCAAACAACACCATAAAGACCAAGGAGATCTCCAAACAAGTCAGGGACAAAGTTGTTGATAAGTACAAGTCAGGATTGGGTTATAAAAAAAATCCCAATTTCTGTGGACCCCCAGAGCACCATCAAAACCATTATCATCAAATGGAAAAAACATGGTACCACAACAAAACTTGACAATAGAGGGCATTAATCATTAATTTAATATTTAAATTTGTTTGTTGATCTGAAATATTTAAGTGTGACAAACATAGAAAAGAGGAGATTCAGGGAAGGGGCAAACACTTTTTCACCAACTGTTTTATATAATCCTAAATAAGTGGAACCATAACACTCAATGTTTTATTCCTTATCACTGCTCTAGTCTTATTTCAGGGCTTTTCGGAAAGTCTTCTCGTTCAGAGGGTTGCCAATATTTTCAAGTAGAATTGATTTCTACTTAAATTTTACAAAATCTGCATTCACCAAAATACAGATTTTTGGCAATTTGCTTCCCTATGGATTCAGCAAAACAAGGTCAGTTATTTTTCTTAACCATAGAGGGCCAGCAAAAGGTTAAAAATATTAAAGCAAACCCTTATATTATGCTCAAAAAAAGGAGAGGACAGCACCTCCAAAAATCATACAATCATCTAATGCCTCTCGGCAAAATACATATAACTGAACATGAGGTTCTTAGTTTAACATTCTGATCAGACTGTATGAAGCCCACTGCCACGTCACAGCAAACCTCGTAGTGGGTCCTGACCAACCGTAACGGAGCGGAGCCGTGCGGCGAACACCTCCACCGCGCCAATGCACCAGCAGGGCAGACGGCCCTTTCCCCACAGCACCCGTGCTGCAAGACTGAGTCCCATGACTCCAGACCGACAGCCCCCCAGGACCCACTACGAGGTTTTGCCGTGACGTGGCAGTGGGCTTCATACAGTCTGATCAGAATGTTAGGGTTGGTCAGGATCCACTACGAGGTTTGCCGTGACGTGGCAGTGGGCTTCATACAGTCTGATCAGAATGTTAAACTAAGAACCTCATGTTCAGTTATATATATTTTGCAGAGAGGTATTAGATCATTGTATGATTTTGGAGGTGCTGTCCTTTCTCTTTTGTTTGCATATCGCATGAACTGTTTTTTTCCTTTGGATGTGCACTCCTCCCATTTGGCCACAGGTGATTTTAAATTAGCAGGAGACTGCATTAGTAATGGGTCTAGCCCTTTTCTGCTCTCACTGAAGAGCTAGAAAAGGTGAGTTTCAGTGCTCCTTTCATTTTTGGTGTGGGTGCCGTGTGGCGGCCATTGTTGCTGGGCTTTGTGCTGGTGGGGCTGTGCGGTCTGGAGTCATGGGGACTCAGTCTTGCAGCACGGGTGCTGTGGGGCAACAGGCCGTCTGCCCTGCTGGTGCATTGGCGCGGTGTCGGGGGGTCACCGCACGGCTCCGCTCCATTAGGGTTGGTCAGGACCCACAACAAGGTATGCCGTGACGTGGCAGTGGGCTTCATACAGTCTGATCAGAATGTTAAATTAAGAACCTCATGTTCAGTTATATATAATTTTGCCGAGAGCATTAGATCATTGTATGATTTTTGGAGGTGCTGTCCTCTCTTTTTTTTGAGCAAACCCTTATACTTACCTCCCTGATTACTTCTCCTGCTCCTCTTCTCCGCAACGTCACCCAACTAGTCCTCGTCGAATCTTCTTATCATCGCTGCTAAGTGCTAACATTACCTAGACCTGGAAACTTTGATGAGACCCGGGAAGGTTGTACACATGCATGAATAGGGTAAGGCTGCATGTATTGACATCATGACTTTTGTGACCTTTTGAGAGCTTGCACGTAGAGGCTTGTATCTTTCTAGACTAGTTGCTTAAATATTAGGGATTTTCTCAGGAAAGCAATCTCAGCATAGGACATATGAACATTAAAGGGAGGGTTTTACCACTCGGGATCCTCCTCTTTAAGGAAGAACAGGGAGTTGTTTTATATGAGCAGCATTCTTTCTAGCAGACTCATGTGTTACATCAGCAGCCTTTCATCTGAATGGCCTCCATGTAAGAGTATTTGTTCCCTGCAGTGATTGCTTAAAAGAAGCTATCTTCCTGGCCACATCTTCCCCCTGGAAAATTCAGCTATTTGCCAGATGTTCTTGGAGCGGCTTCCAGGATAATCAACTGGTCACCCAGGTAGTTATATTTTTGAAAGATTTTCTCTGAGTGGAGAACCCCTTTACGGCAAGGTTTACATGTATACAGTGCTCTCTACTAAGCGCTGTTTCAAGTTTTTATTGAACACACTCAAATAGCAGTATTCCAATTGAAACCCCAACAGAGTCTTTAGCAAGGTCTCTGGTTTTTTTTTTTACATTTAACAGCATCCATACCTAAAACAAAATAAAACATTCTGTGTCAGACAACCACTTTAAAGGTGGTCAAGTACCATAGACAGCTGTCAGCAGCCATACAGGTCCTTCTCAAAAAATTAGCATATAGTGCTAAATTTCATTATTTTCCATAATGTAATGATTACAATTAAACTTTCATATATTTTAGATTCATTACACACCAACTGAAATTAATAATAATAATAATAATAATCTTTATTTATATAGCGCCAACATATTCCGCAGCGCTTTACAGTTTAACAGTTTTCAAAACACAAGTCATAGGTAACAACGTTAACAATACAATAATTAAAGCAAAATAAGCCGACCCTGCTCGTGAGAGCTTACAATCTACAATGAGGTGGGAGAGATACAAAGTACAGGTGTGTATATACAATGGTGCATTTACAATGATGGTCCAGCCATCTTGAGGGAGTGAGGCATGGATGGAGATAGTGAATGGGCTACACATACACACTTAAACATAGAACGACTTTGGTTAGTGAATGTGATAGGCCACTCTGAACAAATGTTTTTTGAGGGAGCGCCTGAAACCATGCAAATTGTGGATAGTCCTAATTCTTGGGGTAGAGCATTCCAGAGGATTGGCGCAGCGCGGAAGAAGTCTTGGAGTCGGGAGTGGGAGGTACGGATTACTGCAGAGGTTAGTCGAAAGTCATTTGCAGAGCGCAGCAGTCGGTTAGGCCGATAGATAGAAATGAGGGAGGAGATGTAGGGGGTGCTGCACTGTGGAGAGCTTTGTGGGTGAGAACCAGTACTTTGAATTGGATCCTATAAGAATGGGCAGCCAGTGTAAGGACTGGCGAAGAGCGGACGCGTCCGAGTACCGATTAGCCAGATGGATGACCCTGGCTGCTGCATTAAGGATGGACTGGAGAGGGATAGTCGAGTAATGGGAGGCCAAGTAATAGAGCGTTGCAGTAGTCCAGGCGGAAGTGGATCAATGCTACAGTGAGGGTTTTTGTTGTTTCCATGGTGAGAAAAGGGCGGATTCTAGAGATGTTCTTTAGGTGTAGACGGCAAGAGCGGACAAGAGATTGTATATGGGAGGTGAAGGAGAGATTGGTGTCAAACATAACACCCAGACAGCGAGCCTGCTGCCGGGGTGTTATTATGGTGCCGCCCACAGAGAGGGAAATGTCAGATTTAGGGAGGTTAGTAGATGGCGGGAGCAGAAGGAGTTCAGTCTTGGAGAGTTTAAGTTTCAGATAGAGAGCGGACATGATGTTGGAGACTGCGGACAGACAGTCGGTGGTGTTCTGTAGAACAGCGGGGGTAAGGTCGGGGGATGACGTGTATAGTTGTGTGTCATCGCATAAAGATGGTACTGAAAGCCAAATCTGCTGATGGTCTGTCCAATTTGTCAGGTCTTTTATTGTTTTAATACTGATGATTTTGGCATACAACTCCTGATAACCCAAAAAAACTGTCTCAAAAAATTAACATATTTCAACCATCCAATAAAATAAAAGTGTTTTTTAAAAACAAAAAAATCATCAAATAATAAAGTTCAGTTATGCACTCAATACTTAGTCGGGAATCCTTTTGCAGAAATGACTGCTTCAATGCGGCGTGGCATGGAGGCAATCAGCCTGTGACACTGCTGAGGAGTTATGGAGGCCCAGGATGCTTCGATAGCGGCCTTAAGCTCATCCAGAGTGTTGGGTCTTGCGTCTCTCAACTTTCTCTTCACAATATCCCACAGATTCTCTATGGGGTTCAGGTCAGGAGAGTTGGCAGGCCAATTGAGCACAGTAATACCATGGTCAGTAAACCATTTACCAGTGGTTTTGGCACTGTGAGCAGGTGCCAGGTCGTGCTGAAAAATGAAATCTTCATCTCCATAAAGCATTTCAGCCGATGGAAGCATGAAGTGCTCCAAAATCTCCTGATAGCTAGCTGCATTGACCCTGCCCTTGATGAAACACAGTGGACCAACACCAGCAGCTGACATGGCACCCCACACCATCACTGACTGTGGGTACTTGACACTGGACTTCAGGCATTTTGGCATTTCCTTCTCCCCAGTCTTCCTCCAGACTCTGGCACCTTGATTTCCGAATGACATGCAAAATTTGCTTTCATCAGAAAAAAGTACTTGGGACCACTTAGCAACAGTCCAGTGCTGCTTCTCTGTAGCCCAGGTCAGGCGCTTCTGCCGCTGTTTATGGTTCAAAAGTGTCTTTACCTGGGGAATGCGGCACCTGTAGCCCATTTCCTGCACACGCCTGTGCACGGTGGCTCTGGATGTTTCTACACCAGACTCAGTCCACTGCTTCCTCAGGTCCCCCAAGGTCTGGAATCGGTCCTTCTCCACAATCTTCCTCAGGGTCCGGTCACCTCTTCTCGTTGTACAGCGTTTTCTGCCACATTGTTTCCTTCCAACAGACTTCCCATTGAGGTGCCTTGATACAGCACTCTGGGAACAGCCTATTTGTTGAGAAATTTCTTTCTGGGTCTTACCCTCTTGCTTGAGGGTGTCAATGATGGCCTTCTTGACATCAGTCAGGTCGCTAGTCTTACCCATGATGGGGGGTTTTGAGTAATGAACCAGGCAGGGAGTTTTTAAAAGCCTCAGGAATCTTTTCCATGTGTTTAGAGTTAATTAGTTGATTCAGAAGATTAGGGTAATAGGTCGTTTAGAGAACCTTTTCTTGATATGCTAATTTTTTGAGGCAGGTTTTTTGGGTTATCAGGAGTTGTATGCCAAAATCATCAGTATTAAAACAATAAAAGACCTGACAAATTTCAGTTGGTGTGTAACGAATCTTAAATATATGAAAGTTTAATTGTAATCATTACATTATGGAAAATAATGAAATTTAGCACTATATGCTAATTTTTTGAGAAGGACCTGTATATCCCTCCCGACACCCACATAATCATCCACATACATAGTGAACATGCATTTGAATTGGAAGAATTGAATAATCAGCTGCTGACATTTGCTACAAGGAAAAAGGGAGGCAACCTCATGCACATTAGACTTAATTATTTTATTATTATTATTTATGTACTGAAATATCATGAGCATTAACAAACATCCTAATTTGAAGAACAGTATTGGCAAAGTCATTACATATTCTGCTTGACTGAGTTTAACCAAATGTTTAATTCCCATGAAAAATAGATTTCTTTTAGCCAACAAAACATCTGCTGTTTTCATAAGTGCTTCCTGTGGAGCGTATTTTCAGCATCCCTGCGGTATTATTTTCAGATTTTACCAATATATAACTTTTGTCATTTATTTATAAGCCAATGAAGGGTCATATGTTGTTTCTTATTGTTGCCTCATTATCTCTACTAATAATCACACAAGAATGCTTAGACAGATTCTACAGATCTAGAATAGTGTATGGAATATGTGCATTTAGCAGTGACTAGGGAAGGGAAAAATGCAAACGTAAAAAAGAAAATTGGCTGTGGAGGCAAGGGTTTAA
The DNA here is from genome assembly GCA_033576555.1 of Oophaga sylvatica. NCBI lineage: Eukaryota > Metazoa > Chordata > Amphibia > Anura > Dendrobatidae > Oophaga > Oophaga sylvatica. The sequence goes on along the minus strand of JARQOD010000002.1, from coordinate 279,838,263 downwards.
TCATATTAAATAATGCACATCACTCCTCAATATATTAAGGTGCGCAGATTTATGGGTTACCAATCCCTCAATAATATGAAATTCAATGAATCTGGCATTCTTTGTTGCTGAACAAAAAATAATTATTTATTGACATAATCCAACATAACGTTTCGGTCGAAATCCTCGACCTTCATCAGACTGAAACAGATAGACAAACATAGATATATCATAATTTGCCTTTAGCACAAAAAAAGAAAATTATCTTAACAATTTTCAATGTACAATATATAGTGTAATAATTCAATGAATCCATGAAAAATTCGTGAAGATGGCTGAGAAAATCAATTAACAATGAAGATAGAACACAAATGCGTATCAGTATATGTACATATATATGTATCTTACAATGTATATACTGGTCTTGCAAAAGCTGATCAAAAACTAACATATATTCATAATAGAATCAGTAGTTAAGATGGTACAGAGGTGGTCAGTATAGAAAAGAAAGGAGACTGAGGTATTTATGGAGAATTATATCTAGCTTACCAGATTATGCGTCTATTCAGAGTAACATCTGTGAAAAATAATGTGAAGAAACCATCCACTATTATATAGATATAAAAGATCAAGTGATGCTTATGTGGGTCATGTGGTAAAATGACTCCTACCGTTGGGATAATAGAGACAAGGTCGCTAGGGGTAGCACAATACGGTGATGGCTAGTTGCCTGTGGTGATGCGCCCATAAAGACCTATGTTCATATGTCTCCTGAATAACAAAACCGTTCATATGAATGAACTGCACCAATGCATAGTTATATGCAGCAGAGAACTTCTACTGAAAAACGTGCCCAGTATCTAGGTGTATTACTCTTACCATTAAAGTGCCCTGAAGAATGGATTGAAGGGCTATAAGAAACAGCTGTTCGCCCGTGTGAGGTGTGCTCTGAAACGCCGGACCACATGTGCGTCCCAATATGGCGGAAATACCGGAAGTGGAAACACGTCTCAGTAAAATGACATGACTGGAACACTGGTGGGACGCATTTGGTCATCGGCGGACCGGAAGTGAGTCCACATAGCTTATTGTGAGGCGGAAGTCTTACATGAAACGCTCAGTGGAACGCAAACAAAGAGTGGTGAAGCGGTATTTTCTTTGTGAATGAAAATGTCAGAGCTGGAGCGGGTGATCAGGGTGAGTATTTAATAGGAGAAGAAAGTTATGCTGTGACCTAAGAAAATGAGATGAAAAAATTAACATTTGAATAAAATGAATAATCACATAAATAAACCATAGCATGGACCAGAAATGACCTTCAAGGGAATCATAAAAATTTGCTTTCATGTATAATAAAGTTATGGAAATTATATACCTCCATGTATATAAATATACGTAGAAAGAACTTTATGCGTTTTATGTATAGAAGGACCTTTAGGCAAGAAGGCACATTTATAATCCATATGAAACCCCCAATTGGGAATTAAGGGGATGTTCATTCTATGAAACAATCTAAATATTATGCTAATAAAGATTCATGACATTATATTCCCTATTTAATCCCTTCGGTTCCAGACTCTGTAAATAATGGATCCAATAAGGGTATGTTTCCACTATCAGGAAACAGTCCGGATTAGCTGCGTGTTTGACGCTGTGCGTTGGCGCAGCGTCAAACACGCAGCGTCCAGATGTTACAGCATAGTGGAGGGGATTTCAAGAAATCCCGTCTCCACTATGCTGCAAAACACGCAGGCGGAAGACCTGCGTTTCCGGACATGCGGCGCGTCTTTTCAGACCGCAGCATGTCCTAGTCGCTTGGGAGGTCTCGCCTACATATACTTTACCACGGGGACATTTTATTGCGTATATGACAGATTTTGAATCACAGGTGAAGAAACCTGTGATAGGGATATCCTCACCTGTGAGTGGATGAGATTTCTGGACCTTTCAGTACATTTGTGCATTGTGCACATTGTAGGCACGGATAAGTTCCCTTCTTCTGTGTGCGGAGAAACGTCTGTCTAGGAATAATTTGGGTTGAACCTATGTTGGCCCGGATAATTTTATTCTTTAGATTACTTGGCCTTCTAAAACATGGTAAGAAGTGGACCTGAAACTTTGAGACATCCGGAAAACTGTCTTGGAGTATATGCTAATGTTTGCAAATTTTGTTGTGTAGTTTGTGCATAAAGGGGTGAAATGTATGGATAAAAGGGATTCTCTGAGATGGGGAACGTTGTGTCAGAATATTAATATTGTGACGAGTTTGGTGTAGTAGCCTGCGTGGGTAGCCTCTCTGCAAAAATTTCTTCTCCATCTCGTCTAGTCGTTGTGAGCGTACTTGTGAGTCGCTGACTATTCGTCGTACTCTTTCGAATTGTGATGTAGGGACTGATTTCTTAACTGCTCTTGATTGGCAGCTTTTGTACAGCAATAGGTTATTTCGATCAGTCTCTTTTGTGTAAAGATCCAATGATAAATTGCCTAACTCATCTAATAGGGCTTTAGTGTCCAAAAAACTGATTTCTCTCATGTCATAATTAAGTGAAAACTTTAATTCAGGCCAAATCTGATTAAGCTGATCAAAGAAATGTTGTAGGCTTTCGCTGGAGCCCCTCCACAGGCAAAAAATATTGTCTATATAATGAAGCCACAATAGGCAATGTGTCTTAAATAAGTCATTGGGATATACATAATCTGCTTCAAAGAAAGATATGAAACAATTTGCATATGGAGGGGCCACATTTGACCCCATCGCAGTTCCTTGTGTCTGAAGATAAAATGTATCTTCAAATATAAAAATTTTTTTTGTGAGAACTAGTTCCAATAGTTCTAAGAGGAAAGTAATGACATTTGGGTTCAAAAGAGATTCTTCAAGTAATCTTTTAGTAGCTCCTATGCCTTTTGAATGTGGGATTGACGTATATAAGTTATTAACATCTAACGTTACCAATAGGGTACCTTCTGGTAGTTTACCTATTCCTCGAATCAATTGTATAAAGGAACCCGTATCCAATAGAAAAGATGGGACTTTCTTGATCATGGGTGTTAAAACCTTCTCTAATAATATGGATAGCAACCGCATAGCACTAAAATCCATAATCGAGGATAAATATATAATCATAAAACCTGCCGATAAGGGGGGAGCAACAGTAATTATAGACCGTTCCTTTTATATAAGTGAGATACGTTCCCAATTAGCAAATCAGGATGTATATGAGATTTTATCTCATAATCCTACTCCTCGTATTATGGAACTGATTTCAGACATTACTAATAAGGCTCTTGATTCCCATATCATTGATAAGAAAACGATAGATTTTCTTACTAAGGATGACCCATTAATTCCTGTGTTCTACATACTACCAAAGATCCATAAGAGATTGGATAAACCCCCAGGTAGACCAATAGTAGCGGCGACAAATTCGGTCCTCTCTCCTTTATCCATATTATTAGAGAAGGTTTTAACACCCATGATCAAGAAAGTCCCATCTTTTCTATTGGATACGGGTTCCTTTATACAATTGATTCGAGGAATAGGTAGACTACCAGAAGGTACACTATTGGTAACGTTAGATGTTAATAACTTATATACGTCAATCCCACACTCAAAAGGCATAGGAGCTACTAAAAGATTACTTGAAGAATCTCTTTTGAACCCAAATGTCATCACTTTCCTCTTAGAACTATTGGAACTAGTTCTCACAAAAAAAATTTTTATATTTGAAGATACATTTTATCTTCAGACACAGGGAACTGCGATGAGGTCAAATGTGGCCCCTCCATAAAGGTCCTTCTATACATAAAACGCATAAAGTTCTTTCTACGTATATTTATATACATGGAGGTATATAATTTCCATAACTTTATTATACATGAAAGCGAATTTTTATAATTCCCTTGAAGGTTAATTTTGGTCCATGCTGTGGTTTATTTATGTGATTATTCATTTTATTCAAATGTTAATTTTTTCATCTCATTTTTCTTAGGTCACAACATGACTTTCTTCTCCTATTAAATACTCACCCTGATCACCCCTCCAGCGCTGAAACTTTCATTCACAAAGAAAATACCGCTTCACCACGCTTTGTTTGCGTTCCACTGAGCATTTCATGTAAGACTTCCGCCTCACAATAAGCTATGTGGACTCACTTCCGGCCCGCCGATGACCAAATGCGTCCCACCAGCGTTCCAGTCACGTCATCTTACTGAGACGTGTTTCCACTTCCAGTATTTCCACCATATTGGGACGCACATGTGGTCCGGCGTTTCAGAGCGCACCTCACACGGGCGAACAGCCGTTTCTTATAGCCCTTCAATCCATTCTTCAGGGCACTTTAACGGTAAGGCCGGCGTCATACTGGCGACAGAATCGGACGACTGCAATACGATGAAATATCGTATTGCAGTCTGCCCTATGTTAATCTATGGAGCAGCTCCCAGTATCAGATTTTTTGTGGTCCGTTTTAAACGTCTGTGTGCAATCGCAGCATGCTGCGATTGTCACCGATTGTGGGTCGACTATCGCCAATGCAAGTCTATGGGAGCGATGAAAAATCGGATTACAAACGGACCGCACGTGTGACTTGCGATTAAATCGCATCGGTGTCCTTTAGAAAAGCCGGCAATTCATCCCCGGCTATACTGTAAAATCACACTGACAGCTTTAATAAAGAATCGAAAGAATAGATATACACACATAGAATACATATATATATATATATGTCATTGTGACACATACATATACATATATTTATAGTTCTTACACTTCTACATACTGTAATAGCCGCTAATTCAATTGCCGGCTTTTGTGAAATCACAGAAGCCGACATGAAATGATACATTGTTTCCACACAGTTAACCATGTCATTTCCTGTATTTTGATATATGGTTTGAACTTACAATTACATGAGTGTATTTGTACAAAATTTCAGACATGTAGGGGTTAATTAAAGGTGTAAATTCGTTGAAAAAAAATGCGTGGGCTCCCGCTGTATTTTCTCCACCAGACAGACAAAGCAAGCGAGTGGGGGCAGATAATAATAGCCTAGGGAGGGTACATTTTTTTTGTGCCCCCCCTGGTTACTAAGATCTGCCCCCAGACACCCCAGAAAGGGCAAATCTATAATTAGATTCACCCTTTCTGGCACTTTGCCCGTCTATTCCCATTGCCCTGTAGCGGTGGCGAATGGGTTAATAAGGCATTAATGTCACCTTAGTATTGAAAGGTGACCTTAAGGCAGGTTAATAATTGAGAGCTGTCAATTAGACAACTATCAATTATTAATCCTATTGTATGATACAAAAATCAAACACACACAGTTTAATAAAAAATAAGTTTAATGAAATAATCACACAGTTTTTGACCATATTTTATTTTCCTGCTAAAACCATTTCCTGTAATAAAAATAAAATAAAAAAGCCAAATTATTCTTACCAATCCGATGTACAGTCAGGTCCCACGGTGTAATCCATCAGAAAGGGTTAACAGGTTGCAGCTTGCAGAGATCTAATGCTGTCTCCAAGTAGTAACCCCATGAATGAATCAGTTACTCTCCCAGTGAAAGGAGAGGAATAGATTCATGAATGGAGCTTAATTGATTTATTGCCACTTTCACTTCACTTCATTCATTCAGGAGCTATCAGATGAGCACGCAGGATTACTTGCGCTGCTTATCTGATTGCTAGTTAACCCTTTGTGAAGGATTACATCGTGGGACGTGATAGATCGCCAGATAGGTAAGAATAATGTTGTTTTATTATTTTATATTTATTTTAGAAGAACAAGGGCTTCGAACGGATTAAGAGTGAAATAAAAGATGGTCAAAAATATGTGTTTTGATTTCATTAAAATTATTTATTCTTAAAGTGTGTTTGTGTTTTTTTATTTACTTCAATAGGATTAATAATTGATAGTTGTCTAATTGACAGCTCTCAATTATTAACCTGCCTTAAGGTCACCTTTCAATACTAAGGTGACATTAACACCTTATTAACCCATTCGCCACCGCTACAGGGCAATGGGAATAGACGGGCAAAGTGCCAGAAAGGGCGAATCTAATTATAGATTTGCCCTTTCTGGGGTGTCTGGGGGCAGATCTTAGTAGCCAGGGGGGACACAAAAAAATGTACCCTCCCTATGCTATTATTATCTGCCCCCACTCGCTTGCTTTGTCTGTCTGGTGGAGAAAATACAGCGGGAGCCCACGCATTTTTTTTCAACAAATTTACACCTTTAATTAACCCCTACATGTCTGAAATTTTGTACAAATACACTCATGTAATTGTAAGTTCAAACCATATATCAAAATACAGGAAATTACATGGTTAACTGTGTGGAAACAATGTATCATTTCATGTCGGCTTCTGTGATTTCACAAAAGCCGGCAATTGAATTAGCGGCTATTACAGTATGTAGAAGTGTAAGAACTATAAATATATGTATATATATATGTCACAATGACATGTGTATATATATATATATATGTGTTCTATGTGTATATATCTATTCTTTCTTTTGTGATTTAAATACTATTCTTTTGGATCCATTATATGTCAGTTTTGCAAGCCTGCGAGAAATTCTCGCAAGTCGGATGAAAATCGGATGTTACAAGGTACACACATGCGACTAAATCGCATCTTTGAAGGAAAATCGGATGCCAGAAGGATGTGTGATGTTTGCATTTTGATCCGACAATCGACCGACTAAAACGGACCGATTTTTTGTAGTTGTGTGTGACGCCGGCCTAAGAGTGATACACCTAGATACTGGGCACGTTTTTCAGTAGAAGTTCTCTGCTGCATATAACTATGCATTGGTGCAGTTCATTCATATGAGCGGTTTTGTTATTCAGGAGACATATGAACATAGGTCTTTATGGGCGCATCACCAAGGCAACTAGCCATCACCGTATTGTGCTACCCCTAGCGACCTTGTCTCTATTATCCCAATGGTAGGAGTCATTTTACCACATGACCCACATAAGCACCACTTGATCTTTTATATCTATATAATAGTGGATGGTTTCTTCACATTATTTTTCACAGATGTTACTCTGAATAGACGCATAATCTGGTAAGCTAGATATAATTCTCCATAAATACCTCAGTCTCCTTTCTTTTCTATACTGACCACCTCTGTACCATCTTAACTACTGATTCTATTATGAATATATGTTAGTTTTTGATCAGCTTTTGCAAGACCAGTATATACATTGTAAGATACATATATATGTACATATACTGATACGCATTTGTGTTCTATCTTCATTGTTAATTGATTTTCTCAGCCATCTTCACAAATTTTTCATGGATTCATTGAATTATTACACTATATATTGTACATTGAAAATTGTTAAGATAATTTTCTTTTTTTGTGCTAAAGGCAAATTATGATATGTCTATGTTTGTCTATCTGTTACAGTCTGATGAAGGTCGAGGATTTCGACCGAAACGTTATGTTGGATTATGACAATAAATAATTATTTTTTGTTCAGAAACAAAGAGTGCCAGATTTATTGAATTTCAAAAGGGTTTAATCATGTCCTGGCATTGTTTTCAATTTTGTATCCTTTTTCCCAACCAACCTTTTATTTTGTTGTTTTTTGTCTTGAGCTTTTCTGAATCAAACATTTGAGTCTGTGTAAAACAAACCAGTTTGGCTAAACACTTTTGAGGTCATATATTCTGTTTTAAAAAAATTGTCATATGCCTTTTTTATTTTTTTATTTTGTACAAATATTTGGGATATTGTTGTACTGGCAGGGCAGCACTGTGGCTCAGTGGTTAGAACTGCAGTCTTGCAGCCAGGTACGGACTGGGTCTAAAATTCAGCCCTGGCATTTGAAATGCCACAGGCCCATGCTGTCCCCGTTCCCAAGCACCGGATGGGATATATTACTAATATTACCCTGGATGGAAGAAAGCAAGATTTACTACAAGACCAATATTTCTAATGATACCAGTGGCTGCTGGGGTAAGTGACAGAGTCAGTGACTTTATTCTCCATCACAACTCTTAACAGTATGGGTGTCTTGAGAACACAGATTCTATTAACAGCATAGCACACAAGGCAGCCAATGACCAGACAGGCCCTTCTGGCATTTGCCAGAATTGCCAGATGGCCAGTCCGAACCTGCTTGCAGCACTGGGGTCCTGGGTTCCAATCCCACCAAGGACAACATCTGCAAGGAGTTTGTATACTCCAGTGTTTGCGAGGGTTTACTCCGACACTTCAAACATACTAATAGGTAATCTAGATTGTGAGCCCCATTGGGGACAGCGATGATAATCTATATGTAAAGCACAGCAGAATATGATAGCGCTATATAAGCAAAGCAAGATAAATAAATAAATATTGGCGCCAGAGTGTGTTTTTTAAGAAACAAAGAGGGAATGGTATCTCACAGAGAAGCATTATTATAATGTATGCCTTAAAACTGGTGTACATTGAAGCTGAAATTTATGCCGGCTCAGGACTGACATAGAAATCATTTAAAAGATGCGCCAAATCATATGTTTTTAAAAAAATTTGTCACACCTTTCTCCAGCTATTTATTGTGTAAAAAACACCAGTCTTCATAAATTATCCAATTTATTTCAAAAGATATTTTACATGTTTCAGAAATGCCAAAAATGGTCACCACAACTGTACTGCTAGAAAAGGATAAGGTGCAGTTTGAGGTAGGGCATCCTGATGGAAGGATATTCTCTAAATAAACTGCAGAAAAATTAGAGCAGGGAGAGGTATGTAACATTTTATTGTAGTTTCAGAGATAAAGTAGATTACAAAAATTCCTCACCTTTTGGGAAAGACCTTGGTTTTAAAGCTCTGACTTACGAATGGGATACAATATTATGTAAGTCCCATCCAATACTTGTAAAACAGATAATGAGAATGTTTTCTCTTATAATGCCTTGACTGTTTGATCTCATACAATTAGACTTAATCTGCTTTCTTGGAGAGATTAGATGGGCCAGATAATATTTCCTTTATAAAAAAAAGTCTATGATGCCTAATCCTATGAAACATTTCCCATAATTCTTTGCAGTACAGCAGTGGAATTTGTCTACCGTTCAATGTCTTACATAACATATGCAGTATATATCTATATCTATATATATAGATATAGATATAGAGATATACAGTACAGACCAAAAGTTTGGACACACCTTCTCATTCAAAGATTTTTCTGTATTTTCATGACTATGAAAATTGTAGATTCACACTGAAGGCATCAAAACTATGAATTAACACATGTGGAATTATACATTACACTTTACAAAAAAGTGTGAAACAACTGAAAATATGTCTTATATTCTAGATTCTTCAAAGTAGCCGCCTTTTGCTTTGATTACTGCTTTGCATGCAGAAAAGGTGAACGGATGGACTCTACATGCCTGGTTCCCACCGTGAAGCATGGAGGAGGTGTGATGGTGTGGGGTGCTTTGCTGGTGACACTGTTGGGGATTTATTCAAAATTGAAGGCATACTGAACCAGCATGGATACCACAGCATCTTGCAGCAGCATGCTATTCCATCCGGTTTGCGTTTAGTTGGACCGTCATTTATTTTTCAACAGGACAATGACCCCAAACACACCTCCAGGCTGTGTAAGGGCTGTTTGACCAAGAAGGAGAGTGTTGGGGTGCTACGCCAGATGACCTGGCCTCCACAGTCACCAGACCTGAACCCAATCGAGATGGTTTGGGGTGAGCTGGACCGCTCACCGCTTCAATTTTGAATAGATCCCCAACAGTGTCACCAGCAAAGCACCCCCACATCATCACACACTCCTCCTCCATGCTTCACGGTGGGAACTAGGCATGTAGAGTCCATCCGTTCACCTTTTCTGCATGCAAAGCAGTAATCAAAGCAAAAGGTGGCTACTTTGAAGAACCTAGAATATAAGACATATTTTCAGTTGTTTCACACTTTTTTGTAAAGTGTAATGTATAATTCCACATGTGTTAATTCATAGTTTTGATGCCTTCAGTTTGATTCTACAATTTTCATAGTCATGAAAATACAGAAAAATCTTTGAATGAGAAGGTGTGTCCAAACTTTTGGTCCATACTGTATATATATATATATATATATATATATATATATATATATATATATATATATATAAACAATTACGGTAGTTGTCCAATTGTTTAAAAAAGAGCAAGGGGAGCTGCATTTTTCATTACAAGCTGCCAGTGATGAAGTCCCATACTGGCCCGTGATGCAGCTAATCGGTGGAACAGTGACCTCACTGGTCATGTACCGCACTTACTTGCATCACCGAAAGGGCCATGTATATAGTTTGTGCAGCCATACGCACTCACCCACCAGTGCGCCCCTGATGTTCCTGGCTTCCCATAATGACTTTGTCTACAGTGCCAAGAATCCAGGGCACTGATTACTTTAGATACGTCTTTTTTTTACTCACTTTCCTCTCTTCGGTCATTACATGATTTTTCTCACCTGTAAACATCAGACCTTAGGTAACATATAGGTTCTGCAGAGGATATAAAAGTGATATACCAATCCATACATCCACTGGTGGACACAGACAGAAGAGAGCCCTGGTGCAATAACAATATATGGGCCCTTTGCAGCCCAAGAGATCCTAAAAATGCAAAATTGCACCTGCTTTGGAGGTAAAAATGGGCCACCTTACCTCTTGGCCCCTGTATGGCTGCACATGTTGCACCAATAATATGTCTGCCTCTGCATACATGATATCACTGTCTGTCAGAGCCAGTATGCCATCCACAGCTTGGATACAGTATAACTCCAGATAAGGAGTCATTTAGACAGTCAACCAGTACACATTAGGCTACATGCACACTAGTCATTGGTCATTATCTGGCCTCTTTACACAGGCTGACTTGAATTCTATGGGCTCAAAACAATTATTAATAAGATTATTCTCTGTATATAAAATATCATGTAATCAGCTGATTACACAAAACTATGTGCTGCCAGAACAATGATTTTTATGCCTGCTTTATAGTCATCTCAATTAACAAACAAAAGTTTTGTTCACTTTTCTGGTGTTTGCTGCCATGTTTAGACAGTTCAATATCGGGAACAAGTGTTCATAGGAATGTTTATTCCCAATTATTGGCCTGTTTAAGGAAATGTTTTTCAGGTAGTTGCTCAGTGGTCCAAGATGTTGTTTTCAGATTAAAGTAAATTTTGCATTTCATTTGGAAATCAAGGTCCCAAAGTCTGGAGAAAGAGTGGAGAGACACACAATCCAAGCTGCTTGAGGTCTAGTGTAAAGTTTCCACAATCAGTGATGGTTTGGGGAGCCATGTCATCTGCTGGTGTAGGTCCACTGTGTTTTAACAAGACCAAAGTCAGCGCAGCCGTCTACCATGAAATTTTTGAGCACTTCATGCTTCTGTCTGCCAACAAGATTTTTGGAGATGGAAATTTCATGCTCCAGCAGAACTTGGCTCCTGTCCACACTGCCAAAAGTACTAATACCTGGTTTAAAAAACAACAGTATCACTGTGCTTGATTGGCCAGCAAACTTGTCTGACCTTAACACGATAGAGAATCTATGGGGTATTGTCAAGGGGAAGATGAGAGACACCCGACCCAACAATGCAGACGAGCTGAAGGCTGAGGTCAAAGAAACCTGGGCTTCCATAACATCTCAGCAGTGCCACAGACTGATCACCTCCATGCCATGCCGCACTGATGTAGTAATTGATGGAAAAAGAGCCCTGACCAAGTATTGAGTGCATTTACTGAACATACATTTCAGTAGTCCAACATTTTGGATTTTAAAATCATTTTTTAAAGCTGGTGTTATAAAGTATTCTAATTTACTGAGATAATGACTTTTGGGTTTTCATTGGCTGTAAGCCATAATCATCAATATTAACAGAAATAAATACTTGAAATAGATCACTCCGTAATGACTCTATATAATGTTTGAGTTTCACTTTTTGTATTTTGGAACTGAAATTAAATAACTTTTTGATGATATTCCAATTTTGTGAGAAGCACCTGTATGTGATGAAATTACTTAGTGTGAGTACAGAAAACCATAGAAACGCTGTCTCAAGAGCACTACAGTAGCAGTCTAGTTATGGTGTCAGAATAATAAAATGACATCTGCCAGATACATCTATAAATCCAGTTTACAGCTTCCATAAAGATACAGCACAGACATAGAAGGTCTGCCCTCAGCATAGAATAAATCATCAGTGTGTGTTAAGCAATCAAAGGTCTCCCTTAGCATAGACACTTCTAGGATCCAGAAGCCCACATCTCTATACAGATTCATTCTACCTGTGAGGCGTCATGTCTGAAAAGAAAAGTGCACGGTCTTTGTAAGATCAGATGCAGAAACTGAATTTTAATCCAGAGCCCAATGAGTAGGTTAAACACTCTACCAAACTCACCTGGAAGATTAGAGAAAACCTTGAAAGTGTGAAACATGAACTTTCTTGCCGTGTATCAGACTTATGGCAAAAATTGCTGAGTCATATCACAGCCGTCTCTCAGCCTGCTTCTCATAAATACCGCTAGATTGAGCTCTAGTACAACTGTGTGAAACTTAGGACCTTTATACAGGGAAAAGCCAGTAAAATTGTATACAGTATAACTCCAGATAAGGAGTCATTTAGACAGTCAACCAGTACACATTAGGCTACATGCACACTAGTCATTGGTCATTATCTGGCCTCTTTACACAGGCTGACTTGAATTCTATGGGCTCAAAACAATTATGAGTCCGGAACAAGTGGCACTTCTGGGGTTTCACCTTCAGTTCGTACTTCCGCAGGCGGCTCAGCACTTGCTCTAGTCTCCGCAGGTGATCTTCAAACGAGGAAGCATACACTATGATGTTGTCCAAGTATATGAGCGTGGCCTCAAAGTTCAGGTCACCTAAGCACCTCTCCATCAGATGTCGAAACATACCGGGTGCATTGGTGAAGCCGAAGGGCATCCTGTTGAATTCGAAGAGACCCATAGGTAGAATAAAAGCCGTATTCGCCCGGTTCTTTTCCGACATGGGCACTTGCCAGTACCCGCTAGTGAGATCCAACGTTGAGAAGAATTTGGCTTTCCCCAAAGTGGATAAGGACTCTTCAATCTGAGGCAGAGGGTATGAGTCCTGCACGGTGCAGGCGTTAAGTTTACAATAGTCTACACAGAACCTCAATGTTCCATTCTTTTTCCGTATTAACATGATGGGGGCTGCCCACGGACTTTGGCTCTCCCTGATGACACCTCCCTGTAGCATCTGATCAAGCATCTCTCGAACTTCCTGGTATAACTGAGGGGGAATTTGCTGGTAACGTTCTCTGATTGGCGCTGTGTTCCCTGTTGGTATTTTGTGAGTAATAGCCATAGTACAGCCAAAATCGTCCTCATGACTCGCAAACATGGACCTATATTGCCCATTACTGCCTCTACTTCTTGTACTTGAGCAGGTGTGAGTTCAGACAGTTCGGCATGCTTCTGATCTAATATGCGTCGCCCCTCATGGATGCATTGGGGCTCCGGCATTGGAGAAGTGATGACCGTCACTGACCACGGGTCTTCTTGTCTAACTGACAACTGTATTGCCTGGGGCAGAATGATTTCCTCAGGTATCCCTACTATCCATGCTACTTCACTCCTGGTTGGCATTACTACTTCTTGATCTGTCAAGTTAACGCAGCGTACAAGCACTGTTCCATCTCGTACAACGGCCAGAGTTCGTGCCACCAATAGTCAGGTTGGCAACGGTTCAGTTAAAGGGGGTTCTAGCTGTACTTCCACCAGCCTCCAAAGGGGTGGGGGCTCGAACAGGCAGGGTCAGCACTGTTTGTGCTGGTGTTAGGGTGAGTTTAGCGGAGTTCAGCACTGTCACCTTTCCCAATGTTTCTCCATGGCTAGACGACTCCTGACCTTGAACGGCACGAAGCAGTCGCTGGAATACTTGTCGCTGGGGGGTATGTGTGCCCCACTGTTTCAGGAACGAGTGAGCAGGTTCATCCAGGAGCAGTTTTCCGAATTCTTTCAGGACATTCATCCCCAGGGTGACAGTATGACTGAGACCGGCTTCACCCTGGGTCAACACTCTACCTTTCCATCCAAGGTCTTGCCTGCACAGAGAAACTTGCATCCACACCACCCCTGCGACCGGGATGGGCAGGTGGTTTGCCGATGTCAGCTTTTCTACTGTGCCCCACTCGGGCCGAAGAGTCTCCAGAAAGTGTCGATGGAAATATGCTTAGGACATCGTGGTCACCTGATACCCAGTGTCCACCAGACAACGCACTGCCCGTCCGTCAAATTCAGCCCAGACCAGCGGGCACGTAGACACCAGGTTTGTGGGACTTTCACCACTCCCTCCTTTCAATTCTGGCTCCGGGCGACGTCCCCCAGGCTTGGAGCCCTCTAGTTTCACAACCGGCGTGGCCGAGGTCCGCCTCACCATGGGCATTCTCGAGCTATATGTCCTATCTCTCCACAGTTGAAGCAGGTGAAAGACCTCGGTCGGCTGGACTTTCTGGCGTCATTACTGGGGTCCACACCACTTCAGCCCCCCACTGCGCTCGGGCCAGTCTCAACTTTTTCCTGTAAAAAAAAATCCAGCTCCACGATAAAGTAAAAAAAAACAAATCTTTATTAACTTGATATTTCAAGCATAGAGGATAAAAGTATCAGCATAGATAGCGGCAAATGATGCGTTATCAACGCGTTTCAGGTGTCGCAGCACCCTCATGCGCTCTGTCCAGCTCTACAACATGGTGTTAGACCCCATAAATTTTGGCAAATTACTTAACATGGCCCCCAAGGAGATACTGGTCGTGGGCCCTGCTGCCAGTACTGCCGGCTCCATGCTGCTGGACTGCATCCTGCCGACTACGCCAAGAAGTAAAGGTTCGTCGGATGCAGTAAAGAGCAGGAGGCAGAGAATGGGTTAACAAGAATTTACTTAAACAATTTCTGAGTAAGAATTCGGGGAAACCTCCACGCAGGGAGATGATTAGGCAAATAACACACCAGGAAAGTACTGAGCTCATATAAACAGATTCACAGTAAATGGAATGAGAAGAGGAGAAATGAAGTTAATGACTTATCGATTGGAGTTCTTGTTGGGGAACGGTTGGAACAACTCCTGACGACGTCGCAGTCCGTGAACAAAGTCTCTGACTCTGCTGCATAGGAACGAGATGCACTGTCTCTTGACCGTGCCGAAGTATCCGGATCTGTTGGCCTTGGGTCCATTGATCTTGGGTCCATTGATGCGTGGATGCAGTTCCTTCTGCTGGTTCCTCGAGAGTGACGCACGAGCACAGCGCCGTACAGGCCGCAGGAGCGACAAGGCCTCACACGGAAACACAAAGTTCAGGAAAAGATGGAATGTCTGCTGCACTGCACGTTATTGGTCAAGTTCGTAGAGGGGCACCAGGTAATGGATGTAAGAGTCGGTCAGTCTGTAAAGAGCTGGCGTCAGTGGCGGTAGGAGAGGGAGTCAATCTTCGTCCTGGTCTGTAGTCGCCTTCCTGCCAAGTCTCTCTCCTTCCCGCTATCAGCCCCTTTTATGCCCCTACTCCCCCTTCTGTGAGGTGCTCAGGCCCTTCCCACACAGATAAGTCGTCCCCCTGCAACAGTGATAACGGCCCCGATAGTTCCGGCTCCAGAGCGCATCTCGAACCGACAACACTGTTCCTGTTCCTGGTCATCTTCTTACAGCTGGATTATCACAGGCATTGTTTGCATAGATAAGATGAAAAGGCTCACCAAGATTTCCTCATTTAAAATCCATATCTTGCCAAATGGTTGCAGAACTTATCTTCAGCCATACCCATTTCACTACTGGGTGAAGGAGAAGCTGAGTGACAGTAAGTGGCAGCAAGAACCAATTGACAACATGAACACCTTCCTGCCCTTTGATGACAGCCTTGGGTCAAGGGTGTTCAATTCTATAAATGAGGACAACAAGTTGGCACCTATAAGAAAGAATAAAAAATTCTTAAAGGTTATGGAGAAGGAATTTGCTCAGGATGATTCCAATAGCTGGGTGAGACGCTGGCTAGTCACTTTTCATGGACAAGCCATGAGACTGGACAGTCGAGGCGTCCTGGGACCAATACAAGCGTACATCAAAGGTAAAGGTGAAAGACAAATACATTTTTAAATGTCAAAGTCCGAGGTGAGGCAACTAAGATCATAGTACGTTAAAGGCAAAGGCGCAATACAAATGAATAATCAAAAGGCAAAGTCTGAGGTCAGGCAACAAAGATCAGAACAGAACAACACAAAGAATGAGGAAAACACACCAGCAAGCAAAGCTATGACTGGCAATAGTCTGACCATTGTCAGTTATCTAAATAGCAAGGCAATAATCCAGAAAGGGTGACACCTGGAGGAAACTCAGCAGGCCCTGATTGATTGATCTGCTGGGCAATCCTTAATTTGCATGGGGATAACCCTGTACACCCATGTTCTTAAATGGGCAGCCAGGCTAGCCTAGCACGCCCCTGAAATCTATAGGGAGGCTGAGCTGTCATTCACTGTGTCCCTAGAACACAGTAAGTGGCGATATCGCGACACTGGGTTGCACCTTTACCCTTTTGTTCTCAAGAATAAGGTTACCATACAATTTACAGCAAGCATCTGCAATGCTCTCATCTTTAAAACACACCCTAAACAGGAAACCAGAGATGGAAAAACATTTAATCGATTTTGTGCAGAATATCTTGGACAGAGATCATGCAGAATCTGCACTGCCAATGAATAAAGGAGAAGAATGCTGGTCCCTACTATCCTTTGGCATCTATCTTGCTTGTAAACCTAACCAAATCAGAGTGGTGTATTACTCCAGTTCCCAGTATGAAGGCATCTCTCTCAAAACCTTCTCCTAACTGAGCCTAACTTTAACAACAGCCTCATAGCAGGAGTGTTAATATGCTTCAGACAAGAACCTGTTGCAGTTATGGCTAGTGATGAGCGAGTACTAAAATGCTTGGATGCTGATTACTCGAACCAAGCAATTCCTAATGATTAGATGTTCGTTTTGAGTAAGGCTACTTTCACACTTGCGTTTTTTTGCGCAGCGCATCTTGCGCTATCGGACGCATGCGCAATGTTCCCCTATCTTTAACATGGCGGGCGCAGGGTCTAGCGCTTGCACGCGTTCATGTGCGTTTGTCGTGCGCTGCGCATTTTCCCGGTGTGCGCCCATACGCGCCAGACGCTACATGTTGCATTTTTTTTCCGCCCAACCGCTTTAACCACGTGTGCGCATGCTATGCGCAAAAAATAACATTGCAGTCTATGGGGGCGCTGGCGTGCGCATGGCTTTGCGCTCGTCAGCACTTTTGCACGCACGCGATTTTTCTGTAAATAATGGAGCCAGAGATGATGGAGGCAGAGATGATGGAGCCAGAGTTGATGGAGGCAGAGATGATGGAGACAGAGATGATGGAGCCAGAGATGATAGAGCCAGAGATGATGGAGGCAGAGATGATGGAGGCAGAGATGATGGAGGCAGAGATGATGGAGGCAGAGATGATGGAGACAGAGATGATAATGTGACAAATAGAAAACGCATGCGCCAAAAAAACGCAAACGCATGCAAAAACGCATGAAATCGCAGACAAACGCTGCGTTTTTTTGTCGAAATGCGCATGCTGATGCGACTAAATATTGCAGCGTTTACAAGCGTTTGCATGCGTTTTTTTAATGCGCTTCATGTGCGCTCGAAACGCAGCGCAAAAAAACGCAAGTGTGAAAGTAGCCTAAAGAGGATAGTGGGAGTCAATGGGAAATTTGAGCATTTTTCCGGCAGACCCTACAAGGAGGTCTGGGGGCAATGAAAATGTTGAAATGGATGGAAAAAGTGCTGAATGGAAGGAGAATAGTATGGGGGAGACCACTAGAAGCATCTATGCTGAGAAACTATCATGTCACACTTTTACTCCACTTTAAAAACTGACAAAATATTCAAAATCGAAGAGAAATTGGAGTTTACAGGAAAAAAATGTTAGAAAACATTATTTTCTGTATAATGACTTGTACAGTCATGGCCAAAAGTTTTGAGAATGACACAAATATTAATTTTTACAAAGTCTACTGCTTCACTTTTTCTAATGGCAATTTGCATATACTCCAGAATGTTATAAAGAGTGATCAGCTTAACAGCAATTACTTGCAAAGTCAATATTTGGCTAGAAAATGAACTTTATCCCCCAAAACACATTTCAACATCATTGCAGCCCTGCCTTAAAAGGACCAGCTAACCTCTTTTCAGTGATTGCTCCATTAACACAGGTGTGGGTGTTGATGAGGACATGGCTGGAGATCAATCTGTCATGATTAAGTAAGAATGACACCACTGGACACTTTAAAAGGAGGCTGGTGCTTGGCATCATTGTTTCTCTTCTGTTAACCATGGTTATCTCTAAAGAAACACGTGCAATCATCATTGCAATGCACAAAAATGGCCTAACAGGGAAGAGTATCGCAGCTAGAAAGATTGCACCTCAGTCAACAATCTATCGCATCATCAAGAACTTCAAGGAGAGAGGTTCCATTGTTGCCAAAAAGGCTTCAGGGCGCCCAAGAAAGACCAGCAAGCGCCAGGACCGTCTCTTAAAAGTGTTTCAGCTGTGGGATCGGGCTACCAGCAGTGCAGAGCTTGCTCAGGAATGGCAGCAGGCAGGTGTGAGTGCATCTGCACGCACTGTGAGGTGGAGACTCTTGGAGCAAGGCCTGGTCTCAAGGAGGGCAGCAAAGAAGCCACTTCTCTCCAGAAAAAACATAATGGACAGACTGATATTCTGCAAAAGGTACAGGCAGTGGACTGCTGAGGACTGGGGTAAAGTTATTTTCTCTGATGAATCCCTTTTCGATTGTTTGGGACATCAGGAAAACGCCTCATTCGGAGAAGACAAGGTGAGCGCTACCAGCAGTCTTGTCTCATGCCAACTGTTAAGCATCCTGAAACCATTCATGTGTGGGGTTGCTTCTCAGCCAAGGGAATCGGCTCTCTCACAGTCTTGCCTAAAAACACAGCCATGAATAAAGAATGGTACCAGAATGTCCTCCAAGAGCAACTTCTCCCAACCTTCCAAGAGCAGTTTGGCGATCAACAATGCCTTTTCCAGCATGATGGAGCACCGTGCCATAAAGCAAAGGTGATAACTATATGGCTCAGGGAACAAAACATAGAGATTTTGGGTCCATGGCCTGGAAACTCCCCAAATCTTAATCCCATTGAGAACTTGTGGTCAATCATCAAGAGACGGGTGGACAAACAAAAACCTAAAAATTCTGACAAAATGAAAGCATTGATTGTGCAAGAATGGACTGCTATCAGTCAGGATTTGGTCCAGAAGTTGATTGAGAGCATGCCAGGGAGAATTGCAGAGGTCCTGAAGAAGAAGGGTCAACACTGCAAATATTGACTTGCTGCATTAACTCATTCTAACTGTCAATATAAGCTTTTGTTACTCATATGTTTGCAATTATTATATTTCTGTCTGTGATAAAAACATCTGTCAAACACACATAAAAACCAGAGGGCAGCAGATCATGTGAAAATATAATATTTGTGTCATTCTCAAAACTTTTGGCCATGACTGTATATAAGGCAACATTTAAAAAGCAGTTAAAAATAATAATTTAAGTAAATCAAAATTGAAATTTTTATAAAAAAATTGATTTGTAAATTGCCTCTTCAAAGAGAAAGTGGACTTGAACTCTATAACACCATCTATTGGAAGCAGCAATCCTACAAGTCACTATTGGCCCTTTAATGGGCCTTGAAATGTGACTTAGGATAAAAGCCAAATCAGAATGTCAATTTGCAGATATGGTGTTTCAGGTATTGCCACTCGTCAGTGCAAAGTATGAGAACTGATTTGGCTTGGTTAGAGGCTCTGGACTGAAGTCTAAGGGGTAACTTTTTCATTGTGGAGACTGACATACCGGCTCTAGCATGCCAATGTAAGGAGGCTTATTCGCATGCAATGCTACTCTGTAAAATGTAATACACAAATTGCTTTTTCAGAGAGGAAGCGAACTTGAACTCTATAGCACCACCTGTTTTAAGCAACAATCCTGCAAGTCACTATCAACCTTTTAACAGGCCTTGAAATGTGACTTATTAAAAAATTTACGTACAGGTACATCATAGTTCACCTCCCCTTCAGATGTGGGTTCCGGTGCTGAGCGCACAACTTTTCAGGCATGTGACATCTGATTAGATCAGATATTATGTACAGCTAACAGCTGTGGATAGACTCGCGATCCAACAGCGGCTGTTAACATGTTAAATGCAGCTGTCAATCTCTGACATTGGTATTTAACATGTGCCCTGGAAGCGCGTCACTAACCCTGCCCGTCAGACCCCGTTGCATCATCGTGGGGTGCCGATGGGTTGGCATGACAACCAGGAGTCTGCAGGAGACCACTGTGCTTGTCATTGCCAATCTGCTATGAGCTGAAGTCCTGCTATGTGTAGCACAAGAGATCTGAATATCGCACCTTCAAGTCTCCTAAGGAGACTATTGAAGCAAGTGAAAAGTAAAAAAGTTTTTTAAAAATATACAAAAGTTCAAATCACCCTTCTTTTTCCCCATTCAAAATAAAACAATAAAAATAAAATAAAAAATACACATATTTGGTATTGCTGCATTAAGATACGCCCGATCTATTAAAATATTTTAAAAAGTTAATGAGATCAGTAAACGGCAAAATGAGAAAAAAAATAAAAACGCCAAAAGTTTCTTTGGTTGCTGCAACATTGCAATAAATTGCAATAGCAGGCGATCAAAAGATTGTATCCAACCCAAAATGATGTCCATAAAAACGTTGGCTCAGCATCCAAAAAATAAGTCCTCACCCAGCCCCAGATCATGAAAAATGGAGACGCTACAGGTCTGGGAAAATGGCACCTTTTTTTTTTTTTTACAAACTTTGGATTTTTTTTACTACTTAAATAAAGAAATAACCTAGACATGTTTGGTATCTCATAATGACCTAGAGAATCATAATGGCAGGTCAATTTTAGCAATTAGTGAACATGGTTAAAAAAAATCCAAAGCAATTCCTGAATTGCACTTTTTTTTGCAATTTCAGCTCACTTGGGTTTTTTTTTCCAATTTTCCAGTACAATATATACACTGCTCAAAAAAATAAAGGGAACACTCAAATAACACATCCTAGATCTGAATGAATGAAATATTCTCATTGAATACTTTGTTCTGTACAAAGTTGAATGTGCTGACAACAAAATCACACAAAAATCATCAATGTAAATCAAATTTATTAACCAATGGAGGCCTGGATTTGGAGTCACACATAAAATTAAAGTGGAATGTAATATCCTAAAAACAAGCTAAAATGATGCTCAGTAGTGTGTGTGGCCTCCACGTGCCTGTATGACCTCCCTGTGCCTGTATGACCTCCCTACAATGCCTGGGCATGCTCCTGATCAGGCGGTGGATGGTCTCCTGAGGGATCTCCTCCCAGACCTGGACTAATGCATCCGCCAACTCCTGGACAGTCTGTGGTGCAAAGTGACTTTGGTGGATGGAGCGAGACATGATGTCCCAGATGTGCTCAATCGGATTCAGGTCTGGGGAATGGGCGGGCCAGTCCATAGCTTCAATGCCTTCATCTTGCAGGAACTGCTGACACACTCCAGCCACATGAGGTCTGGCATTGTCCTGCATTAGGAGGAACCCAGGGCCAATCACAGCAGCATATGGTCTCACAAGGGGTCTGAGGATCTCATCTCGCTATCTAAAGGCAGTCAGACTACCTCTGGCAAGCACATGGAGGGCTGTGCGGCCTTCCAATGAAATGCCACCCCATACCATTACTGACCCACTGCCAAACCGGTCATGCTGAAGGATGTTGCACGCAGCAGATTGCTCTCCACGGCGTCTCCAGACTCTGTCACATGTGCTCAGAGTGAACCTGGTTTGATCTGTGAAGAGAATTTGCCAACTCTGGTGTTCTGTGGCAAATGCCAAGCATCCTGCGCAGTGATGGGCTGTGAGCACATCCCCATCTGTGGACGTCGGGCACTCAGACTATCCTCATTGAGTTGGTTTCTAACCGATCGTACAGACACATACGGTGGACACCGCATCAGCAGGATCTCCTACTTGGCTGCACTTCAGTTTATCTGACTCACACTGAGCGTTCATTCCCACTATCGCTCCAGGGCTCTTATCCTGCCCATATACTTTTGGCTTTGTGTTCACCTAATTGTCTAAATGCAACTGATGAAGGTCCCACTTGGACCGAAACGTTTTGCTATTGTTACACAGTACTATCTGGGATGAAATAAATTGTTTAAAATTTATCACAAAGTTGAGTGCCAGATTTTGATTTGCTTAGTCACGGTTTGGGAACCTATCTTGGCACCCCCCCTTCAGCTGTGCACACGCTTTTGTTCATAAATATGCACATTTGTGGCCTGCTGGAGGTCATTTTGCAGGGCTCTGGCAGTGCTCCTCCTGTTCCTCCTTGCACAAAGGCTGCTGGGTTGTTGCCCTCCTACGGCCCCCTCCACATCTCCTGGTGTACTGGCCTGTCTCCTGGTAGTGCCTCCAGCCTCTGGACACTATGCTGACAGACACAGCAAACCTTCTTGCCACAGCTCGCATTGATGTGCCATCCTGGATAAGCTGCACTACCTGAGCCACTTTTGAGGGTTGTAGAGTCCGTTTCATGCTACCAAGAGTGTGAAAGCACAACCAACATTCAAAAGTGACCAAAACATCAGCCAGAAAGCATTGGTACTGAGATGTGGTATGTGGTCCCCACCTGCAGAATTATTCCTTAATTGAGTGTGTCTTGATAATTGCCAATAATTTCCATCTGTTTTCTATTCCATTTGCTTTACAGCATGTGAAATTGATTCTCATTCAGTGGTGCTTCCTAAGTGGACAGTTTGATTTCACAGAAGTTTGATTTACTTGGAGTAATATTCTGTTGTTTAAGTGTTCCCTTTATTTTTTTGAGCAGTGTAGTAAAAAAAATGGTGTTGTTCAAAAGAACAACTTGTCCCGCTAAAAGCAAGCCTTCATACGGCCATATTGACAGAAAAGTAAAAAAAAGCTATGGCTCTGGGAACAAAAAACAAATATGTAAAAATAGAAAATCCCTAGGTGGTAAAGGGGTTAAGAAAGTAAATTTGTGATAGTTCTAACCTCATAAAGGCTCTTCACACAGTGCAAAGCTAGAAAAAAATTATTATATACTGCCAACACTTCCCTATCTCCACCATAATGATGACTCTCCATCTCCTCCTCCTTCCTCCCTGCCTACTCATTCCCCTCCTCTGCTCATCCATGTAGAAGAAACGGGACAAAGCTTGTGTGGGTATTAGCCTTTGTTGCGACCAGCTCCTATTCTTCCTTCTCAGCTTCCACCTCCTCATCATTACTCAATCGGCGCTGAGCAGATGAGATGAGACTGGGTAGTATCTCGCTGTCTCTTGTCTTCCTCCATCTCCAGCTGGTCCGCATGCAAAGCTTCATGTTTAATTGTGAGTAGTGACTGTGTAAAAAGTCACAGAAGCGGGATTGTTGTGCTGATTATGTCGTCATCTCCATTCACGATCTTTGTGGAGTCCTCAAAGTCTTAGAGAACTGCACAAATGTCTGACATCAATGCCCACTCCTTTGTAGCGGAGGCTACGCAGAATCCCGACAGGCGTGTTGGAGCTGGTATTACACAACCGGCCTATGCTGCTCACAAAGACTTGCCAGCATGTGCAGTGTGGAGTTCCAGATTGTGATGATGTCACACACCAGTCAGTGAGCTGGCACATGCATGCGCTGCTGCAGCACCGCCAGAGTAGAGGCAGCTGTAGCCATCTTGTAGAAATTGGCGCTGACCTGATATATCTTGACCAGAACCTCTGGCAAATCTGGGTAGGTTTTCAGAACCCGCCGAACTAATAAGTTGAAAATGGTTTGTGTGAGAACTTGCAATGCTTCACAGCCGCCACCAGGTATTGGCCATTATCACACTCAACCATGCCTGGTTGTAGATTCATCAGCGAATGCCACAGTTTTGTTTTGTCTGATATATTCCTTTCAATAATTCTGCCACAGCGTGCGGTTTGTCTCCTAGACAAATTAGTTTCAGTAGAGCCTCTTACCACTTCACTAAGCCAGTGCTGCAGAGCTTTCACCTTCCGGCTGATGTGGACGACGTGCATAAGAGATACCAAACCGGAGATGGAGGATGAAAAGGAGCAGGAGAAGGTGTAGGAACTGATGTAGGATGTGGAGGAAACCCTATTTGAAATAGGGCCAGCAATACTTGGTGTCAGTACCATATGTGCTGTACCAGAGTAGTACTCAGCCCAGGCCTTCACAATGTTCACCAAGTGTGCCATCAGGGAAATGTAGCGTTCCTTGCTACAAGTGCTTGTCCACGTGTCTTTCATTAAGTGGACAATCACAGTTAGTGTGTTAATAAGGACATGGGTGATGTTCCTGGACACATGTTAGTACAAGGCAGGGACGCCACACTGGGCGATATAGTGACGGGTGGGCACTGAGTACCAAGGGATGGCCAATGAGTCAACGGAAATTCTCCGAGTCTACAAGCCTAAGTAGCAACATTTCCACAGCTAGCAGCCTGAAAATGTGCTCATTTAGTGTTTGGTCCAGTAGGTGAGTAGCTGGGAACTTTCTTTTCTTACTAAGGCCTGTGGTAAAGACAGCTGAATGCTGTGCTGGGACAAAGATTTGGATATGCCTGGTGATGGTGCTTTAGAATGTGCAACGACAGGTGCAGGGTGGCTGGCATCTGTGCCAGTGTCATAGACAGGGGATTGGCAAGCATCTAGCACAGGGGTAGACGTATTGGTGTCACCCACTCACACCAACTGCGAATTCAGGCGTTTGGCCCACCGAGTCGGGTGCTTAGATAACATTTCCCTGATCATGCTGGTGGTGGTTAGGCTCATTGTGGTCAGGCCCCTGCTAATCTTGGCATGGTACAGGTTACAAATTACCATTTTTTTTGTCTCAGAACTCTCTTTAAAAAGGTCCCAGACTGGGGAACACCTAACTCTTTGATGGAGAAATTCACGAGTGACGGTGGTCTGCAAAACAGTTGCCCGCTTTCTTTCTCTGGTCACCCCACTGCCTCTTCCTGCCTGTTTTGATGCAGCCTATCTCTCCTCTTCAGCACTTCAGTGACTTCGACATTCACCACCTTGTCTTCCACCACCGCACCCTGGTCCTCGTGACTTGGTGGCTTAACAACAACCTGACTTATTGGCGACTGTGTCTTATCATCATCTACCTACTTAGCAAAATTTGCCGTTCCCCACCGTCAACTTCTTGTGACCATGTCTGCTCTATATTTTCTGCATCACTAAACAACATGTCCTCCTGTCTCTCTTGGAACCTGCAGAGTGACAGGCCACAATCATGAAATGATGATGGAAAGTGCTCTTTGGAGTGTCTTAGTGTGGGATCACTGGTCTCCTGGGACTCAACATGGTGGAAAGGAGGATTAGAGTGAATATTAAGTGATCCAGACTCTGAGCTGGTGTGACTGGACCATGTAGAAGACTGGGTGGTGCTGGCAAGCATGCTGGGAGCATTATCCACTATCCAACCGATCACATATTCACACTGTTGTGGCTTTAAAGTGGTGTCCCATGCATCCCTGCAAAGTGGGACAGGGAACTAAGTGTGATGCAGCATCATCAGCACTTCCACTTTCCCATCCCTTACTACACGCCTTACATATTTTCTAATTGCTAGATCTCTGGAAACCATGTTACTTTGATTAATTAAAACTAAATATTTTTAATGAAAAAAATAAATGTGATAACCCGTAGCAGGCCAATACTTTTTTTTACATTTCAAGCCACTGTATGTTAGGGTTTGAGATCCCGCTGCTGCACAAGGGGAGTCTCGAACCAGTCCCGCTGCGGTCCCCCATCCATCTCCGTCCGCAGTGGAACCTGCTCAGCAGAGACATCGGTTCCAGCGTCTTGCCCATTCCAAAACTGTGCAGAGACTTGCTGCTGCTCCTCCTGGATCTTCTATTATAGCCAGTGCTGAAGCAGACGTCTTTGGGACGAAGTCCTGCGTTTCCCCTTCTGAGCATGCCCAAGGTAAGATCTCTCATTGGAGATCAGGGGTCACATGTTCAGGTACTGCAGCAGCTCCTATTGGTCCGCCAGGAAGGTCCTGAAACTACATGTGTTTTGGAACAGTTTCTCATTGGTCCTTAGTTCTGGCAGGTCCTGTAGCTGTTACTATAAAAGGGCGGCATGGCTTAGCAGCCATGCGCTAGTATCAATTGCATTATGTGCTTTGCGCCAGTGTGATCATGTACGCATGTGGTTAGGGCTCGGCTGAAATAAGCCCCTAGAATACCAGCATCTCCGGTGAGGAGATTTGGGTGCACGTGGTTAGGGCTTGGCTGAAATAAGCCCCTAGAAATACCGGCTTCTCCAGTGAGGAGATTGCTTGATTGCGTTGCTTTCTGCATGATCACGGACTGCTATCCGCACAGCAGTTATCTGTGTATCCCTGTGAGTCTAACAGGACACAGTTTTTTTCTCAGCAGCTCTGTGACGCAACAGGGTTTGCTTTATAACGCTGTTTCAGCACCCTAGCGTTTTACTTTGCGGCTCACTGAAGCTAAGTGAGTTTGCACTTATCGCCATATAGCGCTGTGACATTCCCGTTAGCGGCTCTGGGGATTAACAGAGTTCGCACTTACTGCCACAGCGTGCTACGGCGTTTATTTTTGCGACTCTGCGGGATAACAGAGTTCGCTACTTTCGCCATCTTACTAGCAGCGGGCTTCGCCTGCACGGTGGACCCCGGGCTGCGAACACACCTCTCTACTATATCTATTAGGTGCGTTCCGCAGACCCTAACACTGTAATTTCACACAAAGCAAGTTAAACTGTATGGATGACAATTGTCAATTTTTATAACAAAAGTATTTGACCCCTGTAGCAGGCCAAGTGTTTTTTTCACATTGAAAACTACCATAATTTCACACAAAGCAGGTTAAACTGCATGGATGACAATAGTCAATTTTTGCAACAAAAAAAATTTGCTCACCTGTAGCAGGCCAAGCGGTTTTTAAAAATTTCAAACCAACATAATTTCAAACAAAGCAGGTCACACTGTATGGATGACAGTACAATCATTTTTTTTTACCCAAAGAAAGAAAATCATGGTCACCTAAGATGGTCACCTGCAGCACCTATATATTTAGCAACAGACCTTCAATAAACAAAGAGTCTTACTATTATTATTTTTTATTATTATAGCGCCATTTATTTCATGGCGCTTTAAATGTTATCTTTCATGAAAAACATTTATGACGCTCTTGGATTTATAGGACCCATCATCATTCAAGGCAAGATACTGCTGAGATATTTTATTGCTGAAAACATATATTGGGAGACATGGGAGAAGTCTCTGAAGAATGTAGAACAACTCCAAGTCCCATGTAGTTATGCCTTAAAGTTCCTTTCAGCAGCTGTCAGAAGAAAAGTCCAGATTTTCTCTGATGTATTTTTATAGGACATAGCTGCTGTAACTATCTGAAAACTTCAGATGCCAATGACAAGGTGATGTGACAAAGCCTCTCAAAGTGCTGGAGGGGAGACACATTTCATTGAAGCTATTAGCTTCAGTTATTTGAAACCCAGAAGTTTCCTACAGCACACTATGTGTTGAGGGCGGTTAATCGGCCATTTTAAAGGCTGGGTTTTTGTGAACAACCATAGAGTGGGTGGGAGGTTGTCCACCTTATCTCCACATAATCAACCTCCAGAGGCATTCATTGTTCACTAAGAATGGAGAGAGGAACTCCAGAGCTTTGTGTCCTGATAGGGAAAAGCTGAACCAGTGTGCAACAACACAGACTGTGCTGTTTTGCTATGTTTTGCTTTTCCTTAGGCCGGAAAGGCTGTGTTTATTTTTGCTAACTCTGCACTGGCTTATGCAGCATCTTTGGATTTGTTTTGGATAAGGCCAAACTAGCCACAAAACCTGCACACTGTATAAAGGCTTGAACTTTGAGCTATTGCGCTGGCAGTGGAAATTACCAGTTACTCCTGAGCAGTGGTATCACATCTCCATTGACCGAAACCCAGCTGATAGAGGAATAGCACTCACAGCTGAATCTAAACTTAGTGACATCATCTGGCTGTCATCTCCATGGTTCCTGTATGATTATCCATTTTTAAGAACAATACCTTTGAGCTGGTGGAACAGTAATCTGACAAATAAATGAGACCAATATTCTCTACGCGCTGCACATCTGTGGTACCGGGGTTGAGGCTCAGATCTTGTTGCTCTGGGTGCTTTTAAAGCTGGTCATCCGTCATGCAGACTGGTTCTCATATGACTTACATTGCTTGCTGTTTCATGGGAGAAGGCATTACATAAAGGACACTACTCCTGGAAAAGCTTTCAGTGGTGAGCATACCTCCACATACCATCAGTCGTTTTAGAATTTGGGACATTCTCCATTGAATCATTGGGTTGGTGGATGTGTTTGCATGTTGCAGCTTTCCAAATCCAAAGATGGGTTTCCAAGTGGAACTTGGACTTTTTCTATTGTTGTGGTCTACCAACCATTTTTAATTTTATTGTTTCATGTTTGTATGTTTCTTTTTTGTCTTTCAGGTTCCAAGAATGGTGGCGGATATCTTTGAAGAACATTGTGTCAAGATTGGTTTATGAAAATGAAGAGGATTTTTAATATGAAGCAAATTGCAATTTTGCTTTTCTTTATGAGAAGTTTCCAATTTTAACCATTTAGGAATACTAGACAATCTTTTTAAAAAGATGACAAGACTCCTTTAGGAAAACAAATTCACAAATTATAGTAATTTTCTGATTCATTAATTCAGCCTACACATTTAGCTGTTTACTACACTGTATAGAAATGCACGAGTTTTAATTACTAGGATGAATTAATTAGTTCACCAGACTTGTAAAATGGAAATATATCTAAATAGTAATATAGCCATTACATGACTCTTTTCAGTAGTTTTATTCTTTTATTTTGCATTTTATATCTAAATAGGATATTATAAATCTCAAACAATATGAATTAGAAAACTTTCAATTATGTCAAATCTATACTGAAAATAAATGACAATTTCTGTATATGTATGTGCTTTGAGTAATGTGGCATCTGTGCCATGCAACCCTCAGGCAGATGGTCTGGGAGATTCTTTGAGTATTTCTATATTCCCTATATTTCCACATTAAATACTGATGCCAAAGCATAGACATCCGAAGAATCTTAAGTTAATTTTTTTGTTGTTGCTTTTTTAAAATTTGTATACTGTTTTTAGCTTTCACCACTAAATGTATCAAGAAATCTAATTCCCTCAGTATTCACAGTTTACGTTAATGCTTGTAGTCACATTAAATGACTAATTAGGTCACACCAGCTCAAATGTTTTTTCACAACAGATTATTTTGTGAAATGTACAGCTCACTAATATTACATATTTACTTATATAGTACTTCTGTGTTGAGAACCTTTGAGAACTGACAGATGATCTACTGATTAGAGATATATACAGTAGATAGATAGATAGATAGATAGATAGATAGATAGATAGATAGATAGATAGATAGATGATAGATAGATACAGTGGCTTGTGAAAGTATTCACCACCCCCTTGGCATTTTTCATGTTTTGTTACCTCACAACCTGGAATTTTACTGTTTATTTTAAGGGTTTGCATCAGTTAATGTAAATTAAATGCCTACAACTGTGAACATTTTGTTTTCTTTTTATTCTGAAGTAGTGTTGAGCGATACTGCTCGATATCTAAAAATATCGTATTGAAATGGTATCGCCGATATCACTAAATATCGTCGATATCCGATTCCGATACCGGAAGTCCCATGTAAGTCTATGGGAACAAAATATCGCAACTAAAAAAAAACCTTTATTTCCTTGTAAACACTAAATATACACACATAGAATACATATATATATATATATATACTATACATGTCATTGTGACATATATATATACATATATGTATAGTTTATACACTTCTACATAGTAAAATATCCTCTGATTCAATTGCCGGGTAAAGCCGGCTTCTGTGAAAAGACAGAAGCACCCGACATGAAATGACACTTGGTGTACATAGGGTTAACCATGTCTTTTCATGTCGTTTGCAATCTGATTTGCACAAACAATTACATCAGTCTATGTGTGCAAAATTTCACACCTGTAGGGGTTAATTAAAGGTGTAAATTCGTTGTAAAAAAACGGACTTTTTTGCTACGAATTTACACCTTTAATTAACCCCTACAGGTGTGAAATTTTGCACACTTACACTCATGTAATTGTTTGTGCAAATCAGATATCAAACTACATGAAAAGACATGGTTAACTCTATGTAAACCAAGTGTCATTTCATGTCGGGTTCTGCATTTTCACAAAAGCCGGCAATTGAATTAGCGGCTATTATACTATGTAGAAGTGTATGAACTATAAATATAAATATATATATATATATGTGTCACAAATTTAATGACATGTATATATATATATGACGTGTAAAATTGCTGAAAAAAAATGCGTGGGCTCCCGCCCTATTTTCGCAACCAGACAGACAAAGCCAGTGAGTGGGGGCAAATAATAATAGCCCAGAGAGGGACCATTATTTTTGGCCCCCCCGGCTACTAACATCTGCCCCCAGACACCCCAGAAAGGGCAAATCTCTAATTAGATTTGCCCTTTCTGGCACTTTGCCCGTCTATTCCCATTGCCCTGTAGCGGTGGCGAATGGGTTAATAAGGGGTTAAAATGACCTTGCAATTGAAAGGTCACTTTAAGCCAGGTTAATAATTGAGAGCTGTCAATTAGACAACTATCAATTATTAATCCTATTGTATGAAAGAAAAATCAAACACACACACTTTAATAAAAAAGTTTAATGAAATAATCACACAGTTTTTGACCATATTTTATTTTCCTGCTAAAACCATTTCCTGTAATAAAAATAAAATAATAAAGCAAAATTATTCTTACCAATCCGATGTACAGTCAGGTCCCACGGTATAATCCTTCAGAAAGGGTTAATGTTTACTGCAGGGACCGCAGCTAATGCTGCAGCCTCACAGTAAACCCCCAAATGAATGAGTTCCTC
Organism: Oophaga sylvatica; assembly: GCA_033576555.1. NCBI lineage: Eukaryota > Metazoa > Chordata > Amphibia > Anura > Dendrobatidae > Oophaga > Oophaga sylvatica. Next base: position 279,807,135 of record JARQOD010000002.1, on the reverse strand, counting down.
TCCTGGCTGACAGGAGAGGAAGTGGAAAGCTTAATTGATTGCTTTCCACTTTCACTTCAGGTCAGCCAGGGACACAATCAGTGACGTCAGAGGGAACTGGTTAACAAAATAGGGGATCCCCTCGAAAAAAATTGGCGTGGGTTCCCCCCTATTTTTGTTAACCAGCCAGATGAAGCAGACCGCTGAGGCCTGGTTTTTCAGGCTGGTAAGGATCCAATATCCATGGACCTTGCAAGCCTGATAATACCAGGCCACAGCAGTCTGCTTAGCTTGGCTGGTTAACAAAAATAGGGGATCCCCTCGAAAAAAAAACGGCGTAGGGGTCCCCCTATTTTTGTTAACCAGCCAAGTAAAATGCAGACTGCTGCGGCCTGGTATTAAAAGACTGTCAAGGCCCATGGATTTTGGCCCTCAACAGCCTGATTATACCAGGCTACAGCAGCCCCACATTTGGCGCATCAAAAGATGTGCCAATTGTGGCACTTTACCCGGCTCTTCCCACTTGCCCTGTAGCGGTGGCAAGCGGGGTAATAAGGGGTTAATGTCACCGTTGATTGCACGGTGACAATAAGCCCGGTTAATAATGGAGAGGCGTCAATAAGACACCGATCCATTATTAATCCCAAAGTTATTAAATGCATAAAAAAAAGACAAAGCAAGAAAAAAGTATTTTAATGAAATAAAAGAGACAACACAGTTTTCATTTCTTTTATTGTACTCTCATTCCTGCAACGCCATCGATCTCCTGTAAAAAAAGAAAAAAAACAAACCAACAGTATACCACCTGTCCGACGCAGTCCATAGTAACGACTGTCCCACGGCGATCCAGCTCTGCTACATCGCAATGACAGGCAGAGCCTGTCATCGCAACGCAGCACAGCTGATTACCTGCTTCCCCGGCGGTGACGTCATCGGACTGACTGCTTTACGGCCGGGATTACCCAGCAGTCACTGCAGTTATCGCGAGAAACTTCATGTGACCGCCGGGGAGAAGAGGATGGCGGCCATGAAGCAGTCCAGGCCGTGACCGCCGGAGATCTTCTGCCAGGTAAGTGCCGCTGACTCCTGACAGACCCGACCGACGGACACTGACAGTGACAGACCCGACCGACGGACACAGACAGTGACAGTGACAAATCCGATTCCGGTATTCGATATGACGAAAATATCGGTATTCGGAATCGAAAGGCCGATACAGCTAATATCGGCCGATATCCGATATTTGCAGTATCGTATCGCTCAACACTATTCTGAAGCAAACAACAAATAAGACAAAATAACTGAAAATGTCAGTGTACATAACTATTCATCCCCTGAAGTCAGTACTTTGTAGAGCCTCTTTTGCAGCAATTGCATCTGCAGATCACTTTGGATAAGTCTCTATGAGTTTTCACATCTTGTCTTTGGGATTTTTGCCCATTCCTCAAGGCAAAACTACTTTAGTTCCTTCAAATTTGCTGTTCACCAGAGGAACCATCTATCTTCACATCTGACCACAGATTTTCAATTGGATTAAGGTCTGGGCATTGACTAGGCCACTCCAAAACATTTACATATTTCCCTTTAAACCACTCAAGTATTGCTTTAGTAGTATGCTTTGGGTCATTGTCTTGTTGGAAGGTGAATCTCTGTCCCAGTCTCAAATCACTGACAGATTGAAACAGGTTTTGCTGAAGAATATCCCTGTATGTGGCACCATCCATCTTACCCTCGACTTGGACCATTTTCCCTGTCCCCACAGCATTATGCTGCCACCACCATGTTTCACTGTTGGGATGAAAGTTCTTGGGGTAATGAGCTGTGTTGGTTTGGCGCCAGGCATAACCTTTACCTTGGTGGACAAAAGTTCAATTTTGGTCTCATCTGACCACAGCACCTTCCTCCATACATTTGGGGAGTCTCCCATGAGTCTTTTGGCAAACTCATAATGAACCTTACAATTTTTGTGTGTAAGAAAAGGCTTTTTTCTGGCCACTCTTCCATAAAGGACTCCTCTATGTAGTGTATGGCTTAATGTGGTCGTATTGACAGATACTCCAGTCTCTGCTTGGAAACTCTGCATCTCCTTCAAGGTTAGCTTTGTGTTATGCACATGGTCGTAGGATCACTGTGCCATGATCTGGGGTTGCCTGGAGGGGCATTACTAAGAGAACACCTGGTTCTTTACTGGAGCCATTGATGGTGTGGTTAGACTTAAACCCAGGTGGACGAGAGGTTGTGTGGCCCAGCTTCGCAAGGCACACATATCTTCTGGAAAATGCACAGGAAGGTAACTGTAAAGCTTGATATTCATTCACGCACACTTCTCAGCATTGCCACTAGGGGCAAATCAGACTATTTAGTAGTGTGACGTAGCAATAGTGAGTCATTCCAGTCAGAGCTCAGTCTGAGCTAGACAGAAGAGATTCAAGTTCCTGTCTTCGGACAGAGAAGATGAGATTCTAGTCAGTCTGTTTCCTGTCTTAGGACAGTGCAGTCAAGCTCCGGGTGGCTCAGGAGTGAGTCATCCGTTCCATTGGAATTCCAGTCAGACAGACGGAGGGAGAAGGAGAGAAGTCTGCATCCTGACAGAGCTTGTGTAGCTCATCTGACAAGAAAGTGGAGGCTAGTACGGGTGAAGTGAATCATCCTAGCCTAGTCAGAGCTACCCCTTAACCTGCTACTCAGAACAAGCTGCCCGTGTTCCTAAGAAAGAAGGAGGAAAGGAATCAAAGCAGTTATACCAACGAGTCAACAGAGAACAGGTCAGTGAGCACTGAAGGAAATCTGACCTTGGCACGCTTGCTACACGTGCTTATGTTAAGAGCGAGAGCAGGGCGAAGGGCGAGTGGAGAAGTAAGAGTGACAAAGGGACAAATCACCCTCACTCAGTTAACCGGACACCGGGGTCCGAAGCGTTGCTAGTGCTTCACGCCTAGTAATAAGATAACCGGAGGCTTTCTGGACTACAAGTCGCAGAAGGTAGCCCTAAGCGCTGATACGTAAACGGAGTCAGGGAAAAACGGGGACTTTGAGTCAAGTGCACGACAAAAGTAAGGACTTAGTTTTCTCAACATCTGATAATCAGAGACATAGAAGGCTCCACCACAATGTTGGCCGGGCGCAGTTACTATTGAAAGAGTTGCACTTGACTTTATGCAAGTTGTACTCACACACATTAAGAGGATAAAGGAGGCCTCTAACCTGCTCAACAGTTTTCCTGAATGTGCATTCTCCAACCTAACCAGCTTCCCGGGACATACCTGCAACATCTACAAGTAAAGGTATGGAAAGAGATTGCATTGTGTGTGACTGAATTCTTATCTGCACCCTGCATCACCACCATAGACTTTGAGGGACCAGTTCCACCTGTGGGGAACCTAACACCTAGCTGCCATAACATCCCCTCAGAGATCTACCCTGCAGCGCTGGTCAATCAGATCAGAAACCACAGGTGGCGTCACGAACTATTCAAATCTACATATCCCCTGTAAATATCCCCCATTGCATGACCGCCAGGGCCACGGACCGAGCTCTGCTGCCAGTGACAACTCCCATAGACTTCCATGGGCTCGGCTCCGAGTACCCCATAGCCCTGGTACCCACACATGTGGTGCACGTCAAGGTACTACTCAAGGACAGCTTCCAGAGCCATGGCAGTCAACCCCAATGGGGAAGGGAAGAAGAACCAGCAATGAGCTAGTTAGAAAAAGGGATACTGTTGATAGACAGATGTGGAATTGAACACAGGCAGGACAAGTACAGGAAAACAGGGCAGCCACAGGTACGATATCACAGGTGAAGGTTCACAGGTGCAGGTTCAGACGGATCAGGAAAAGGACTTGGCACAGGCACGATAGGTACAGGTATAGGTAAATGGGAAGGATAGGATCAGATACAGAGACCACAGGTACAGGGACCTTACACCTGGATAACAGGAAACTTACGGATACAAACGTTGCTAAGGCACCTCCCATTTGGTAAAGATGCCTTAAATACCTGATGTCTCCCAACCATTGGCTGAGAACATTTTCAGAAGCATGCCTGAACCATTCCAGCAGGAGACCTGCTCCCCGTGCAAAGACAATTATTGAAGACAGAGACGACGGGGACCAAAGCAGCATGGCAAGGTAAGTGAACACGCCGCCTTTCCTGCTGAGAGGGGGAAGGGGTCACATGCAGGGGTGCTGACGCTATTCTAACACTTTGGTCTCCTTGCTGCCTCTTTGATTAATGCGCTTCTTACCAAGGCTGAGAGTTTTGGTGGGCTGCATTCTCTTGGCAGGTTTGTTTTGGTATTGTGTTCTTTCCATTTGATGATAATGGTTTTGATGATGCTGCGGGGGATAATCAGAGATTAGGATTTTTTTTATAATCCAACTGTAATTTGAACTTCTCAATAATTTTGTCCCTGACTTATTTGGAGATCTCCTTTAACTTCATGGTGTTGTTTGATTAGTGTTGCAACTTCTTTGGCCTTTCAAAAAGGTGTGTATATACTGACAGACAATGTGGCATGCACATATGGACATCATTTCACAAATCATGTGACTTAGGAAGATCATTGCTTGCACCAGAATTTTTTTTTCCGCATGGAAATGCTCCAAAAACGCAAGGTTAATCAATGACGATCCTGAAGTGTTGTGCTCATGATCCGGAAATTTCCATCCTTATTTGCAGCATTTTATTTTCTGCAGCATGTCAATCCTTTTTGCGGATCTGCAGCGTTTTTCACCCATTGACTTCGATTGAGTCAGTCAAATCTGCAGCAAAAACTCAGGTGTTAAAAGGTTTGTGTATTTGCTGTAGATTTGCTGCCCAAAACGCTACAGAATTGTCAACAGAAATGATTTCAGAAGGAGGAAGCTTGTGTGGGCGAGAATATGTGTGTGGGCGGAGAATATGTGTAAGTGGAGAATATGTGCGTGTCTGTCTGTGGGTGTCTGTATGTGTCTGTCTGTGGGTGTCTGTGTGTGTCTGTCTGTGGGTGTCTTGCAGCTGTCTGTGTGTGTCTGTCTGCGGGTGTCTGTGTGTGTGTACCCATGCGACAAACAGCCCATAGTGATTGTACTTAGTCGTCGTCTGATGGACTACTATTCCCATCCGGCTATGTCTGCTGTCACATATAACAGAGACAGCATGAGCCAATGATGGGAGAATAGTCGCATCATCCGGCGCCTGAGTTCAATTGTAAAAAAAATCAAAACATTGACATAATCTCATACAATATACATACACACAGAACACCTAATCCCTGACGCCCACGTCTCCTGCAAGCAATTAAAAATAATAAACCAGCATACCAACATATACTCCCGGTCTGCCGTAGTGCATTTAACACCGAGTGTCCCATATTGATGTCACCTGGCCGCCGGCAATACACTGACAGGAGGTAATCGCTCCCACAGTGTATCACTGAGCCGCCGTGAGAGTTTATCGGAATACATCAGATGATCAGCTTCGGTGCTCTCATTTACAGTGCCACTATGTGAGAAATTTAGGCTGATGAACTCTGGTGAACTCTCACCGCAGCGCAGTGATACACTGCGGGAGCAATTACCTCCTGTCAGTGTATCGCCAAAGGCCGGGTAGAGCGGTCACATCTCCTGATGTGACAGTTCTACACGTGACATCACGTGGGATACTCAGTATTAAATGAACTACATCAGACAGGATAGTATTCTATGTTGGATTATTATTTTTTGATTGTTTGCAGGAGACAAGGGCGTCGGGGATTAGGCGTTCAGTAAGTATGGTTAATTTAGATTCAATAAAGGAGTCTGATTATTTTAAATAAAGGGCTTTATTTTGGCTGTGTGTTTATTTACCATATAACTATAGGATTAGTAATGGATAGGTGTCTTATAGATGCCTCTCCATTACTAACTAACCTGTGGGCTTGATGTCACCTGACAATATAAAGGTGACATCAACCCCATAACTATGAACCCCACTTGCCACCACTACAGGGCAAGTGGAAAAAATGAGGCTAAGTGCCAGAATTGGCGCATCTAAAAGATACGCCATTTCTGGGATGGCTGAGAGCTGATGGTTTTAGCCTGGGAGTGCCAATATACATGGCCCCTTCCCAGGCTAATAATATTAGCCCCTAGCTGTCTGCCAAGCCTTTGCTGGTTTGATTTTATAGGGGGACCCTATGTCAATTTTTTCTGGGGTTCCCCTGTAAACTAGCCAGTAAAGTCTAAGCAAACATCTGTGAGCTGATATTAATAGCCTGGGAACCTTTATGGCTATTGGCTCCTTCTCAGAAATATAACATCAGCCCTCAGCCATCGGTTTTCCCTCTGCTGGTTATGAAAATTATGCGGTAGCCCACGCAATTTTTTAAAAAAAAGTTTTGAAAAATAAACAAATATTGCGTTTCACACAGATTTCTTACAATTGCTGTTTTGTTGCAGCATATTTAGGTTAATTATGTTAATGCTCCTACATAGGCTGGTGTGTTTGTGTGTGTGTGCCTTTAACTCTTTATGTACTGTTTTATTAATGAGGATATACAGCTGACACCTGTTCATTGCTAAACTTCGGGCTTGTTATTACATATATATACTGTATATTTGTTTTGTTTATGTAAACATTATAAATTTGAACATGGTATGTAAAGATGTTATGGTCTGAGAATGAAAAATAAGGGGTTGAACAAGAAAATGACATCACAATTCTTTTTTTTAATAATATATTTTTATTTAGCTCTATGGAATAACAAAAATGCATGAAACAACGCATGAAAATACGCATGAAAAATGCAACAAAAACACATAAAATCTGCATAAAAAACAGGCAGAATTTCCACTGCATTTTTCTGCCAAGAGATGCAGAAACCATGCAGATATTTCTGCAAGCAAATCTGGAACGTGTGCACATAGCCTTACACTTAAGTCTGTTGTGCTATTCAAAACTTGTAATAGCTCTGCAGTGAGAGCAAAACAAGCTAGTCCTGTGTGCGATGTAATGACACCCTGCTGTACTATCACTGCAGACAAATTATAAATTGCTCTTCGCAGAACAGGCATAAGTGTGACTCATCTCTGGACAGGCAGTGTGGGGGAAGAGCAGTACAGCAGAACTTACTGTGCTATGAGAGGAGGAGATCTGATAGAAAAGTTTGTAATGTGACACAGCTAAACTAAGCTGTGCTACCCCTTTCCCCACAGGGAACTTATCTAACAGGTGTGAGTTATCTGTGCTTTCTTGTTATGCAGGAACTTAAACCAGGAGTTCAGGACTGTATCATTAAATCTTATACACTGAAAAAAAATAAGCTATTGTGGTGAAGGTGCTCTTTCTCTATTGTGTTGCTGCCTGCTTATGATTGGTCAATATCATACAGGAATATGAAGTAAAAGGCCCCAGTGGAAACTGTCTAACACCTACGTGAACTTTTTAAAACTTAGCTAATTAGGTACCAAAGGCTTTAATTATTCATATCTCCACAATTGAGAGGCAAAAATTAAAACAAAACATTTTATTCCGCACTGTATCCACTATTAGTTTGGGTCCAGTTCAACATGAAAAATTTTGTGCAAAGTCCTCTTTAATGTCTGCAATAAAGCTACTAACAATAAAGAAGTTGGACGAATGCTCGATTATGAGAGGAGGCCTAGATATCAACAAGATGTTAACATGCAATGATTGAGAAATACTATTGTCCACAGAATTTTCAACATAAGAAAATGAAATTCATGAAGATTCTTGAGTTAGTACATCTAATCCTATAGCAAGAGAAATTATTTCTGAGATGCTTTGCGTCCTTTAAATCCGATTATGCCTTGTATATAGTATTTCCCTTTAGAGAAGATTAACATTTTTAAAGAGGATAAAAATATAATACTAAAAATGCTTTTACGATTTTTTTCTGCTGAATTATAAATTATGGAAAATCTGTACCATTTCAAACATTAGACAAAATATAGTTACCCTTGCTTTCCTTGAGTGATAAAATGACTTATCATTTCAGTTATGATTTCATAAATCATTAGTATAAGCAAATAGAACAAACTTTGAATTATATTTTAAAGAAATAAAATGTCTCTTTCTCTACAATTCCCTATTCTCAATTCACTGGCAAAATGTTCATCTTTTTAAATTCACACGAAAGTTATTTGTGAAGGCTTCCATCATGAGTTCTGTAAGAATCATGTTTTTCTGGGATCTAGATCTCGTTCTCTTCCGCCTATAAGTAGGACGAGTGCAATCCAATAGGAAGTCAGATTGCACTTTGGCTAATGTTATTCAATGATTCAGTGTTCATCTGCAATTTCTTTCTCATCTGGAATCTGCATGCTGCGAGTGGCCATGAGAAAAAAATTGCACACCACATGGTTCATGCATGTGCCGTCCGATTTTTATGCACACATCTCAATGGAAAAAGACATTTCATCAGTACAGTAAATTTACCGCAGAACCATCAGAATAGAATAGTTATATAGATAGAATAGGAGGATAGGAATATGTCAGTGAGATATATAATTAGTGCTTTGCGTGTGTATTTTACTGTACATGTATTTAGCTAATAAATATAAAAATAAATGAAAAAATGGGCATGATGTACCCCTATTTTTAATAACCAGCAAAGGCTAGGCATACAGCTGCGGGCTGATAATAGGCTGTGAAGGTCCATGGATATTGGCACCTTCCCAGCTTAATAGGACCAGCCCACAGTGGCCCCAGAAATGGGCATTGAGCTAATCCTTGTGCGTAGCCTTGGCTCTTCACAATTGCCCTGGTGCTTTGGCAATCAGGATAATGGTTTTGAGGTTGATGGCAGTTGTGGAATGCTTGCTGACATTAAGTTCAGGGGTTAGAAATGGAGGTGTCTATCAGACTACGCTATTACAAACTCCATAGTTAAAAAAATAACATACACACAGAAAAGTCCTTTAATTGTAAAAATCACTCCCCGACAATTACCCTCTTTTACCCATTTGTTACAAAAAATAAAATAATCCACAGGGTTCCACCATAAATCTATAATATGGACGTCCCATGACGATCCCAGACTCTGCTACATAGGGAGGCTGTGTTGAGCAGTGACATCAGTAATGTTACCATTCACCACAGCTGTCAGAACACACTGAGAGTAGCATGTGAACCGGGTCAGCTGTGACAGTCAGTGACATCAATAAGGTAACCGCAGTGCATTAGCTGTAAACTACGGTAACCTTACTGACATCACCGCTCATCACAACGCTCGAGCCAACGCTTCGTACGACAATATTGTAATCGAGGCTTCTTCACCTTTTTTCGGGCCACCATTCAAGACTTGTGTAACGTGCGTTGCACAGTGCGTGTATGGACATCTGTAATCTCACTATTACAAAACAATTCAAGCCACCTCTACTGCCATGTTTGTCATGCCAGAACTGATAGACCTTGTAATGAGCTGACTTGTTGACCCCAATATTTTTCCGGGACGTTCACCTCTTGGCTTTAAAATGAATGGCTGGACTTCATATCGTATTGTTCCATCTGTCATGTCACTCACATGATGCAGTTTAGCAATTTTATTGGCCAAGAGACCGCTATTGAAGAGCTGAATGATGCTGTTTCTCTTTTCTTGGGAAATCTTCTTTATGGCTGGTCCTCAATTCAAACCAATGACCTTTTGCTTGGGAATCAATCTAATAAAACACTAGGGAATATGAGCACAGGTTGTAATTTGTAGTATACATGAAGAAAAAGATTTTTCCACCACATGGAGCAAAACTGTAACAATGCAGTGACATGACAAGAGTTACGCAATCTGTATAACTAATCATATGCAAAATAGTTGCAATTCAAATTTATGTATGAGATAGCCAAGTTGATTATCTACAAAGTGATGTTAGTCTCACGTTTGAAGCAATAGTGGATGGCGAGATATAGAGCCTGAAAGTCAAAAGTTCAAAATATTGTTACACTTTTGCTCATCAGTGTAGATACTGAAATATATAGGCTGTTACCTTCCTCATGACTATTTTTTGTATAATGTTGTACCCACTTTTCTTCAGAATACAATGTGTCATGGTCTGTTTGGAGTCTGTGGGCCAGTGCTCCAGGGGTTAATACTTGGAGCCTCTCCTTGACTCTGGGAGGGCTATATATGACTGATGTCCGGCTCCACTCCTTGTCAGTTATACTTCTGCCCTCGGATGAGTTAGTTGACCCTGAGTGCCTGTGCCTTGTGCCTGCTTTGTTGTCTGTTCCCCTGCTTTTGACCCGGTCCATTTACTGTTTTGCTCTTGTCTTCTGATTTGGTACTGTGTATGTGATCGCCTGGTTTCCGACTTCAGCTACGTGTCATGTGTGCACTGCCACGAAGATCGTCGCGGTTGCACATTTTGACTTCTCACAGCTGATCTGCTGTTTCTTTGTGTTTGGCAGCTAGGGAGTTAATTCTGTCTGTGCTCGGTGCTGGGACTGGGTGCAGTTTCTCCCGGCTGCAATTGATTATTTGTTGATTGGTTTCCTTTAAATTCCTGGTTGTCTGCTTGGGGAGTTGCCAGTGAAACCTTCATGCAGACCACAGATAGGAATGAATCTGTATAGACTTTAGTTGTGAGCTCCTTAGTTGTTCTAAGCTCAACTTGGTTAGAGTTTATTTCCCAGACCATTTATGTTCCTTTGGTGTTTGAGTGTGTATGCAAGCGAGTGTTATCCTGTCTGTCTTATATGTCTAATCTGTGTATTTAGCTGAGATCAGCCCATATCCCTTTGGTGGTAGTCAGGATCCTTCTTAGGACTGATTACAGGGTTCAGGGTCTGATAGGAGACAGGGTTAGGTTGGAGACTTGGACCTCTGAACCATTATCAGTACCTCCAAGGTGAGGGATTAGTTAGGACCCCAGTTTAGGGTCAGGTTAGATCCCGGTCCACCTCTTTCCTGTTTCAGCTCATCAAGTCCTCAAGATTAACCCTGAGTTCAGCAGATATCGTGTCAGGTAAATCTATTCTATACTTACATGCTGATGTTGCTATACTAGTTGTTGTATAGAGTGTTGTTCCTGTATTAATAGTTTACTGACATTGTATACATATCATTAGACAGCGTGACATTTTCACTGGCCATAAAAATTATCTCCAGTTACCATGGATCCAGTAGCCCAGCTGGCTCTGCAGTTGCAGGGATTATCCATGGAGCTGACGGACATTAAGTCCAAAGTTTTGTCTCCCCTGGAGCAAACCAGAGTTGAACCTAAAGTAGCTCTCCCGGACAGGTTCACTGGTGGGCGAGACAAATTTTTCACCTTCCGGGAGGCATGTAAATTGTATTTTCGGCTTCGGCCTCGATCATCAGGGAGTGATGAGCAGAGAGTGGGAATTGTTATCTCACTTCTGCAAGGGGACTCTCAATCCTGGGCATTTTCCCTTCCTCCGGGATCCCCGGCTCTACTGTCTGTAGATCAATTTTTTACTGCCCTGGGATTGGTATATGATGACCCAGATCGGGTCTCTCTTGCTGAGACAAAATTACGTAAGATACAGCAGGGAGATCGTCCTGCAGAGGAATTTGCTTCTGAGTTTCGTAGATGGGCCACAGATACTCAGTGGAATGACCCAGCTCTTAGGAGCCAGTTTTGTCATGGGCTTTCTGATAAATTAAAAGACGTTTTGGCTCAGTATGAGTCTCCTCATTCACTGGAGGCTGCTATGGCCTTAGCTATCCGTACTGATAGACGGCTTCGGGAGAGGGGTGAGGTAACCCCACTCCCTGTTGTTTCTCCACCTACCACTAAAGTCCCTTATGTTGAGGTTCCCCTTGTCTGTTCGGATGAGCCTATGCAGTTGGGAGGGACATCATTTCGTAGGAGGGGATTGGCGGTACGCCGCAGGACTAGAAGATGTTTTTTCTGCGGGAAAGAGGGACATTTTGTTGGAGAATGTCCATCCCGTGCCTTGTTGAGCCAAAAGTCGCCGGAAAACTGTTAATCCCAGGTTGTGTGGTGGACGACAACCTGGGAGTATGTATTTCATCCGCCAGTTCTTCTCAGTTCCTTGTACCAGTGGAGGTGGTAGTTGGTACGAGAGTGGAGAGATTGTCTGTTCTTCTTGATAGTGGTTCCGGGGCTAATCTGGTTGACGCTCAGTTTGCTCAGGCTCAAGGTATGCATCTGAGTGTATTGGTCAAACCGATCCCTATATTCTCCATTGACGCCAGGCCTCTCGGCCAAGGTAGCTTTGTTCATGAGGTTCATAACATTGACCTTCGGGTAGGGGCAATACATAGGGAACAATTATCTTGTTATGTGTTGGAGGGTCTACCTATTCCCATTGTGTTGGGACTTCCTTGGTTGGTTAAACATAACCCTGTGATTAATTGGCAGTCCAGAGAAATAAGCCAATGGGGTGAGTTTTGCAAAAGCAACTGCATGAACACAGTCATCAGTGCGGTCGTGCCTAGTACATTGCCTCCTTTTTTGGAGGATTTTGGGGATGTTTTCTCTGAGGAGGGGTGTCAGGAGTTGCCTCCTCATCGCGTGTATGACTGCTCTATTAATCTCCTTCCTGATGCTAAGTTGCCTAAAGCTAGGTTGTATAATCTTTCTGGTCCTGAGAGGCAGGCTATGAAAGATTATATTTCTGAAAGTCTGGCCAAAGGGCATATTAGACCTTCATCTTCCCCAGTAGCCGCGGGGTTCTTCTTTGTGAAGAAGAAAGATGGAGGCCTACGCCCTTGCTTGGATTTCCGCGAACTTAATCGGATTACTGTTCGAGATCCGTATCCACTCCCTCTTATTCCTGATCTCTTCAATCAAATTGTTGGCGCCAAATGGTTCTCTAAATTGGATCTCAGGGGGGCGTATAATCTGATTAGGATAAAAGAGGGGGATGAGTGGAAAACGGCGTTTAACACGCCGGAGGGACATTATGAGAACCTAGTCATGCCTTTTGGTCTGACTACTGCACCAGCAGTATTCCAACATTTTGTTAATGACATTTTTCGTCACCTTGTGGGGCTGTTTGTGGTTGTATATTTGGACGACATTTTAATTTACTCGCCAGATCTTGTGTCTCATCAGGAGCATGTGAGACAGGTGTTGCAGATCTTGCGAGACAATAAACTATACGCCAAACTGGAGAAGTGTGTATTTGCCGTACAGGAACTTCAGTTTTTGGGTTTTTTGGTGTCAGCCTCCGGTTTCCGTATGGACCCTGAAAAGGTGAGAGCAGTGCTTGAATGGGATCAGCCAGGGGATCTTAAGGCTCTGCAGCGTTTTTTGGGGTTTGCTAACTACTACCGGAAATTTATTTGTAATTTCTCATCTGTCGTCAAACCTCTCACTGACATGACAAGAAAAGGGACGGATTTTTCTAAATGGTCGGACAAAGCTTGCCAAGCCTTTTCCTCTTTGAAGAAATGTTTTGCTTCGGCACCCGTTCTCATCCAACCAGATGCATCTCAGCCGTTCATTGTGGAGGTGGATGCGTCTGACGTAGGGGTGGGTGCTATATTGTCCCAGGGTCCGTCCCCTGGTAAATGGCATCCGTGCGCTTTCTTTTCTAAGAAATTGTCGTCCGCCGAAAGGAATTATGATATCGGCAATAGGGAACTTTTGGCCATTAAGTTAGCTTTTGAAGAATGGCGTCACTTTTTGGAGGGGACAGTCCACCCGGTTACCGTTATTACTGATCACAAGAACCTGTTGTATTTGGAATCCGCTAAGCGTCTGAATTCCAGACAAGCTCGATGGTCGTTGTTTTTTACCAGGTTTAATTTTGTCGTCACTTATCGCCCGGGGTCTAAGAATGTAAAGGCTGATGCCTTGTCTCGCAGTTTCCCAGGGGCCGGGAAAACGGATGACCCGAGTCCTATCCTTCAGGAGGGGGTGGTAGTGTCGGCTGTATTTTCTGAGCTTGAGGAGGAGGTGTTAGAGGCTCAGGGGGACGCCCCTGCAGGACCTCCAGGGAGACTGTTTGTCCCAAATCTGTTGAGACAAAAGGTTATTGAGGCACATCATAATTCTGCTCTAGCAGGACATCCAGGGAGTAAGGCTACTTTAGATCTCCTTTCTCGCCGGTTTTGGTGGCCTAATGCTAATAAAGATGTTATAACTTTTGTCGCGTCATGTGGGGTGTGTGCTCGCTCTAAAACCCTTCATACCCGTCCGTCTGGGACCCTTTTACCCTTGAAACTTCCGGAGCGTCCATGGACTCATTTATCTATGGACTTCATTACGGACCTTCCTCCGTCGTCAGGGAATACTGTCATACTGGTGGTTGTTGACAGGTTCAGTAAGATGGCACATTTCGTTGCTCTTCCTGCACTCCCTAATGCTAAAACTCTGGCGCAGGTGTTCATTAGGGAGATCGTTAGACTTCATGGGTTGCCTTCTGATGTGGTGTCAGATAGGGGGTCTCAGTTTGTGTCCAAATTTTGGAGGGCATTTTGTTTACGTCGGGGGATGCAATTGTCATTTTCCTCGGCTTTTCATCCGCAGACCAATGGTCAGACAGAGCGTCTGAATCAGAGCTTAGAGACATATCTCCGGTGTTTTGTTTCAGAGAACCAAGAGGACTGGTCTTCTTTCTTGCCTCTGGCAGAGTTCGCTCTTAACAACAGGCGGAGCGAGTCCACTGGTAAGTCCCCGTTTTTTGGGGCATATGGTTTCCATCCCCAGTTTTGTACTTTCAATGGGGGGGGCCCTTCTGGGGTCCCTGAGGAGGAGCGTTTCTCGTCGTCACTTGCTTCTGTGTGGAGAGGTGTATTGAATAATCTGAGTGCGATGGGGAACCGTTACAAACGTATGGCTGATAGGAGGAGAGTTTCTGGTCCAGATCTGAATGTGAACGATCTGGTATGGTTGTCTACCAGGAATATAAAACTTAAGGTGCCCTCCTGGAAACTGGGTCCCAGATTCATCGGGCCGTACAGGATCAGTTCCATAATTAATCCTGTGGCATTTCGTCTGGACCTCCCTCCTACGTTTAAAATTCATAATGTGTTCCACAAGTCATTACTTAAAAGGTATGTGGCACCAGTCATACCGTCACCTCTACCTCCTCCTCCTGTGTTGGTCAATGGTAACTTGGAATTTCAAGTATCAAAGATCATTGACTCACGTCTGAATCGCCGGTCCCTTCAGTACTTGGTGCATTGGAAGGGGTATGGTCCAGAGGAGAGGATGTGGGTCCCTGCGTCTGATGTTAACGCAGATCGTTTGGTTCGGACCTTCCACAGAACTCACCCGGGCAGGCCTGGCCCTGAGGGTCCGGAGGCCCCTCGTAGAAGGGGGGTACTGTCATGTGTGCATTGCCACGAAGATCGTCGCGGTTGCACATTTTGACTTCTCACAGCTGATCTGCTGTTTCTTTGTGTTTGGCAGCTAGGGAGTTAATTCTGTCTGTGCTCGGTGCTGGGACTGGGTGCAGTTTCTCCCGGCTGCAATTGATTATTTGTTGATTGGTTTCCTTTAAATTCCTGGTTGTCTGCTTGGGGAGTTGCCAGTGAAACCTTCATGCAGACCACAGATAGGAATGAATCTGTATAGACTTTAGTTGTGAGCTCCTTAGTTGTTCTAAGCTCAACTTGGTTAGAGTTTATTTCCCAGACCATTTATGTTCCTTTGGTGTTTGAGTGTGTATGCAAGCGAGTGTTATCCTGTCTGTCTTATATGTCTAATCTGTGTATTTAGCTGAGATCAGCCCATATCCCTTTGGTGGTAGTCAGGATCCTTCTTAGGACTGATTACAGGGTTCAGGGTCTGATAGGAGACAGGGTTAGGTTGGAGACTTGGACCTCTGAACCATTATCAGTACCTCCAAGGTGAGGGATTAGTTAGGACCCCAGTTTAGGGTCAGGTTAGATCCCGGTCCACCTCTTTCCTGTTTCAGCTCATCAAGTCCTCAAGATTAACCCTGAGTTCAGCAGATATCGTGTCAGGTAAATCTATTCTATACTTACATGCTGATGTTGCTATACTAGTTGTTGTATAGAGTGTTGTTCCTGTATTAATAGTTTACTGACATTGTATACATATCATTAGACAGCGTGACACTACGTCCCTGACTAATCTCCTGTCAACACCCCTTGTACTTTGATTGCCTGCACGGTTTTGACTCTTGGCCTGACTTTGACTTCCCTCCTGTTTAGCATTCATCGGTGCCCCTAACCACCTTGCATTCCAGCAGGTCCCAGCCATGCCCAGCGACTCCCTCCGGGAGTGTAGTGGCTGGCCCCACCCCAGGTTCGTCTCCGGCAGTCATGTGCCGCAGATCCTGCTGGCTGGCGGTCGAGTCTACCCTACAGCTCCTGCCGCGCTTGGTGCAGCCCCATCGTGTCCGATCTGAATCAGGACCCGTGCGCTAATGTATCAGTCACGGGGTCCTGACATTGTAACTGTCCCTTACTATTTTTCCTCCCTCCCACTTTCCCTGGCATTTGGGGGTACTATGGATCCCATGTGCACCCTCTCTGAGCAGGTAAAGCACCTGACTCAGATGCTTCAAAAGCTTAATTTGGAGCAGAAAACGCTGGCCCAGTATCAGTGGCAAGTGGCTGATACGGTGCAGGGAGCTCTTTCCTTCAGGCTTCAGGGGGCAGTTGCCCGGGATGTCGCTTTAGTGTCTCCTGAGCCTCCAGTAAAATTGCCAGACAATTTTTTTGAAGATAAAGAGAAATTTAAGGTTTTAAGGAAGGTTGCAAACTTTTCTTTTCCTTAAGACCTCGCTCCTCTGGGGATGATTATCAGAGGGTGGGGATCATTATCTCTCTGTTAAGGGGAGCACCGCAGGCTTGGGCATTCTCTCTACCCTCTATGGCCCCTGAGAGAATGTCTGTGGATGTGTTTTTTGAGGCCCTTGGGCATATCTACGATGAACCTGACTGATCATGTGCGTTTAGCTAAGGATTTGGTGATGAGTGTGTGTCAGGGGAAGAACTCGGCCGAGTGGTTTTGCACTGAGTTCAGACACTGGGCCACATAGGTTTCGTGGAATGACGCTGCCCTCCATGGTTTGTTATGTAGAGGCCTGTCCGAGTGTCTGAAAGATGCCTTGGCACATCACCCCCACCCGATTCTCTGGAGGACGCCATGACCCAGGCTGTCCGTATAGACCGTAGGCTGCGGGCAAGAGGGGTGATGCAATTGGAGACACCGTTGTTCCCCAGTGGAACTGACGCTATTCCCACTGCTGAAGCCATGGAGGTTGGCGCTCTCGCCCTCAAGGAAAATGAGAGGAGACGCCATCGAGAGAAGCAGTTGTGCTTTTATTGTGAGGAGTCTGGACATTGGAAGAAGGACTGTACCTCTTGTCTCTCATCAACCAAGTCAGCGGGAAATGACTAGGTCTGGGTAGTTGTCGAGGAGACTACCCAGACCCTCAGGTACATTTTTCCTAATTTTCTAAAGTGTTGCTGCAAGTGCAACTGTTGGTGGATGGCTGTCCTTTCTCTACAGCTTTTGAGGACTGCGGGTCATCCATCAACCTGGTCAACCCTCAGTTAATATCACAATTCAAGATAGGGACAGTTAGGCTTAAAACTCCATTAAAGTAGTGGCTATTGACTCTTCACCCCTCACCAAAGAAGGGATTCTCTATGTGACAGAGATCTTTTCGCTTAAGGTGGGCTCAGGTCATGTGGAAAAAATAAATTGCTTTGTTATGGACAATCTTCCTGCTGGTTTGGTGTTGGGAATGCCCTTGTTGCAATGCCACAATTCAGTTATCAATTGGGAGGCGGGGGAGATTGTTCAATGGGGCCCTAACTGTGTTGATCTATGTTGTAAATGGGCTTTATTGCATGAACCCGTTAAATCTGTATCTGTGTCATCTGTCGGTCTGGAAAGTATTCCTGATTACCTGAAGGACTTTGAAGACGTGTTCTCCGAAAGCGAGGCTGAGGTCTTACCGCCACATAGACCCTTTGATTGTGCTATTGAGTTAATTCCTGGGGCTAAGTTGCCTAAAGCCCGTCTGTTTAACTTGTCCGGCCCTTAATGTTTGGACATGAAGGAATATATTGTGGAAAGTCTCCGCAAAGGGCATATACGTCCTTCAGTCTCTCCCATGGCGGCTGGGTTCTTTTTTTGTAAAGAAAAAAGATGGGGTTTACGGCCCTGCCTTGACTTTCGGGAACTCAACAAGATAACTGCAAGTAAGACGCACCCTATTCCCCTTACTACTGATTTGTGTAACCAGTTGTCAGGGGCCAAGTGGTTTTCCAAACTTGATCTGTGGGGTGCCTATAATTTGATCTGGGAGGGGGATGAGTGGAAAACGGAGTTCCTCACATCAGAGGGACTCTTTGAAAATCTGATTATGCCATTTGGTCTTACAAATGCTCCTGCCATATTCCAGAACTTCGTTAATGTAGTGTTCGCTGACCTTATAGGCCGTTTTGTAGTTGTCTATTTGGATGACATTTTGTTGCATTCCCCTGACAGTCACACTCAACTACAGCATGTATGAACGGTTCTCCAAAGATTCAGGGAAAATTAGTTGTTCGCTAAATTGGAGAAGTGTTTGTTTTTTGTACAGGAGCTGTCTTTCCTGGGCCTGATTTTGTCTTGTAAAGGGTTTCGCATGGACCCCAAGAAGGTACAGGCTATTGCCGACTGGGTCCAACCCCGACATCTTAAGGGAATCCTGCACTTCTTGGGGTTCGCTAATTATTATCGTAAGTTTATTAAGTGGTTTTCACAGGTAGTTAAGCCAATTACGGATCTTACACGCAAGTGTGTGGATGTAAAAAATTGGTCTGTAGCTGCCAAGGAGGCCTTTTTGAAATTGAAAAAATGTTTTATGTCTGCTCCGATTCTGGTACAGCCAGATCCGTCCAAACCATTCATTGTGGAGGTGGACGCCTCTGAGGTGGAGGTAGGGGCAGTGTTGTCCCAGGGACCTGCCACTTTGACCAACTTCAAACCCTGTGCCTTCTTCTCCAGGATGTTCTCTTCAGCCTAGAGAAATTATAATGTGGACAATAGAGAACTTCTGGCAGTTAAGTTGGCTTTTGAAGAATGGAGGCATTTTTTGGAGGGGGGCAGCTCATCCTATCACTGTGATTACGGATCATAAGAATTTGGCATACATCGAGTCTGCTAAAAGACTGACTCCCAGACAAGTCTGCTGGTCGCTTTTTTTTCCTTGGTTTCAATTTTCTATTACGCTTCATCCTGGATCCAAAAATGTTAAAGTAGATGCGTTGTCCCAACGTTTTGATCCTGTATCTCCCCCCGAGCCGCTGTCCTCCATTCTTCATGCTGGGGTAGTGGTAACGGGGATATCATTGGAGTTGGAGCGAGAGATTGTGGGGGCTCAGTCTCTTGCTCCTGCTTCCAAGCCGGGGGGTAAATTGTTTGTCCCGGAACAATTTCGGCTGTAGTTTCATGAATCCAAGTTGAGTGCTCATCCAGGTATTTCTGCTATACTTAAAGCGGTGGCTAGAGTGTTTTGGTGGCCTTCATTGAGATCGGATATTAAAAAATTTGCATCTGCATGTGGGGTCTGTGCTCGTTCCAAGGGCTCTCTTAGCCGGCCAGCTGGGGAACTGGTGCCTTTACCAGTTCCTGATAGGCCATGGACTCACCTGTCCATGGACTTCATCACCAACCTCCCTCCGTCCAGGGGTAACAGTGTGGTGTGGGTTGTGGTGGACAGGTTTTCTAAACAGGCTCCTTTTATACCCTTGGCTACAATACCTTTGGCGGAAACCTTATCCAGATTGTTTGTACAACATGTGGCTCGTTTGCATGTGGTACCCTTGAATGTAGTGTCTGACAAAGGTGTGCAGTTTGTGGCTTAGTTTTGGAGGGCATTTTGTAAGAAATTGGGTATTTCTTTGTCTTACTCCTCTTCGTGCCACCCGAGAGAAATGGGCAGACCGAATGCACCAATCAGTCATTGGAACAGATTCTTAGCTATTTGTCCTTGGCTAGGCAGGAGGACTGGTGTGATACGTTGCTCTTGGCTGAATTCGCCTTTAATAATCAGGTGAGTCAGTCCACCAGTATGTCTCCATTTCTGGTCAACTACAGGTTTAGCCCACATTTTGGGGAATTCAACCGATTAGATTCTGGTTGTACTAGGGCAGAGGAGGCTGTACAGTATATGAAAGAACTATGGGTTGAAGTCTGTTGCAATATCTCCAAAGCTCAGGGGAGGTATAAAAGAGAATCTTGGGTCATGCACTTCGAGTGGGGGAGAAGGTTTGGCTTTCTACACGGAATATCAACCTCAAGGTTCCCTCGGCTAAATTGAGTCCAAAATTTATTGGTCCTTATGAGATTGTGGAAAGAGTCAATCCAGTAGCATACAGGTTGCGCCTCCCACTCACGCTGAAGCTTGCCAATGTGTTCCATAAATCACTGTTGAAACCGTTTCGGCCTGCTATGAGGCCTGTGAGCTGGGGAGGCTCAGTGTAAGCCCCCCTCTGCTGACGCTCCCTTCTCCATCATCATTGCTTGTGCTGATGGCCAGTGGTGGACTCCGGCCATCAGCGCAAGCAATGATGATGGAGGAGGGAGTGTCAGCAGACGCTTTCACCCCCATAATTCTTCCTCGGCATCTGACGTGTCAGAGCAGTGGGCGCGATGACATTATTACAGCGTGCCTGCTGTTCTGAGATGTGGGGTGCTTCATACCACAGGGTCAGCAGACTGGAGCATTGGTTTGAACGAGGAGAGGTGAGTATTGTATTTATTTATTTAAATCAATGACTGGTGAAAATGAGAGCATATGGAGGACAATGAGAGCGCATTATATTATATGGAGGACTATGGGGGTGCAATATATTGTATGGAGGAACATGAGAGTGCATTATATTATATGAGGACCATGGGGGGTGTAATATATTGTATTGAGGACCATGGAGGGTGCATTTTATTGTATGGAGGACCATGGGGTGCATTATAGCATTATATTGTATGGAGGACCACGAGGGTGCATTATATTGTATGGAGGACCATGGGGGGCATTATGCTGTATGGAGTATCGTGGGGGTGTATTATATTGTATGGAGGACTATGGAGGTGACTTAAATTGTATGGAGGACCATGGGGCTGCATTATATTGTATGGATGACCTTGGGAGTGCACTATATTCTATGGAGGACCACGTGGAGTGCATTATATTATATGGAGAACCATGGGGGGCACATTATATTGTATGGAGGACTATGGAGGTGCATTATAATGTATGGTGAACCATAGGGGTCCATTATATTGTATGGAGGACCATGCTGGGTGTATTATAGTATATGGAGTATCATGGGGGGTGCATTATATTATATGGAGGACCATGGGGGAGCATTATATTATATGGAGGATCATGGGGAGGCCATTATATTGCTTGGAGGACCATAGGGAGTGCATTATATTGTAGAGAGGATCATGGTGGTACATTGTATTATATGGAGGACCATGGGGAGTGCATTGTATTGTATGGAGAATCATGGGGGTCCATTATATTGTAAGGAGGACCAAGGGGTGTATTATATTATATGACGCACCATAGGGAGTCCATTATATTGAGTGGAGAACTATGGTGGTGCATTATGTTGTATGGAGGACCATGTAAGATGCATGATATTTTATGAAGGATCATGGAAAGTGGATTATATTGTATAGAGGATCATGGTGGTGCATTATATTAATTGGAGGACAATGGGGAGTGCATTGTACTGTATGAAAGACCATGGGCGATGCATTATATTGTATGGAGGACCATGGGGGTGCATTGTATTGTATAGAGAGCCATAAGGGGTGAATTATATTATATGGAGGACAATGGCGAGTGCATTATATCGTATGGGGGACTGTTATGAATGTGCTAGAGATGGCTTCTGAGCAGAGGCTCCCTCTGGTGGTTACAGACAGTACTGAACCTTTCAGCGAGGAATGGCAATCTGGGATCTCTGACTGGTCTGATATAAGGGAGGTTCCCTCCCATGATGGTTGCCGGTGATCAATTGTTCTTGTCTCAATTGTGGTTCCTGGTTCATTTGGAAGTTTGCTGAGTCTTGCCTGCATCTTCTGCTATCAGATAAGATATTTTCTGCTTTTATTTTTGTGCTTGCTTTTTGCATTGTTCCCTGCACTTCTGTGGAGGTCAGCCAGTTCCCCTCCGGGGGGCTTGTGTTCCTCTCAGTTTATTTGAAGCCACTGTTATTTGTTCATTTGCTTTTTCCTGTTTTTTCAGTGGCTGTGGCTTAGTTTGGTTACACCAGAGATCTGATGTAGGTGGTAGAGATCGTGTGATCTCAGGTGTTTTTGCAATAGAATAGATGGTATTTTTTAGGGGTTTTTTTTTGATTGCAGTGAGTATCCTTTCCTGTACTTTTCTGATGCATTGTGGGGGCGCATGCATCCCAGAAGTTAAGCATCACAGAAGAAAAGCATCTTGAAAACGGCAGTTATTCATGGCAAAGAATTAACATTCATCTTCTCTCTTCACACAGGTAACCAAATCATTCATCCTCTGAATTGATCCTCTCTGCATGTATGCACTCCATTCATTGTCAGCAAGCAGCTGAATGACACAAGCCCCTTCTGTCTTGCATGTGGAAATATATAGCAATGGTAACCAAATCATTCATCCTCTGAATTGATCCTCTCTGCATGTATGCACTCCATTCATTGTCAGCAAGCAGCTGAATGACACAAGCCCTTCTGTCTTGCATGTGGAAATATATAGCAATGGTAACCAAATCATTCATCCTCTGAATTGATCCTCTCTGCATGTATGCACTCCATTCATTGTCAGCAAGCAGCTGAATGACACAAGCCCCTTCTGTCTTGCATGTGGAAATATATAGCAATAGTATGCACTCCATACTTCTGATTGCTGCCAACCACTGCTGTACCATCTTGCAACATAGTTTAATGTGCCTGGTAAAACTTTAGTATAATTCATTTTTTGCACTGTGCTTAATACTTACTGCTGTGTATTCCTGTGACTGGGGCCTCTGTAGATGCTATCAGGTGGAAAGTGCTATAACATATAGATGTTGCCAGGTCTAGTGCCTTTGATGATCTAACCACCCCCTGGTGTGCTGGCCCCAGCTGGCAAATTATCCCAAAGCAGCTCCCACAATCCCACTTTCCTGACCCTGTAGTGTGGACTATATATTTAGGAGTAGTCTAAGGGGCGCATGCACTGTGGGGGCGCATGCATCCCAGAAGTTAAGCATCACAGAAGAAAAGCATCTTGAAAACGGCAGTTATTCATGGCAGTTAATCAGGGCTGGAATCAGGTACCCCACACTTTGCCTTATTTTTCATTATGTACTTTATCTATTTCCTCCTGTGTTCCCTTGCCATCCACATTCACCGCCCCATCCCCCCTCCATCACGACTCATACACATCAGCCCCTCTATCCTTCCCTCTCCCATGTACAGCTCCCATGCACTCCTCACCTTCCTGAAAAACCTCAGCCCATCTTGCCCAAACACATCACATAAAAAACCTACTTACAATTCCAACAACTACCTGCTCTTTATCTTCCTACTCCTACTGATTTCAGGGGACATCTCCCCCAACCCTGGTCCACCATTCCCCAACCTCAATCCCTACCCTACCTCATACCGAAACCATAATAATCTTATTAATATTACTTGCACTCCCTCATCTCCTTCTTTCAATTGTGCCCTCTGGAATCCACGGTCTGCATGCAACAAGCTATCCTTCCTGCACAACTACTTTCTGAACCACTCTCTTAATCTGTTGGCCCTCACTGAAACCTGGATTCAGGATTCTGACACTGTCTCCCCTGCTGCCATTTCCTATGGTGGTTTACAGTTCTCCCATTCCCCGAGACCCACAAACAGACATGGTGGTGGAGTTGGCATACTCCTGTCCCCACAATGCACTTTCCAGGTCATCCCCCCAATTCCATCACTCTCATTCCCTTCTTTTGAGGTCCACACCATCAGGCTCTTCCATCCCCTCTCCCTCAGAGTAGCGGTCATATATCGGCCCCCAGGCTCACCCACCCAGTTCCTTGACCACTTCTCAGCCTGGCTGCCGCACTTCATGTCCTCAGAACTACCAACCCTTATCCTTGGAGACTTCAACATCCCCATTGACAGCCCTACTTCCACATCTGCATCTCAGCTTCTATCACTAACCACTTCTCTAGGCCTCTCACAGCTTTCAACCTCTGAGACACACAAGGATGGCAACACCCTTGACCTGGTCTTTGTCCGCCTCTGTTCAATCTCCCACCTAAATAACTCACCGCTTCCACTCTCTGACCACAACATTCTCTCCTTCACGCTCACAAATCCTCCACCACCCCAGCGCACTCCTACCTACCACACATTCAGAAATCTACAAGCCATTAACCCTCAGACACTTTCAGATTCCCTACACTCATCGCTGTCCCCAATCTCCTCTTTTTCCTGTCCTGATCTGGCTGTTCATCACTACAATGACATTCTTAAAAGCACCCTTGACCAAGTAGCACCGCTCACCCTTAGAACCTCCAAACACACAGTAAAACAGCCCTGGCTCACATTGCAAACTCGACTTCTTCAGCGATGCTCTAGGAGTGCTGAACGCCTCTGGAGAAAAACCCGCACACCAGAAGACTTCATCCACTTTAAATTCATGTTAAGAACTTATAATGCTGCCCTTCACCTCGCCAAACAGACCTACTTCACCACACTGATCTCCTCACTAGCCAACAACCCCAAGAAACTTTTTGACACTTTTCACTCCCTCCTCAGGCCAAAAGCACAAGCCCTATCACAGACATTTGTGCTGACGACCTGGCCTCCCACTTTATAGAAAAAACAGATACTATCCGTCAGGAAATCTGCTCTCAACCACCAAGTGCTGTGACTCCCATCCCACCCTGTATTTCCCTGGCTCACTTTCCACATTTGATTCCATCACAGAAGAAGAAGTCTCCAAACTCCTCTCTTCCTCTCGTCCGACTACATGCACTACCGACCCCATCCCCTCACATCTCCTCCAGTCTCTCTCTCCAGTTGTCACAACTCACCTAACTACAATCTTTAATCTCTCACTCTCCTCTGGCATTTTCCCATCCTCCTTCAAACACTCCATCATTACTCCATTACTAAAGAAACCGGCTCTTGACCCTTCCTGCACAAACAACTACAGACCGGTCTCCAATCTCCCCTTCATCTCTAAACTTTTGGAGCGCCTAGTCTACTCCCACCTCACCCGTTACCTCTCCACTTACTCCCTCCTAGACCCTTCACAGGCCGGCTTCCGCCCCCTACATTCGACTGAAACTGCACTCATCAAAGTGACCAATGACCTTCTTACAGCAAAACGTAACGGCGACCACTCTCTGCTCATTCTACTCGACCTTTCTGCAGCTTTCGACACTGTTGACCACTGTCTCCTACTGTCTAGGCTCCAGTCACTAGGTATTAAGGACACTGTTCTCTCCTGGTTCTCCTCCTATCTTTCTGACCGCTCCTTCAGTGTTTCGTTCTCTGGCTCCACGTCATCTCCTCTTCCTCTCACTGTCGGTGTACCCCAGGGCTCAGTCCTTGGCCCCCTTCTCTTCTCTCTCTACACGGCCCCAATTGGACAGACCATCAGCAGATTTGGCTTTCAGTACCATCTTTATGCCGATGACACACAACTATACACGTCATCCCCCGACCTTACCCCGCTGTTCTACAGAACACCACCGACTGTCTGTCTGCAGTCTCCAACATCATGTCCGCTCTCTATCTGAAACTTAACCTCTCCAAGACTGAACTCCTTCTGCTCCCGCCGTCTACTAACCTCCCTAAATCTGACATTTCCCTCTCTGTGGGCGGCACCATAATAACACCACGGCAGCAGGCTCGCTGTCTGGGTGTTATGTTTGACACCAATCTCTCCTTCACCTCCCATATACAATCTCTTGCCCGCTCTTGCCGTCTACACCTAAAGAACATCTCTAGAATCCGCCTTTTCTCACCATGGAAACAACAAAAACCTCACTGTAGCATTGATCCACTCCCGCCTGGACTACTGCAACGCTCTATTACTTGGCCTCCCCATTACTCGACTATCCCTCTCCAGTCCATCCTTAATGCAGCAGCCAGGGTCATCCATCTGGCTAATCGGTACTCGGACGCGTCCGCTCTTCGCCAGTCCTTACACTGGCTGCCCATTCATTATAGGATCCAATTCAAAGTACTGGTTCTCACCCACAAAGCTCTCCACAGTGCAGCACCCCCCTACATCTCCTCCCTCATTTTATCTATCGGCCTAACCGACTGCTGCGCTCTGCAAACGACTTTCGACTAACCTCTGCACTAATCCGTACCTCCCACTCCCGACTCCAAGACTTCTCCCGCACTGCGCCAATCCTCTGGAATGCTCTACCCAAGAAATTAGGACTATCCACAATTTGCATGGTTTCAGGTGCTCCCTCAAAACACATTTGTTCAGAGTGGCCTATCACATTCACTAACCAAAGTCGTTCTATGTTTAAGTGTGTATGTGTAGCCCATTCACTATCTCCATCCATGCCTCACTCCCTCAAGATGGCTGGACCATCATTGTAAATGCACCATTGTATATACACACCTGTACTTTGTATCTCCCCTACCTCATTGTAGATTGTAAGCTCTCACGAGCAGGGTCGGCTTATTTTGCTTTAATTATTGTATTGTTAACGTTGTTACCTATGACTTGTGTTTTGAAACTGTTAAACTGTAAAGCGCTGCGGAATATGTTGGTGCTATATAAATAAAGATTATTATTATTATTTATTATTCTGTCTAGACAGATTGGGCCCCAGCATTTGCTCATTCTATTTTCTGTCTGTGTCCGTGCTTCTTCTTGTCTAACCGCCATTACATGTTTGGGGGCTTCCTATTTTCTTTGGGGATCTGCTCCGGGGCAGATAGCTTTCATCTTTCTGCCTTTAGGTGTAGTTAGCTCTCAGGCTGTGACGAGGCGTCTGGGATCAAAGTGGGAAGGCTCCACGGCTGCCTCTGGTTGTGTGGTTAGTTTGGGTTACTGCAATCCGGTGGGTTCCAGCTTCTCTGGTGTATTGCTGTTTTTGCTTATTCTTCTCAGCTGCCAAAACACAACAGTATCACCGGCCCAAAACTGAAAATTATATGGTACTCAGAGAAGAAAAAAATAGTGTGGAAAGAAAAAAAAAAGTTGTCAGAGTTGTCAGAGATTTTTTTTTCTGTTTGTTGCATTTTTTCCCTCTTTTTCTCTGGGTGCTGAGGAGGATTTTTTCTTTTTTCCTCTCAATGGAGCTTGCACAGTTGTCTGGCCGTGTGGATCAGCTTGCCACTGAGGTTCAGAGTATTGCTACCTATATTGCTAGGTTGCCGGTTGTGGAACCTAGGATTCCCATGCCAGATTTGTTTTTGGGGGATTGGGCTAAATTTCTGAATTTCAAAAATAACTATAAGTTGTTTTTTGCCTTAAAGCCTAAGTCCTCAGGGAACGCAGCACAGCAGGTTCAAATTGTCATCTCTCTCCTGTGCGGCGATCCTCAGGATTGGGCTTTTTCCCTGACACCTGGGGATCCTGTTTTGAATGATATTGATGCATTTTTTTCTGGCTTTGGGGTTATTGTACGATGAGCCTAATGTCACTGATCAAGCTGAAAAACCTTGTTGGCATTAAATCAGGGTCTTGAAGACGCTGAGTTGTACTGTCAGAAATTCCGAAAGTGGGCAGTCCTGACCAAATGGAATGATGATGCTTTGGCAGCCCTTTTTCAGAAGGGGCTGTCAGAGAATGTAAAGGATGTTATGGTGGGATTCCCTGCTCCCTCTGGTCTCAATGATTCTATGTCATTGGCTATTCAAATTGACAGACGTTTGCGTGTGCGCAGAGGTATGCGTGAGATAGTGTTGCCTTGTGAGCCAGTTTCTGAGACCATGCAGAGTGATAGAGTGACTTCTGGGGCACAACGTCATGAGTTTCGAAAGCGCAATGGGTTATGTTTCTACTGTGGTGATGCCTCTCATGCTATTTCAGTCTGCCCTAAGCGGGGAAGACGTTTTGCACGTTCAGTTGTCTTGGGTAGTGTTTAGACTAAATTTCTGTTGACTGTTACCCTGATTTGCTCCCTGTCCACATTTTCTGCTCAGGCTTTTGTTGATTCTGGAGCAGCTATTAACCTGATGGATTTTGACTTTGCCAAACGTTGTGGGTTTCCCATGATACCCCTGCAGAAGTCTATTCCCTACTGGGCATTGATTCTACCCCTTTGGCGGAGAATAAAACACAGTTTTCTACTCAGGTGATAATGAGGGTTGAGCCAGATCATCAGGAGAGTTGCAAATTTCTGGTGCTGTATAATCTGCATGACATTATTGTACTAGGTTTCCCTTGGTTACAGTCTCATAATCCTGTTTTGGATTGGAAATCTGTGTCTGTGACCAGTTGGGGCTTCCAATCTGTTAATGCCGACACTCCTGTTTTTTCTGCCTCTCCCCAGTCTCAGGATGTTCCTGACTTTTTGACTGATTTTTCGGATGTATTTAGTGAAAGTAAATCTGCATCCTTGCCCCCTCACAGGGGCTATGATTGCGCTATTGAATTAGTGCCTGGTGGTAAATTTCCTAAAGGTCGCCTTTTTAACTTGTCTGTACCTGAACACGATGCTATGTGATCTTGTATCAAGGAGTCAATGGAGAAGGGTCATATCAGACCATCCTCTTCACCCTTGGGTGCCAGTTTTTTCTTTGTGGCCAAGAAGGATGGTTCATTGAGGCCGTGTATTGATTATCGTCTCTTGAATAAGATCACTGTGAAGTATCAATATCCGTTACCCTGGATTTCTGACCTGTTTTCCAGGGTGAAAAGTGCTAGTTGGTTTACCAAGCTTGACCTCAGGGGGGCGTATAACCTTATTCGCATTAATGCCCCATGTTGTATGGAGGACCATGTAAGATGCATGATATTCTATGAAGAGGGGCATTTTGAGTACCTAGTGATGCCCTTTGGGCTCACTAATGCTCCTTCCGTCTTCCAATCCTTCATGAATGATATTTTCAGGGATTTTGGGGATAAATTTCTGATTGTTTATTTGGATGATATCTTGGTTTTTTCCAATGACTGGGACTCTCATGTGAAACATGTTCGGACTGTGTTCCAGATTTTGAGAGAGAATGCACTGTATGTGAAGGGATCAAAGTGTCTTTTTGGCATATAGAAGGTCTCATTTCTGGGATTCATTTTGTCTCCGTCATTTATTGAAATGGACTCGGTCAAGGTTCAGGCCATCTGTGATTGGGTCCAACCTACTTCATTAAAGGCTCTTCAGAGATTTTTGGGTTTTGCCAATTTTTATCGTAAATTTATTGGTAATTTCTCCGGTATTGTTAAACCATTGACTGATTTGACCAAAAAGGGTTCTGATGTGGTGAATTGGCCTCCTGAGGCAGTCTCTGCCTTTCAGGAACTTAAGCAGAGATTCACTTCTGCTCCTGTTCTACGGCAGCCTGATGTTTCTCTACCGTTTCAGGTGGAGGTTGATGCCTCTGAAATTGGGGCAGGTGCCGTTTTGTCCCAAAGAGATCCAGAGACCTCTAGGAGTAACCCTTGTGCCTTTTTCTCTCGAAAATTTTCTGCAACTGAACGTAATTATGACGTGGGTAATCGGGAGTTATTGGCCATGAAGTGGGCCTTTGAAGAGTGGAGACATTGGCTGGAAGGAGTCAAACATCAGGTGGTGGTCCTCACGGACCATAAGAATCTGGTTTATCTCGAATCAGCCAAGCGACTTAATCCTAGACAGGCCAGGTGGTCCTTGTTTTTCACACGTTTTAATTTTGTAGTTTCTTTTCTTCCTGGCACTAAGAATGCTAAGGCGGATGCCCTCTCGAGGAGTTTCTTTGCGGGCTCTTCTGAGTTATCTGATCCTACTGTTATTTTGAAAGAGGGTGTAGTTCTTTCCGCCATCTCGCCCAATTTGAGACTGGCTCTGGAAGGGTGTCAGGAGGATAAACCTGAGCGCTGCCCTATTGGGAAATTGTTTGTCCCAGACCAGTGGAGGAAGAGTGTGATATTGGAGATTCATTGTTCCGCGTTGGCTGGTCATCCCGGGATTTTTGGTACCAGAGACTTGGTGAGTCGGTCCTTTTGGTGGCCTACTTTGTCTCGTGACGTCAGGGAATTTGTGCAGTCCTGTGGGACTTGCTCTCGCTCCAAGCCTTGCTCTCGCTCTAGTGGTTTGTTGATGCCATTACCTGTGCCCAAGAGGCCATGGACCCATATCTCTATGGATTTTATTTCCGACCTCCCTGTTTCTCAGAGAATGACCGTTATCTGGGTAATCTGTGATAGGTTTTCCAAGATGATACATCTTGTGCCATTACCTAAGTTACCTTCCTCCTCCGAATTGGTGCCTTTGTTCCTTCAGCACGTGGTTCGGTTACATGGCATTCCGGAGAACATTGTGTCTGACAGAGGAGTCCAGTTTGTTTCCACATTTTGGAGGACATTTTGTTCTAAACTTGGTGTTCAATTATCTTTCTCCTCTGCTTTTCATCCTCAGACCAATGGACAAACCGAGAGAACAAACCAGACCTTGGAGACTTATTTGAGATGTTTTGTGTCTGCTGATCAAGATGACTGGGTCTCTTTTTTTGCCTTTGGCTGAGTTTGCTCTTAATAATAGGGCTAGCTCTGCCACCTTGATGTCTCCATTTTTCTGCAATTTTGGGTTTCACCCTCGATTTTCTTCGGGACAGGCGGAGGCTTCTGTCTGTCCGGGTGTTGACTCTTTTGTGGAGCGAATGCAGCAGATTTGGGACCAGGTAGTGGAGAGGTTGTCTCTCTCTCAGGAGAAGGCCCAACGGTTTGCCAACCGGCATAGGACTGATGGTCCTCGGTTTAAAGTGGGGGACTTGGTTTGGTTGTCCTCAAGAAATATCCCTATGAGGGTTGCATCTCCAAAGTTTAAGCCTAGGTTCATTGGACCTTATAAGATCATGGAGATTCTTAATCCGGTTTCCTTCCGTTTGCTTCTTCCAGGGACATTTAAGATCCATAACGTGTTCCACAAGTCCTTATTGAAGAGGTTTGTCGAGCCTGTGGTTCCTATGGCTGCGCCTCCTGACCCTGTTTTGGTTGAGGGCAATCTGGAGTATGTGGTTGAGAAAATATTGGATTCTCGTTTTTCTAGACAGAGGCTCCAGTATTTGGTTAAGTGGAGAGGTTATGGTCAGGAGGCCAATTCTTGGGTGTTTGCTTCAGACATCCATGCTAGGAGACTGATCCGTGCCTATCACTGAGCTCATCCTAATCGGCCTGGTTGCACAAGTGAGGGTTCGGTGACCCCTCCTCAAGGCTCCCTCTGGTGGTTACAGACAGTACTGAACCTTTCAGCGAGGAATGGCAATCTGGGATCTCTGACTGGTCTGATATAAGGGAGGTTCCCTCCCATGATGGTTGCCGGTGATCAATTGTTCTTGTCTCAATTGTGGTTCCTGGTTCATTTGGAAGTTTGCTGAGTCTTGCCTGCATCTTCTGCTATCAGATAAGATATTTTCTGCTTTTATTTTTGTGCTTGCTTTCTGTATTGTTCCCTGCACTTCTGTGGAGGTCAGCCAGATGGCTTGTGCTCCTCTCAGTTTATCTAAAGCCACTGTTATTTGTTCATTTGCTTTTTCCTGTTTTTTCAGTGGCTGCGGATTGGTTTTGTTACACCAGAGATCTGATGTAGGTGGTAGAGATCGTGTGATCTCAGGTGTTTTTGCAATCAGAAGAGTTGGTATTTTTTAGGGTTTTTTTTGGATTGCAGTGAGTATCCTTTCCTGTACTTTTCTGTCTAGACAGATTGGGCCCCAGCGTTTGCTCATTCTATTTTCTGTCTGTGTCCGTGCTTCTTCTTGTCTAACCACCATTACATGTTTGGGGGCTTCCTATTTTCTTTGGGGATCTGCTCCGGGGCAGATAGTTTTCATCTATCTGCCTTTAGGTGTAGTTAGCTCTCAGGCTGTGACGAGGTGTCTGGGATCAATGTGGGAGCGCTCCACGGCTGCGTCTGGTTGTGTGGTTAGTTCGGGATACTGCAATCCGGTGGGTTCCAGCCTCTCCTGTGTATTACCGTTTTTGCTTATTCTCCTCTGCTGCCAAAACACAACAGGGGACCATGAGGAGTACATAATAATGTATAGTGGTCCATGGGGGTTGCATTATATTTAGGGATGTGCGAATAGCTTTGGATAAGTCCTTATCCAAATAGTTATAGCGTTTACCGAATAGCTTCATCAGGAACCCGGATACCTGGAGTGCTCCCGATAATCAGCTGTTCGGCGCCACAGCTGCATGTGTCGCAGCTGTGTGACAATCACAACACATGCATGGAGAGCACAACAAACAGACTCTCCATGCATGTGTTGTGACTGTCACACAGCTGTGACACATGCAGCTGTGGCACCGAACATCTGATTATCGGGAGTGCTCCAGGTATCCGGGTTCTCGATGAAGCTATTTGGTAAGCGCTAAAGCTATTCGGATAAGGATTTATCCGAAACTATTTGCTTATCCCTAATTATGTTAAATGGAGGGCCATGGGGTGCATTATATTGTATGGAGGACCATTGGGGGTGCATTATATTGTATGGAGGACTATGGGGGTGCAATATAGTGTATGGAGAATCATGAGGAGAGCATTTTATTATATGGAGGACCATGGAGGGTGCATTATACTTTATGAAGAACCATGAAGGTGCATTATATTGTACAGATGACAATGATGATGCATTATACGGTATGGAGAACCATGTGGGGTGCATTATACTGTATGGAGGACCATAGGGGTGCATTATACTGTATGGAGAATCTGGGGAGAGCATTTTATTATATGGAGGACCATGGGGTCTACATTATACTGTATGGAGTATCATGGAGAGGCGCATTATATTCTATGGAGGGTCATGGGGGTGCATTATATTGTATGGATGACCATGGCGGGTGCATTATATTGAATGGAGGACCATGTGGTGTCCATTTCATTGTATGGAGAACCATGGTGGCACACTATGTTGAAAAGTGGACCACTGAGTGCATTATATTGTTTGGTGGACCATGGGGTATGCATTATATTGTATGGAGGACCATGGGAAGCACTTTATATTGTAAGGAGGACCATGGGAGTGCATTGTATTGTATAGATAATCATAGGGGGTGAATTATATTATATAGAGGACCTTGGTGAGTGCATTATATTGTATGCAGTACAATGGAGGGTGCTTTATATTGTATAGTGGACTATGGGGGTTGCATTATATTGTATGGAGAACCATGGGGTGCATTATATTGTATGGAGGACCTCAGGAAGTGCAATATGTTGTATGCATGACCATGAGGGGTGCATTATATTGTATGGAGGACCATGGAGGTGCATTCTATTGTATGGAGGACCATGGAGATGAATTATAAGGAGAACTATGGGGGGCACATAATGTTGTATGGTGGACCATGTAGGATGCCTTATATTGTATGGAGGACCTTCAGGAGTGCATTATATTGTATTGGGGACCATGGTGGTGCATGATATTATATGGAGGACCATGGAGAGTGCATTGTATTGCATGGCAGACCATGGAGGGTGCATTATATTGTATGGAGGACCATGTGAAGTGCATTATATTGTATGGAGGACCATGGGGGTGCATTGTATTGTATAGAGGATCATAGGGGATGAATTATATTATATGGAAGACCATGGTGAGTGCATAATATTGTATGGAGGACCATGGGGGTGCATTATATTGTATGGAGGACCATGAGGAGAACATTTTATTAAATGGAGGACCATGGGGAATGCATTATATTCTATAGAGGACCATGTGGAGTGCATTATATTCTATGGATGACCATAGTGAGTGTATTATATTGTATGGAGGACCATGGGGAGTGCAATGCATTCTATGGAGCATCATAGAAAGTGCATTATATTCTATGGAGGACCATAGAGAGTGTATTATAATGTATGGAGGACCATGGGGGTGCATTATTCTTTATGGAGGATCATAGGGAGAGCATTTTATTAAATGGAGGACCATGAGGAATGCATTATATTCTATAGAGGACCATGTGGAGTGCATTATATTCAATGGAGGACCATAGTGAGTATATTATATTGTATGGAGGACGATGGGGAGTGAATTGTATTTTATTGAGGACCATGGGGAGTGCATTATATTCTATGGAGGACTATAGAGAGTGCATTATATCCTATGGAGGACCATGGGAAGTGCAATATATTGTATGGAGGACTATGGGGAGTGCGTTATACTGTATGGATGACCATGGGGTGGGCATTATATTATATGGAGGATCATGGGGAGAGCATTTTATTATATGGAGGACCATGGGGAATGCATTATATTGTATAGAGGACCATGGGGAGTGCATTATATTGTATGGAGGACCATGGAGAGTGCATTATATTGTATTGAGGACCATGGGGGATGCATTGTATTTTATGGAGGACTATATGGAGTGTATTATATTCTATTTGGGACCATGGGGAGTGCATTATATTCTATGGAGGACCATGGTGAGTGTATTATATTGTATGAAGGACCATGCAGAGTGCATTGTAGTGCATGGAGGACCTTGTTGAGTGCATTATATTCTATTTGAGAGCATGGATAGTGCATTATATTCTATGGAGGACCATGGGGAATGCATTATACTATATGGAGGATTCTGGGAGGCCCAATAAACTATATGGAGGATTATGGGTGGCGCATTATACTATTTGGAAGATTATAGTGGTGCATTATACTATGTGCAAATTTATGTGGGGGCATTATAATATTTGGAGGGCTATGTGGGGGCCTTTATATTGTATGCAAACAATTATACAGTATGAAGGCTTGTGTGAGGTCCATCGGGCTGTGTGGGGGCTAATATAATACTTGGAGGGCTAGTGGCGAGCCATTATACAGTGTCGGGTTATTATACTGCATGCAGGCTTATTATACTGTATGGAGGGATGTGTGGTGGTCACAGTTGGGGGATCATACTGTGTTGAAGTCAACATACTTTGCCTTGGGAGTTGAGGTGGGGTTCAGTAGGGTCATTATACTCTTTATATGGAGGCTAATGTGGAAGAATTCAACATGGGGGTATCATACTGTGTTTGGGGGCACTTTTGTTGGCATCATACTTTATAGGGGCAATGAAAGAGGAATCTAGGCCTTCGGCAAGAGGAAAATTACTATGTAAAGGCTGGAAAGTTGTAAGATATGCTCTTCTGTGACCCCGACTACTATTATTATTATTTTTCTTTTTTTTTTGGGGGGGGTGTCCAATTAGAAACACAGCTATAGGGCCCCAAGATTTCTATGTACGTCCTTGCCTTTCCCGTGCATTAAAAAAGATGTCAAATACATTTTACTTCCATTACCATTGTTCCTATCTGTTGAGTTTTTTAGTAAATCATGAGATTAATGATAACTTCTGTTCAGTTATGCACTGTATGTCTCAGTAGATTGAGGCAGTAGACTGGGTGCTGCGATGTTGGTCTGGGCCCTATCAGGCAGTATGGACACCTAATCCACTTTATAATACTTGCTGACCATGACTACTGTCATTTACTTCATTGCATTTGAGAAGGAAAGGAATGAAAAGTTTATCCCCTGCACTCGTCAAATGAATTAAAATCAATTTTTATTCCATAGTTGGTATAGGTTTGGCGGCTTTTTCAGGGTCAGTGGATTTCGGGTGAGTGACCCACTGAATAGAAGGATGCTGGTTTTGCTCACGATTCACCCCTGTGTCAGAGTTCTTTCCATGTTAGCCATTATTGATGTTCAGGCTAAGTGCACACGTTCAGGAATATTTGCGTTTTTTTCGCGTTTTTTCGCGGGAAAAAACGCGTCAAAAACGCATGTATTAAGCATCCTATCATTAAGGCTAAGTGCACACGATCAGGAATAATTGCGTTTTTTTCGCGGTTTTTCCGCGGTTTTCCGCGGTAAAAACGCGATAAAAACGCAAGCATTAAGCATCCTATACATGTTAATTGATTCCGCATGTTTTGGCCACATGTTGCGTTTTTTTCCGCGAAAAAAACGCTTTGCGGAAAAAATAGCAACATGTTCATTAATTTTGCGGAATGTAAGCGGTTCATGTGCGGTGGTACCCAGGGTCTGGAGGAGAGGAGACTCTCCTCCAGGCCCTGGGTACCATATCCCTGGTAAAACAATAATTAAAATAAAAAATAATGATATTCTCACCTTCCGGCGGCCCCGCAGCCTTCCCGCGGCCCCGCAGCCTTCCCGCCTTCAGCGACGCTCCCGGCAACTTCCGGTCCCAAGAGTCCTTTGCGAGAATCACCCAGATGGCATAGCGGTCTCGCGAGATGCTACGTCATCGGTGTGATTTGTCGCAAAGCATCCTTGGGACCGGAGTTGCCGGGAGCGTCGCTGAAGGCGGGAAGGCTGCGGGGGCCGCCGGAAGGTGAGAATATCATTATTTATTATTTTTTTTATTATTTTTACATTAGATCTTTTTACTATTGATGCGACATAGGCGGCATCAATAGTAAAAAGTTGGTCACACTAGTCAAACACTATGTTTGACTCGTGTGACCAACCTGTCAATCAGTTTTCCAAGCGATGCTACAGATCGCTAGGAAAACGCTAGCATTCTGCAAGCTAATTACGCTTGCAAAACGCTATTATTCTGGCGGGAATCAGCATACAAAAAACGTGCGTATTTCCTGCGGGAGAAGTGCGGGATTGCCGCGGAAATTTCCGCGGCAATTCCGCAACGTGTGAACTTAGCCTTAGAATGAATTCCGCAATTTTTGTGCACATGGTGCTTTTTTCCGCAAAAAAAAACGCATTGCGGAAAATCTAGCAGCATGTCCATTAATTTTGCGGAACTCTAGCGTTTTTCCCGCTATATTATTGACCTAGAAAGTTCAGGAAAAAATTGCGGTAAAAACGCGTCAAATCCGCGCAAAAAAAAACGCACCAAAAACGCGCAAAATCCGCGCAAAAAACCGCGCGTTTTTGCCGCGAAAAAAGTCCGGTTTTGCTCAGGAATATTCTGCAAACATTCTGCAAACGTGTGCACTTAGCCTTAGGGTTTTCATGTTGATAATAAAATATTTTCGCTGCAACAATAGCGCAGGGCCCCAAACTATCAGCCCTTTGCCTTTCATTAAACTACTTCAATTGATGCTTTTGTATTAAAGTGGCTAAACTTGAAGCCTTGAATTGTTTACATCTAATTGTTGGTTGTTTGTACATCATGTTTCATGGGTGGATTAAATCACTGATTCTCTTTCTCATTTTCAGTGAGACAAATTTAAATTTTTGGCACCAGAATCAAAGCATCATCCATGGTCCTGCCTGATTCATCTGTTGAGATTAAGATGGCTACATCACTACACAAACATTCAGTCACAGTGAGCGCTTTCAGAGACTACAGATCTATATGTAGGGAACTGTGATCCTTCTGTTGTGGAGGAGAGTGTTCAGGTTGATTACTATCTGCAGTTAGAGTTTTTATTGGTCCAGACAGGTGGTACCCTGTCAGTTTTGTCTAACAGAGTGCAAGGAATAATCTATAGGTTCAAAGTTCATGGATTGCAAGGTGGTCCAAAATATTTTATTTATAAGGCATGAAAAATATATAGGTGCTATTGACCAGGTTTTTGCAGGAGAAGTCTATAAGAAGATAGTAAAGCGTTTTCAAGTTGCCTTTTTCTCAGTTCGAAAAGTAATTAAGAAATGACAGTTAACAGGAACAGTAGAGATCAAGATAAGGTCTGGAAAACCAAGCAAAATTTCAATGAGAGTTGCTCGTAGGATTGTTAGAGAGGCAACACAGAATTCCCGCTTGACTGCAAAAGACCTTCAGAAAGATTTAGCAGAATTTGGAGTTGTGGTACATTTTTCTGCATTCAGAGACATATGCACGAATATAACCTTCATGGAAGAATCATGCAAATAAAAGCTTTCCTGCGTCCTTACCAGAAAATTCAGCGTCAGAAGTATGCAAAAGAACATCTAAACAAACCTGATGCATTTTGGAAATGCTGATGAGAACTCTTTGGCTAATCCAAAGTATGTGTTGAGAAAAGTGGGCATAGAATTTCAGGATAAGAACATCTCGTCAACCATTAACCCCTTCAGGACCGCAGGTATTTTTGGTTTTGAGTTTTCGATTTTGCTGCCCTTCTTCCCAGAGCCATAACTTTTTTATTTTTCTGTCAATACAGCTTGTTTTTTGTGGGACGAGGTGTACTTTTGAACAACACTATTGGTTTTAACATATCATGTCCTGAGAAAAAATTCAAAGTGCGGTGAAATTGCAAAAAAAGTGCAATCCCACAGTTGTTTTTTTTTGTTTTGCTTTTTTACTAGGTTCACTAAATGCTAAAACTGACCTGCCTTTATGATTCGCCAGATCATTATAAGTTTTTAGACACCAAACATGTCTAGGTTCTCTTTTATCTAAATAAATAACACTAGATATAGGGGGGATATGAACCACCACCTCATATTAGCCGCTGATTTGTTATTGCATTTTCATCAGT
Source organism: Oophaga sylvatica (assembly GCA_033576555.1). NCBI lineage: Eukaryota > Metazoa > Chordata > Amphibia > Anura > Dendrobatidae > Oophaga > Oophaga sylvatica. The sequence continues at coordinate 279,768,704 of JARQOD010000002.1, read as the reverse complement.
GATTCAACTACAAGCACATTGCACTTTATATAGCCAACTATCTTTATTGTACAATATTCATTTCTGTTTATATTTACTTTTATCTTGGCTAATTTATTCCTTTATACTACCGGTTGGTCCCTCCTAATTCGCTTTGTTGAATCAGGATGTAAGTGCATTGCACTCTGTTTTCAACCTGAAATATGATATACTTGCACTTTTTATTTATAGCAAAAATCATTTGCACTGGCATTTTGAGCTATACTACGAGTGATTATATTTATGGGATCTACTTGTATATTTATTTTTCTTTGTATTGCCTACATAGAATAATTACTGCAGCTGTACTTGTCTGTTGAGTATTCTGCTTAAGCTTTTTTGCACTCTATGGTATCTTTGGCCCCTGCATTCTCGTATCTATCAGACTTTTATCTATTTCTATAATTAGCATATGTTCAAATAAAGTTTGAAATTTTTGGATTATACTCTGAGGTGGTGGTTCATTCACCCCCCCATCTAATGTTATCTATATATTTGAGCTCTCTTGTCCTTAATTGGGCGTTTTTGTGTTAAATCTTTTTTATCTAAGTGGTAAAAAATCCAAACTTTGTTAGAAAAAGACGGATTTTGGTAAGAACTTACCTGTAAAATCCTTTTCAGCGAAGGAAGGAAGAGAGACACAGTCATTACTAGTGGGTAGGCGGAGCCCAGATAGGATTGACACCTCAGATTAAAAAGAGTGTTGACCGGCCCCTCCAGCTCGGGCTCCTCCTACTCAGCTCTTCAGTCGTACCCAAGCTTAAGGAAGAACAATATCACCAGCGAAGCAACATAACCCCTTCTGAAGGACTTCAGAGAAAAAACATAAGAGTACAGGTTATGCATGCATTCGGCAAAAAAATCACACAGTTACAGGTACTACTCACTGAACCTGACTACTGCGATAAGCTGGCAATGCTGGAACAGAGCCGTAGCGCGTCGACCTCAGTCCAGATAATCGCTATCAGAGAAGGGTCACGCTGCATCTGTAAATACAACAACACACTTCTGCCATGGGAGGGAGCTGTGTCTCTCTTCTTTCCTTCGCTGAAAAGGATTTTACAGGTAAGTTCTTACCAAAATCCGTCTTTCAGCTGCAGATGGAAGGAAGAGAGCCACAGTCATTACTAGTGGGACGTCCCAAAGCAGTCCAAAAATTAGGGTGGGAAAAAACCAAAATAGGCAGAAACCCAACAACCTAGATAAATGCACCACAGGCGCCAAATACAAGTTAACTAAAAACTTTAAATTACCGCTGCCTGCAGGACCCTACGTCCTAAGGCCGCATCAGCGGAAGCACTGACGTCCACCTTATAAAACTTTGTAAATGTGTGGACGAAACGCCAGGTCGCCGCTCGGCAGAGCTGAGCTGCCGAAGCCCTTGATGAAAGGCCCACGATGAAGTCACAGCCCTCGTGGAGCGAGCTCGAATCTTAATCGGGCAAGGTTCGCCATTAAGACGGTAAGCCTCCAAAATGGCCGACCGAATCCAACGAGCTATAGAGTCCTTGAAAACTCGTTGATCACGCCTACAACCTGCTGTAATCACAAACAGGGAATCTGACTTTCGAAAACCTTGAGTAATAGACAAAATAGAACTTCAAGACCCGCACTAAATCCAATTTGTGCAGGTTCCGTTCCTTTGCATTCCCTGGGCTCGGGCAAAGCGAGGGCAACACAATATCCTGGTTAACATGAAATTGCGACACCACCTTAGGTAGAAAATCGCCCCGTGTGCGAAGCACTACTCGATCCGGGTAAAACTCCAGGAAAGGAGGTGAGCAGGAAAAAGCTGCCAACTCAGAAACCCTTCTTAAAGAGGTTACCGCCACTAAGAAGGTAACCTTCCAAGAAATTAAAGAAAGGCTAGCAGAACCCATAGGCTCAAAAGGTATATGCTGAAGAGCCTCCAAGACAAGGTTGAGCCGCCAATGAGACACAGGCGCCTTCCGCAGTGGAAACTGACGGGTTACTCCGCGAAAAAAGGAATGTACGTCCCTACGCGAGGCGATAGCCTTCCGAAATAGCAAAGACAGGGCAGAAACCTGACCTTTCAGAGTGCTAACTGCCAAACCTTTTGTCCAGCCCGTACTGCAGCAAAGCCAACAAATTGGGAATGGAAAAAAAATCCTCGGATTCCTTGAAGAACCCGAAACCACGAAAAGACCAAGTCTTGTGATAAATCTTAGTAGTAGCCGGACCTCTGGCAGCTCGCAGAGTGGCAATGACTTCGGCTGAAAAACCTCTACGGGTCAAGGTTTCGGTCTCAAGAGCCACGCCGTCAAACGCAGAGACTTCAAGTCCGGATGACGAACGGGCCCCTGGGTTAATAGGTCCGGGCGAGGAGGAAGTGGGAATGGCGGTGCCGCCAAAAACGACACCAGTGTCGAGAACCACGTCCTCCTTGGCCAATCCGCCCCGGACATAGCCGGAATTCTCTTCCAGTCTGATCCGACGCAGCACCAGAGGAAGTAAAGATATCGGCGGAAACACATAGACTAGCTCGAAATGGTCCCACGGAGCCACCAGAGCAACCACCGCCACAGCCTTCGGGTCCTTGTACCTGGACATGAAGGTCGGTAGTTTGGCATTTGAACCTGGATGCCATCAAATCCACTTGGGGAGTTCCCCAACGGAAGCACAGCAGCGCAAAAATTTTCGGATGAAGACTCCATTCTCCAGGATCCATCTTCTCGCGACTGATGAAGTCCGCCGTGGTATTCTGGACTCCTGGAATGTGATCGCAGAGACGGCTGGAACCTTGGTCTCGGCCCATAGCAGGATCCGAGACACCTCCATCATGAGGCTGGAGCTCCTTGTCCCGCCTTGGTGGTTGATATACGCAACGCCGTCGCGTTGTCTGTCTGCACTCGGACTGGTAGACCGCTTAAAGGGACCGTCCAGTGTTGTAGGCAAAGGAAAAATTGCCCTCAACTCCAGGATGTTGATCGGTAGAACAGACTCTTCCGATGACCATACTCCCTGGATCCAAAGATCGTTCCAGACACCCCCCCAGCCCGTCAGGCTGGCATCGGTGGTTATGACCGACCACCTCGGAGGGAGGAAAGATTTCCCCAGGAATAACGCTCCTGGACGTAACCACCATCCTAGGGATTCTCGCACCCTGTGAGAGATGATGACGCTGCAATTCAGAGAAGCTTGCGATCGATCCCAACGACTCAGAATGAGCCTTTGGAGGGCCCTGGAATGAAATTGGGCAAACGGAAGTGCCTCCATGGACGTCAAACCCAGAAGGCGCATACACTTCCGAAAGGACATTGCTGCCGTAGACTCATAATCTGTACATGTCGAAAGAGACATGCCCGCTTGTCTGGAGGAAGGGACACCACCGTCCGTACAGTGTCGAAATGCATTCCCAAAAACAGGATTGACTTCCAGAGACGACTTCTCCCAATTGACCAGCCACCCGAAATCCTCCAGGAGCTGAAGGGATAGATTGCGAGCCGTCCCCGCCTCCTCCTTTGAGGATGCCACAATCAGAAGGTCGTCCAGGTAGGGAAATCGTAACCCCCTGTCTTCGAAGAATTGCCATGAGGGGCGCTAGAATTTTTGTAAAAACTCTGGGCGCCGAGGCCAAGCCGAATGGCAGAGCCACAAACTGGCAATGGTCCTGACCTATGGCAAAACGAAGGAAGCGCCGGTGAGCCCTTCCGACGGGAACATGCAAATAAACATCGCGAATGTCGATTGACCAAAAAGACGTTCTGCGACAGGGCTGCCACAACGGAGCGAAGCGACTCCATGCGGAATTTTCGGGATGTAAACATGCCGATTAGTGTTGAGCGATAGTGCTCGATATCTAAAAATATCGTATCGAAATTGTATCGCCGATAGCACTAAATATCGTCGATATCCGATTTCGATACCGGAAGTCCAATGTAAGTCTATGGGAACAAAATATCGCAACTAAAAAAAACCTTTATTTCCTTGTAAACACTAAATATACACACATAGAATACATATATATATATACATGTCATTGTGACATATATATATACATATATGTATAGTTTATACACTTCTACATAGTAAAATATCCTCTGATTCAATTGCCGGGTAAAGCCGGCTTCTGTGAAAAGACAGAAGCACCCGACATGAAATGACACTTGGTGTACATAGGGTTAACCATGTCTTTTCATGTCGTTTGCAATCTGATTTGCACAAACAATTACATCAGTCTATGTGTGCAAAATTTCACACCTGTAGGGTTAATTAAAGGTGTAAATTCGTTGTAGAAAAAACGGACTTTTTTGCTACGAATTTACACCTTTAATTAACCCCTACAGGTGTGAAATTTTGCACACTTACACTCATGTAATTGTTTGTGCAAATCAGATATCAAACTACATGAAAAGACATGGTTAACTCTATGTAAACCAAGTGTCATTTCATGTCGGGTTCTGCATTTTCACAAAAGCCGGCAATTGAATTAGCGGCTATTATACTATGTAGAAGTGTATGAACTATAAATATAATATATATATATATGTGTCACAAATTCAATGACATGTATATATATATATATGAGGTGTAAAATTGCTGAAAAAAAATGCGTGGGCTCCCGCCCTATTTTCGCAACCAGACAGACAAAGCCAGTGAGTGGGGGCAGATAATAATAGCCCAGAGAGGGACCATTATTTTTGGCCCCCCCCGGCTACTAACATCTGCCCCCAGACACCCCAGAAAGGGCAAATCTCTAATTAGATTTTCCCTTTCTGGCACTTTGCCCGTCTATTCCCATTGCCTGTAGCGGTGGCGAATGGGTTAATAAGGGGTTAAAATGACCTTGCAATTGAAAGGTCACTTTAAGCCAGGTTAATAATTGAGAGCTGTCAATCAGACAACTATCAATTATTAATCCTATTGTATGAAAGAAAAATCAAACACACACACTTTAATAAAAAAGAAGTTTAAAGAAATAATCACACAGTTTTTGACCATATTTTATTTACCTGCTAAAACCATTTCCTGTAATAAAAATAAAATAATAAAGCAAAATTATTCTTACCAATCCGATGTACAGTCAGGTCCCACGGTGTAATCCATCAGAAAGGGTTAATGTTTACTGCAGGGACCGCAGCTAATGCTGCAGCCTCACAGTAAACCCCCAAATGAATGAGTTCCTCTCCTGGCTGACAGGAGAGGAAGTGGAAAGCTTAATTGATTGCTTTCCACTTTCACTTCAGGTCAGCCAGGGACACAATCAGTGACGTCAGAGGGAACTGGTTAACAAAAATAGGGGATCCCCTCGAAAAAAAATGGCGTGGGGTCCCCCTATTTTTGTTAACCAGCCAGATGAAGCAGACCGCTGAGGCCTGGTTTTTCAGGCTGGAAAGGATCCAATATCCATGGACCTTGCAAGCCTGATAATACCAGGCCACAGCAGTCTGCATATCTTGGCTGATTAACAAAAATAGGGGATCCCCTCGAAAAAAATTGGCGTGGGGTCCCCCCTATTTTTGTTAACCAGCCAGATGAAGCAGACCGCTGAGGCCTGGTTTTTCAGGCTGGTAAGGATCCAATATCCATGGACCTTGCAAGCCTGATAATACCAGGCCACAGCAGTCTGCATATCTTGGCTGATTAACAAAAATAGGGGATCCCCTCGAAAAAAATTGGCGTGGGGTCCCCCCTATTTTTGTTAACCAGCCAGATGAAGCAGACCGCTGAGGCCTGGTTTTTCAGGCTGGTAAGGATCCAATATCCATGGACCTTGCAAGCCTGATAATACCAGGCCACAGCAGTCTGCTTAGCTTGGCTGGTTAACAAAAATAGGGGATCCCCTCGAAAAAAAAAACGGCGTAGGGGTCCCCCTATTTTTGTTAACCAGCCAAGTAAAATGCAGACTGCTGCGGCCTGGTATTAAAAGACTGTCAAGGCCCATGGATTTTGGCCCTCAACAGCCTGATAATACCAGGCTACAGCAGCCCCACATTTGGCGCATCAAAAGATGTGCCAATTGTGGCACTTTACCCGGCTCTTCCCACTGCCCTGTAGCGGTGGCAAGTGGGGTAATAAGGGGTTAATGTCACCGTTGATTGCACGGTGACAATAAGCCCGGTTAATAATGGATAGGCGTCAATAAGACACCATCCATTATTAATCCCAAAGTTTTTAAATGTGTAAAAAAAAGACACAGCAAGAAAAAAGTTTTTAATGAAATAAAAGAGACAACACAGTTTTCATTTTTTTTATTACTCTCTCATTCCAACAACAGTATACCACTGTCCGACGCAGTCCATAACGACAGTCCCACGACGATCCAGCTCTGCTACATTGCAATGACAGGCAGAGCCTGTCATCGCGACGCAGCACAGCTGATTACCTGCTTCCCCGG
>JARQOD010000002.1:279688605-279762228 GCA_033576555.1 Oophaga sylvatica | reverse complement strand
GAATCTCCAGCCAGGCTTGGTAGTGTGTGACAATGGCCGAAATCTGGTGGCAGCTCTGGGCCTTGGCAACCTCACTCACATACCATGTCTGGCACATGTGCTCAACTTGGTCGTGCAGAGTTTTTTTGAGGGACTATCCGGATCTTGATGCACTGCTGCACAAGGTCCGCCTAGAGTGCGCTCACTTGCGACGTTCCAGCATGGCCAGATCGCGCATTGCAGCTCTGCAACGCAGATTGCGCCTTCCTGAACATCGCATCATATGTGACGTATCCACCAGGTGGAATTCAACGTTACATATGTTGGAGCGGTTTGTGTGACAGCAGCCAGCAGTTATGGAGTATCAGCTGCATCAGGCGCAATCAAACACGCAATTTGCGCCGTCCACACTTCACCATTAATGAGTGGGCCACTATGAAGGACATGTGCCACGTTTTGCGTGCGTTTGATGAGTCAACGCGGATGGCGAGTGCAGATGATGCACTAGTCAGCCTGACTGTCCCCCTTATCTGCCTGCTTCAAAAAACACTGCAAGCAATAAGGGATTAGGTTTTGGAAGAGTGGAGGATGAGGAGTCACAAATTCCATCACCTTCTGGAAAGTCAGCGCAACGTGGTTCCTCACAAAGGGCTGGGCAGGGCTCACTTGTGAGGAGGATGAGGAGGAGGAGTCAATGGGAGGAGGAAGACATCGCTCCAGAGGGAGGTAACAACGCTCTAGTCAGTATGTAGAGCGAGGGTGGGGTGATGCAGAGCAGGCAGAGATAACGCCTCTTGCAGAGGACAGCGTTTCTTTGCCAGTTGGGAGTCTGCAGCACATGGTTGATTTCATGCTGCAGTGCCTAAGAAACGACCGCCGCATCGCCACATTCTCACGAGTCTGATTATTGGGTGTACACCCTCCTAGACCCTCGCTACCGGGACAACTCAAAAGCCTCATCACACCGTTGAACCGGGAGCGTAAAATGCGGGGAGTACCAAGACACACTGGTGCAATCCCTAATGTTCTACCTTACTGCCGAGAGCACTGCTGCTGCTACTGCTTTACAAAGCAGCTCTGTGCGTCGAGGCAGTGTAGAGAGCTCTGCAACAAGAGGGAGCACACGCAGTGCCTCTGCACAGGGAAAGACCATATTTTAAAAAAATGTGGCAAAGTTTTGTGGCAGCGCCACAAATGTCTACACCATCCGAGAGGGCTCCAGTCAGCGGGAGGCAACGTATCCGTCAGATGGTGACAGACTTTGGCTTTGCTCTCAGTGTACTCCCAGATGGCTCTTCCCCATTCAAGTTTTGGGTCTCGAAGCTGGATACATGGCCAGAGCTTAGCCAGTATGCATTGGAGGTGCTGGCTTGCCCTGCTGCCAGTGTATTATCGGAGCGCGTCTTTAGTGCTGCAGGTGGTGTACTAACAGACCGTCGCATGCGACTATCCTCCGATAATGTAGACCGGCTTACTTTCTGAAAATGAACAAGGCATGGATCTCGCCAGAATTTGTCTGTCCGTTTTCAGATTAAATAACTGGTTCGAACGTTATCCATGTCCCCTGTTATGTTCATCTTTCTACCACCTGAACTCTACTCCCTGGGCTCCACACGGGCCAGTTGCTGCTCAGAAAGTGTCGTGTCCACAGAACAAAACAAAAGCTTACTGTTAGTGGGGTTCAGTAACGCCAGCTGTTCCCCTGCTGTGTCAACGGCAAGAAGTGTCCTGTTCCCGACAATGGACAGAAAAACACATGACCAACATGCTCCAAATAGGGAAGAGCCGTCACCCTGCTTGTTATGCTGAAACATTGAAATTGTGAATTTTTTGCAGGCCTAGAATGAATAAATTTTTATGACAAATATGGACAAATAAAAATTTGTCATCACAGCGCATATCTGCACATGTCTATTAGAAAGGTAACAAAAAATAAAACATAGTCTACTCTTCACATTTTTAAATTAATGCATAAAAGTACATTTCAGACTTATGAATTAATGCTTTTTAAGGAACTTTATCTGTACCTGTAAGAAAAATGCACTCAATGGATGTACGAATCATTAAATTCCTCATCATCATCATCACGAGTTTTATTTATGACAGACATTATAAAATACACATACTGATGCCAACTGTAACTTCAAACACCAATATGAAATGGCCAGCATGTAAACATGGTAATAATGTCCAATAATAAATTATTAATCTAGAAAGTTTCATCATGCATACTGACAATAGGTAGTTATACCTGCAAAATGCTGTTGAAACAACCACAAGAGATATAAATTTAATACTGGTATATAGGTATCACGTGCATATTACCATGGACAATGTTGATGTAATACTGATCTCAATTTTAAGTCAGCGTCAACCATTAGGCTTGTTAGTCTGTACATTGTTAAAGAGGGAACGTAAATTTTTTGGTTTGTCATAGGTGGAGTATTACACATTAAATTATTACTGCTGTATTTTTTTTTGCGTCCCTAGTGCGCAATAACGCAGCCTAACCTCACATTTTTATAGTCAGCTAATTGCCACACGCTACCCTAACCCTACGCGTGACAGTAGGAGTTGTGTTGACGATAAAGCTTTGCGCAACAACATTCTTTTACCCTCTTCAACACTCTACAAGCAAAAAATCATGATTTCAGCCGCAGACTTTATTGACGTACAGTATAACATCGGCATTACCCATCAGAGGCTGTCCACTGTCTGATACAGACATAGAATAACCTTGCTATCCGTAGCCTTTGTTTCACCTACACTTGCAGGCACACACTTAAATTGTGACAAACAATGCCTAATGTTTTTTTAAAGGTTATTTTTTATTGTACATTATTGTGTCATCAATCACATGATGAGTCCATGCTGGACATGTCATACATCTATAGAAAGTTACGATTTTATGAACTTAAATAATTGAAATGTCTGTGACTGTCACATAAAATTTGCGATGAATGATGAGTGACTATTACAAAATCCATTGTCTTCACTATGTTATGGTTTAACATAGCGTTCCTTAAGCATTATTCATAAAAAAAAAAATTTACTTTTAAATTTTTAACATTTACAACACTATATTTTGTTACCAATTTTTTGGGTGTTGTGTTGTTTTCCATTTATTTTTTGGGATGTGCATATATGCGTTTATATTTGTATTTTCTTTATTTTTCCTTCTTGAAATTAGAAAACATGTGTATCTTTGTACCGTGTTAGCCAGTAGATAGAAAAATATTTAGACTTCAGAGTCAGCAGTGGTTGATACCTTTTAATGGATAAATGAAAAGATGGAAACAAATTGCAAGCTTTCAAGGCTACTCACGTCTCTTCATCAGGGAAAGACTAACTAAAAAAATTAAGCATCAATATTTCTATACACAACAGGACACAGGAATGTGCAATAGGTAAGACAAGTAAGTGACGTGTATCAGAACTGTCATTATCTCACAGGGATGAACATAAAATTGGAACAGTTCCTAGATAAGGATAGAAAGTTTGATTGCCTCTCATTGGCGTATTTTTTTGGGTTTTCATGACCCTGGAAGGGCATAGACGCAGATTCCTTAATTGATATAGAATGACATAAATCCATGTGATCTATTCATTCCATCACTAACAGTGTCAAAGGTCATGATGAGCTTATATTCTGAAACCTTTGTACGTTTTCATATTTGAAGTTATATTTTAATAACAGTAATTCCATATCCATGATGCTATGACCGGGCATACAAAAGTCTTTTGCCACAGGTAAATTCATTAATTTATCTGTGATTGTGTGGCGCTGATAATTCATCCTTGTTTCTCCTTTTTGTTGCCGGTCTCCCCTCACTTGTCCCTCCCTCACTTGTCTTAGCTATTCCTGTGTCCTGTTGTGTGTAGAAATATGTGATTCTTCATTTTTGGCTTTACTCTTAGCCTGATGAAGACACCTGAGTAGTCTCGAAAGCTTTGAATTTGTTACCATATTTTCAGTTAGCCATTAAACGTTATCAACCACAGAGGACTGTCAAGTATAAATATTTTTCTATTCTTGTAATTGAAATTTATCATTTTATTGTTGTAGTAAAACTTCATTTATTCTTGTTTGAAGTACATACATTTGCAATGGCCACGTAACAAGGCAATAACTCAATATTTTATGCCTACACCCTCCTTGACCCTGGGCTTCAACAGCGCCAGTTGCTGCTCAGAAGTGTTAGATGCACAGATGAAAACAATCGCTGATGTGTTTGTGGGGTTCAGTAACGCTGCTGTTCCCTGCTGTGTGTCTGGCAAAAATTACTGCTGCTAACTACAACTTCAACTTCAAACGTCTCATACTAGGCCTCTGCCTACACCCTCCTTGACCCTGGGCTTCAACAGCGCCAGTTGCTGCTCAGAAGTGTTAGATGCACAGATGAAAACAATCGCTGATGTGTTTGTGGGGTTCAGTAACGCTGCTGTTCCCCTGCTGTGTGTCCGGCAAAAATTACTGCTAGCTACCTAATCATGGTGAAAAAAAAAAAATACATCTCAAAGTGTCTAGTGCTACACATAGATATGAGGCTACACCATGATTTCTAAGCTGTAAACATTTGAAACGTCAACTTTCAAACCATAAAATGATTTGTCTTTGTCACAAATCTGTAACAAAATAATTGTGACATATTATTACAGATATGCACATGTCGAAAACAAATGCAAACACAAAAGCCTACTTATGCTATAGGATACTGATGGTCAACCTTGTCACTCCATAGCTTAGACAAATCCAAATCACATCATGATGACTCAAATACTGCAATGTTGGAAGTGCATAATGTGGGTTGAACTTTGACAACTGCTGCAGTGCGAAGGTTTATACTTCAGTGTTCTTGCCTTTGAAATAAAAGCATACAAGTAAATATAATATCCAATGTTGATTAAGGGACGTGATGTACACCTGTAATATTGTGCAAACAATGCATGTAGGAATAGTCCTCTTCAACATTACTTATATTTGTGTCATTTTAAAAAATTACATATTTGATTAGAAAGTTAACAGCCCATATCATAAAGGTCCTTCATGTAAACATGATAATCGCTAACAAAAATCATGCATTACCTTGGTAAAGTCAATAGTGCATAGTCACAATAGCAAAATATATACCTGTAAGTGGTGCTGAAAGAACGACAACTGATAGAATAGGTGAATGATATCTATTTATCAGACTGAATAGCGACACCTGTACAATGTCGATATAATACTGTACCTTAACAAAACAGCTGTGTCACACCTCACACGCATTTTTCTTGTAGCTTGTTATGTAATAGGGCACATGCGTGTATGTTTCATCATAGGTGCATGTTTACTGAGTAAAGCAGTCATGACAACGCCTTTGTGTTGTCGGTACGCTTGCGATGATGAACGATGCGCACCGTGAATGTTAGTCTGCGTCATAAGACGCACAGACGCTCCAATACCCAACGCGTCACAGCAGAAGCCAGTCTGTGCGTCCAAACAAAGGTGCAAGCATACATGCACGTACCCTTTTAGAAAGCTATATAAAAATAAGGATGTAGTAGTAACGCACACTTTATTGAGGTACAGTATTACATCGCCATTCACCATCTGTGGCTATGCAGTGTCATCTATATATACCTTATCTATCCGTTGTCATGCTTGCAAGTCCACAGTCAGGCATAAATAGCTGTTTTCACTATGCACTTTTTAAAGGTTTTTTTTTGTTAATATAAATGATTGGCACATATTATCAGTATTACATGATGGAAATTTTAGATATTTTTAAAAACTTTTTAGTGATATTATTCAGCAAATGAAAATGGTGTACATACTGTTACTTATCCATCATTAATGGATTCTGATATGTACTTGTATGCTTTTATTTAAAACCGTATAGCAGATTATTTAACCGATTTTTATTGTGGTTTGCATTGCTTTTCAACATGTTAATGTATGCGTTTATGTTTGTCAATTATTAATTTACATATATTTTTTAAAGTAAAATCATCATCTTATGGTACTAAAGGTTATATTTCTCTTGTTTGGAGTATAGACATTTTTAATTGACACGTAACAAGGAAAATACTTGATCTAGTATTTAAACATCCTCCTTGACCCTGGGCTCCAACACCGCCAGTTGTTGCTTGGAAGTGCTGTTAGCACAGTCTACACTTGCTCCTGTGTTACTGGGGTTCAGTAATGTCAGCTGTTCCCCTGCTGTGTGAACGGCAAATAGTCCTGCTGCCTCCACCCTGTTCTCTTCTCATCCTGGGTTACAACACCGCCAGTTGTTTCTCGGAAGTGCTGTTAGCACAGTCTACACTTGCTCCTGTGTTACTGGGGTTCAGTAATGTCAGCTGTTCCCTGCTGTGTGAACGGCAAATAGTCCTGCTGCCTCCACCTGTTCTCTTCTCATCCCTGGGTTACAACACCGCCAGTTGTTGCTTGGAAGTGCTGTTAGCACAGTCTACACTTGCTCCTGTGTTACTGGGGTTCAGTAATGTCAGCTGTTCCCCTGCTGTGTGAACGGCAAATAGTCCTGCTGCCTCCACCCTGTTCTCTTCTCATCCCTGGGTTACAACACCGCCAGTTGTTTCTCGGAAGTGCTGTTAGCACAGTCTACACTTGCTCCTGTGTTACTGGGGTTCAGTAATGTCAGCTGTTCCCTGCTGTGTGAACGGCAAAAGTCCTGCTGCCTCCACCTGTTCTCTTCTCATCCCTGGGTTACAACACCGCCAGTTGTTTCTCGGAAGTGCTGTTAGCACAGTCTACACTTGCTCCGTGTTACTGGGGTTCAGTAATGTCAGCTGTTCCCTGCTGTGTGAACGGCAAAAGTCCTGCTGCCTCCACCCTGTTCTCTTCTCATCCCTGGGTTACAACACCGCCAGTTGTTCTTGGAAGTGCTGTTAGCACAGTCTACACTTGCTCCTGTGTTACTGGGGTTCAGTAATGTCAGCTGTTCCCTGCTGTGTGAACGGCAAATAGTCCTGCTGCCTCCACCTGTTCTCTTCTCATCCCTGGGTTACAACACCGCCAGTTGTTTCTGGAAGTGCTGTTAGCACAGTCTACACTTGCTCCTGTGTTACTGGGGTTCAGTAATGTCAGCTGTTCCCTGCTGTGTGAACGGCAAAAAGTCCTGCTGCCTCCACCCTGTTCTCTTCTCATCCTGGGTTACAACACCGCCAGTTGTTTTGGAAGTGCTGTTAGCACAGTCTACACTTGCTCCGTGTTACTGGGTTCAGTAATGTCAGCTGTTCCCCTGCTGTGTGAACGGCAAAGTCTGCTGCCTCCACCTGTTCTCTTCTCATCCCTGGTTACAACACGCCAGTTGTTCTGGAAGTGCTGTTAGCACAGTCTACACTTGCTCCTGTGTTACTGGGTTCAGTATGTCAGCTGTCCCCTGCTGTGTGAACGGCAAAAGTCCTGCTGCTCCACCCTGTTCTCTTCTATCCCTGGGTTCAACACGCCATTGTTCTCGGAAGTGCTGTTAGCACAGTTACACTTGCTCCTGTGTTACTGGGGTTCAGTAATGTCAGCTGTTCCCCTGTTGTGAACGGCAAAATAGTCCTGCTGCCTCCACCCTGTTCTCTTCTCATCCCTGGGTTACAACACCGCCAGTTGTTTCTCGGAAGTGCTGTTAGCACAGTCTACACTTGCTCCTGTGTTACTGGGGTTCAGTAATGTCAGCTGTTCCCCTGCTGTGTGAACGGCAAAATAGTCCTGCTGCCTCCACCCTGTTCTCTTCTCATCCCTGGGTTACAACACCGCCAGTTGTTTCTCGGAAGTGCTGTTAGCACAGTCTACACTTGCTCCTGTGTTACTGGGGTTCAGTAATGTCAGCTGTTCCCCTGCTGTGTGAACGGCAAATAGTCCTGCTGCCTCCACCCTGTTCTCTTCTCATCCTGGGTTACAACACCGCCAGTTGTTGCTGGAAGTGCTGTTAGCACAGTCTACACTTGCTCCTGTGTTACTGGGGTTCAGTAATGTCAGCTGTTCCCCTGCTGTGTGAACGGCAAATGTCCTGCTGCCTCCACCCTGTTCTCTTCTCATCCCTGGGTTACAACACCGCCAGTTGTTTCTCGGAAGTGCTGTTAGCACAGTCTACACTTGCTCCTGTGTTACTGGGGTTCAGTAATGTCAGCTGTTCCCTGCTGTGTGAACGGCAAATAGTCCTGCTGCCTCCACCCTGTTCTCTTCTCATCCCTGGGTTACAACACCGCCAGTTGTTTCTCGGAAGTGCTGTTAGCACAGTCTACACTTGCTCCTGTGTTACTGGGGTTCAGTAATGTCAGCTGTTCCCCGCTGTGTGAACGGCAAAAAGTCCTGCTGCCTCCACCCTGTTCTTTCTCATCCCTGGGTTACAACACCGCCAGTTGTTGTTGGAAGTGCTGTTAGCACAGTCTACACTTGCTCCTGTGTTACTGGGGTTCAGTAATGTCAGCTGTTCCCTGCTGTGTGAACGGCAAATAGTCCTGCTGCCTCCACCCTGTTCTCTTCTCATCCCTGGGTTACAACACCGCCAGTTGTTTCTCGGAAGTGCTGTTAGCACAGTCTACACTTGCTCCTGTGTTTACTGGGGTTCAGTAATGTCAGCTGTTCCCTGCTGTGTGAACGGCAAATAGTCCTGCTGCCTCCACCCTGTTCTCTTCTCATCCCTGGGTTACAACACCGCCAGTTGTTTCTCGGAAGTGCTGTTAGCACAGTCTACACTTGCTCCTGTGTTACTGGGGTTCAGTAATGTCAGCTGTTCCCTGCTGTGTGAACGGCAAAAGTCCTGCTGCCTCCACCCTGTTCTCTTCTCATCCCTGGGTTACAACACCGCCAGTTGTTTCTCGGAAGTGCTGTTAGCACAGTCTACACTTGCTCCTGTGTTACTGGGGTTCAGTAATGTCAGCTGTTCCCCTGCTGTGTGAACGGCAAAAGTCCTGCTGCCTCCACCCTGTTCTCTTCTCATCCCTGGGTTACAACACCGCCAGTTGTTTTCTCGGAAGTGCTGTTAGCACAGTCTACACTTGCTCCTGTGTTACTGGGGTTCAGTAATGTCAGCTGTTCCCCTGCTGTGTGAACGGCAAAAGTCCTGCTGCCTCCACGTTCCTTCTATCCGGTTCTATACACCTCATTTTCCGAAGTGCGTTAGCACAGTCTCACTTGCCTGGTTCTGGTTAGTAGTGTTGTTCCTGCTGTGTACGGCAAAGCTGCTGCTCAGCACATGTTCTTCTCTTGGCTACACGCTGTGTTATCTGGAAGGCTGTTCAGCAAGTTACACTTGTCTCCCTGTACTGGGTTCTAATTCCGTTGCTGTGAACGGCAAAAGTCCTGCTGCCTCCACCCTGTTCTCTTCTCATCCTGGGTTACAACACCGCCAGTTGTTTCTCGGAAGTGCTGTTAGCACAGTCTACACTTGCTCCTGTGTTACTGGGGTTCAGTAATGTCAGCTGTTCCCCTGCTGTGTGAACGGCAAACAGTCCTGCTGCCTCCACCTGTTCTCTTCTCATCCCTGGGTTACAACACCGCCAGTTGTTTCTCGGAAGTGCTGTTAGCACAGTCTACACTTGCTCCTGTGTTACTGGGGTTCAGTAATGTCAGCTGTTCCCCTGCTGTGTGAACGGCAAAAAGTCCTGCTGCCTCCACCCTGTTCTCTTCTCATCCTGGGTTACAACACCGCCAGTTGTTTCTCGGAAGTGCTGTTAGCACAGTCTACACTTGCTCCTGTGTTACTGGGGTTCAGTAATGTCAGCTGTTCCCCTGCTGTGTGAACGGCAAACAGTCCTGCTGCCTCCACCCTGTTCTCTTCTCATCCCTGGGTACAACACCGCCAGTTGTTTCTCGGAAGTGCTGTTAGCACAGTCTACACTTGCTCCTGTGTTACTGGGGTTCAGTAATGTCGCTGTTCCCCTGCTGTGTGAACGGCATAATAGTCCTGCTGCCTCCACCCTGTTCTCTTCTCATCCCTGGGTTACAACACCGCCAGTTGTTTCTCGGAAGTGCTGTTAGCACAGTCTACACTTGCTCCTGTGTTACTGGGGTTCAGTAATGTCAGCTGTTCCCCTGCTGTGTGAACGGCAAAAAGTCCTGCTGCCTCCACCCTGTTCTCTTCTCATCCCTGGGTTACAACACCGCCAGTTGTTTCTCGGAAGTGCTGTTAGCACAGTCTACACTTGCTCCTGTGTTACTGGGGTTCAGTAATGTCAGCTGTTCCCCTGCTGTGTGAACGGCAAAAAGTCCTGCTGCCTCCACCCTGTTCTCTTCTCATCCCTGGGTTACAACACCGCCAGTTGTTTCTCGGAAGTGCTGTTAGCACAGTCTACACTTGCTCCTGTGTTACTGGGGTTCAGTAATGTCAGCTGTTCCCCTGCTGTGTGAACGGCAAATAGTCCTGCTGCCTCCACCCTGTTCTCTTCTCATCCCTGGGTTACAACACCGCCAGTTGTTGCTTGGAAGTGCTGTTAGCACAGTCTACACTTGCTCCTGTGTTACTGGGGTTCAGTAATGTCAGCTGTTCCCTGCTGTGTGAACGGCAAATAGTCCTGCTGCCTCCACCCTGTTCTCTTCTCATCCCTGGGTTACAACACCGCCAGTTGTTGCTTGGAAGTGCTGTTAGCACAGTCTACACTTGCTCCTGTGTTACTGGGGTTCAGTAATGTCAGCTGTTCCCCTGCTGTGTGAACGGCAAAAAGTCCTGCTGCCTCCACCCTGTTCTCTTCTCATCCCTGGGTTACAACACCGCCAGTTGTTTCTCGGAAGTGCTGTTAGCACAGTCTACACTTGCTCCCGTGTTACTGGGGTTCAGTAATGTCAGCTGTTCCCCTGCTGTGTGAACGGCAAACAGTCCTGCTGCCTCAACTTTAATTTCCATGGGTACCTTCTGCTACCCATCCGGGTTCCAGTACCGTCAGCTGGTTCTCCGCAGTACCTTTGGCCTAGGTGCCTCCATGTCGGTATCCGAGTTCCAGCAACGTCTGCTGGTCCTTGGTAGTGCTTTGGAGCACAGGTACCTCCTGCTTAGTAACCCTGTCCCAGTAACGTCAGCTGGTCCTCGGTTGTGCCATTGGCTCTTTTCCTTCTGCTGACCCTCCGGGTTCCAGCACAGTCAGCTGGTCCTCGTTACTTTCATTGGCTCTTGTACCTTCTGCTACCCATCCGGGTTCCAGTACCGTCAGCTGGTTCTCCGCAGTGCCTTTGGCCTAGGTGCCTCCATGTCGGTATCCGAGTTCCAGCAACGTCTGCTGGTCCTTGGTAGTGCTTTGGAGCACAGGTACCTCCTGCTTAGTAACCCTGTCCCAGTAACGTCAGCTGGTCCTCGGTTGTGCCATTGGCTCTTTTCCTTCTGCTGACCCTCCGGGTTCCAGCACAGTCAGCTGGTCCTCGTTACTTTCATTGGCTCTTGTACCTTCTGCTACCCATCCGGGTTCCAGTACCGTCAGCTGGTTCTCCGCAGTGCCTTTGGCCTAGGTGCCTCCATGTCGGTATCCGAGTTCCAGCAACGTCTGCTGGTCCTTGGTAGTGCTTTGGAGCACAGGTACCTCCTGCTTAGTAACCCTGTCCCAGTAACGTCAGCTGGTCCTCGGTTGTGCCATTGGCTCTTTTCCTTCTGCTGACCCTCCGGGTTCCAGCACAGTCAGCTGGTCCTCGTTACTTTCATTGGCTCTTGTACCTTCTGCTACCCATCCGGGTTCCAGTACCGTCAGCTGGTTCTCCGCAGTGCCTTTGGCCTAGGTGCCTCCATGTCGTATCCGAGTTCCAGCAACGTCTGCTGGTCCTTGGTAGTGCTTTGGAGCACAGGTACCTCCTGCTTAGTAACCCTGTCCCAGTAACGTCAGCTGGTCCTCGGTTGTGCCATTGGCTCTTTTCCTTCTGCTGACCCTCCGGGTTCCAGCACAGTCAGCTGGTCCTCGTTACTTCCATTGGCTTTTGTACCATCACCAACAGGACAAAGAAGGTTAAGACAAACTACAAGATACAGAACAAGAGACAGAAGAACAATAAGCAGAAGATCAAAAAGCAGAAGAACATTAAGTATAAGACCAAAATGAAGAGCAAAATATATGCTCTAAATTCTAAGCAGAAGAAGACTAAGCAGTGTATGGGGGTGAGTCCGTTCCTCCTCGTGGTGCCCTGGAAAATGCCTGATGCTGCTGCAGGCTAAACTGAACGCGGACAAATACTGTTGTAATTAAAATCTTTCGTGACAGCAAGAACGGAAGGATGAAAATTCAGAGTTTTACAGATTACAAGTACAGGAATGTCTGTCACAAATAAGAATATGATGAAAAGGATGAATAGGAAGAAGATGAAGAAGTAGAATATGAAGAATAATAACTGTTTAATAAGAACAATATAAGTAATGTTAACAAAAAGATGAATAGCAAGAAGTTTTAAGAGATTAAGAAGGTGAAGATGAAGAATAATTTGATGAGAAAGATGATGCTGCTGAAAATTATGAAGGAGAAAGTGTGTGAAAAGTTAAAAAGGTGAAGACCATGGAAGTTGTGAAACAGACATATTTGACAAAATAGAAAAAAGGTTAACAACATTGTCAATTTGTTCGTCAATCCGAACGTATTTCCTAAAAAAAAAAAATTAATGCTATTCCATTGGATTGGGTCAAACATCTATGCCTTTAATGTCTCCTCAACCTCCCCCAATACATTCTACATTACTCTTTCTTGTTTTCCTTCATGTACAATTAACCAACAAGGCAAGAATGGGTTTTTTTTAATTTCGATATTTTGTTCCCATAGACTTACATGGGACTTCCGGTATCGGTATCGGGTATCGCCGATATTTTTGTGATATCGGCGATACCATTCCGATTCCGATACTTTAGGATATCGGAAAGTATCGCTCAACTCTAGTCATGGGGAAGGCAGCATTACATAAAGTCATCCATATGTGCCAAGCTCGCTACAGCCAACATATTCCTGTCTCCACCATGATAATGACTGTTATTTCATCAACCCTGCTGGAGAATATAGTGGAGTGTTTCACCTTTACTCAGCCTGATATGGACTATACCATGATCTTTTGTACTTATTGTACAAACTCTCCTGTCCCCGCTGTGAAATCCTGTATGCAGTGTGAGAACTCCTTATGTGACGACCACCTGACAGCCTACAACAAGGCACTGGATCATTTACTGATAGAACCCATTGGCTCTTTTGGTTTCCAAAATGTTTCCTTCAAATAGAAGGTGGATCATTAGAAAAGTATTTTTTCACATTGGAGTGGTTCTTCTACATTTGTAAAGCGTATGCATAAGTGCAAGGGATGCCAAAAATTAGAAGGACGCACTCCAATACCCCTTTGAAGAGATGTAGTGGAGGGCCTCATAAAATATTTTTTTTCCATTGTTAAGGAGTGGGTATCCTAGACTGACTTTTACCACTGGGCGATACACATATACAATGTATACAAAAGAATTTTCAAGGTAGGTCTATAAAAATTGTTAATGTGGGCACCATAAACACCCTTAAAAAATTTATAGAGAGTCTAGCATGATCACCCTGTTTATATGATGGTGGAGAGGAACGAAACAAAAAAGATGAAATCCTGAAGCGTATACCCATGTTTCAGTGGTAAGGGGTGCAGGTGAATACACTAGAGAAAAAAACAAAAACATTGCATTTGAATTTATGTTACACTGCTGTTATCCGGTGATGTACAGAAGTCTGGCCCAATCCAGCCATTGTTCATTTTGATAAGAGTCAGCCTGTCAGCATTTTCAGGAGGATGCACCTATCAGTTATAATATCACCGGTGGGTCTAAAAACCCGCTCTGACAAAACGCTAGCGGCATGGCACGGCAGTCCAGGACCTCTAAGGCATAGAGAGACAGTTCATGTAATGTGTCTAGCTTGGATACCCAATAATTGTAAGTCACAGAAGAATCACGGAGAACTCTGGTATGGTTGGCAAGGTACTCCTTCAGCTTCCACAGTGATAACCCAGTGTGCCATCAGGGAAATGCAGGGTCCCTGGCCGCGAGTACTTGTGCACATGTCCGTGGTTAAGTGAACTTTTCTAGCAACAGTGTTGGTCAGGGCACAGCTGATATAATGGGACACGTGCTTTTGTAAGGCTACTTTCACACATCAGTTTTTTTACGTCAGGCGCGATCCGGCGTGTTTTTAAAAAAACGGATCCGGTACCGGATGCATTTTTTTGTCATTGACTTTCATTAGCGCCGGATCGCGCCTGATGTCGTTGCGTTGCATCCGTTTTTGGCCGGATCCGGCGGAAATGTACATTCCGGCGGCCGGACAAAACAGTCACTGCAACGTTTTTTTTTTTTCCAGAGCCGCCTGATAGTGCCTGAAGCGGCGCATCAGGCGTCCGGAAATAATAGAAGTCTATGGAACCGGACCAGTCTTTTGTGCAATCCGTCAAAAGACTGATCCGGATTCTGGAAATCAAGGACGACTACTACTACTACTACTACTACTACTACTACTACTACTACTACTACTCGGTCCGGACATGCGTACCTGCATTTTCCGGCTGCAAAACTTCTTTTTCCGGGTTCAAAAGTTCAGGTCGGATCCAGCAAAAAAACTGATCCGTTGCATCAGTTTTTTCATTTCAGCGCCGGATCCGTCCTATCAGGTGTTTGACGGATTATGCCTGACACAAAAAAACTGATGTGTGAAAGTAGCCTAAGGCGGGGATGGCACACTGGGAGAAATAGTGGAAGCTGGGATCTGAGTACCGAGTCACGGCCGACGCCATGAGGTTGCGGAAAGTTTCCATCTCCACAAGCTTAAACAGCAACATTTCCAGGGCAAGCAGTCTGGAAATGTGGCAATTTAATATTGTGGCCTGTGAGTGGGTTGCTGCGTATTTACATTTGTGCTCCTAGGACTGGGGTAGGGACAACTGATTGCTGCGCTGGAACATGGACGTTGATGGTGGTTGCCGGTGGTACAATGACAAGTGCAGGGTGGGATGCATTTTTGCCTACATCATGGACAGGGAATTGGTATTCAGGCTGCAGCAAAAAGGACGTGCAATTCACCCTATTGTGTCCTACATGATCCCTTCAGCACAATCTCTCCCTAAGTGCTGCTAACAGCAGTATTACTATTAATTATAATTAGCCCTTAGCTTGATGTACTTGAAAGAAATGTAAATGTGGTTGAATCTCTGGCTAATGCTCATTTACGATTCTGTTCCTCTTTCACCAGCACCTCTCTCTGCTCTGCTTGTTTCCAGGATACAGTGTGACGAGCATAGTGTCATGGGTCTTATATAGACCTGATGATGCTGTGCGGCCAGCCAATCACAGTAATGCCACAACCAGGATGACTGCAGCATTACAGTGACTGGCAGGCAATCCCCACATGTGTAAGGAAGAAGACCGGGCTGCGGGTACCTGTACTGAGCAGCTTCCGTAACTGTTAAGGCTGCGTCCCTGTTGCCTGGGGGATGAAATATTGGACCAAACAGACCCCATGACCCAGGAAGAAGGGGTGTGTCAAAAGGAAAAGCGCGTGTGCCTTCGGTGAGTTTCCCACCGGCGGAGGCAGAGGGTGTGCGCATGCAGCGTGCTCCGGCTATCAGGCAGCAGAGGTGAGGTGGGCTGCAGTTGATACCCCACGGGCACGGCATTGGGAATGTGAGCAAAGATAGACACGTGGGCTCCGTTAAGTTTAAGGCTGCACTCGTGCATAAAGGCATTAGCTGCGTACAGGACCCGGACGCTGCGGTCCCCCTTGCTGACCAGTGTACCACAGACCTCACTTGATACCGGGACTTAAGCAGCACCTGTGAATTTGGCTGCACGAGTTTATGGAATAGGGGTCCAACGGGTGAGACCAGAGACTGCCCGTTGCCTCAAGCAGCTGGACCGGGAGCTGAGAATCCCCCTCGGAGGACACCACGCTGGCCGCTACTAGGAATACAACCCCTGTCGGATCATTTATGGCTGAGGAAACTACGGCATAAGTTTGCTGAGTGAACTGTTGCTAATTTTACCATTCTCTCTTGTATATTCCCCCGTTTAACTGTTTACTCCCTGCGAGGAGTACCTTTACTGTCAATTAAATTAATAACCCTTGCTCTGCCTTCCTTGCGTCACTGTATCTTGCAACCTGCTTACACATGTATATTAGCTGTTTAGAGAGCTCCAAACATGCGGGATGTAGACTTGAGCATTAAAAAAATACTTGCAGAGTAATGAGAATCCTGAGTACACTGATTTTCGAGTGAGTAACGAATAGTGATGAGCATGCTCGCTCATCACTAGAAAATAGTTGACAACATATTTGGTGCCCAGAGTAGTTCTAGTCTTATTTTATGCTAATACAGAATTATTGATAGCCAATTAAAAATCCTAAAAACTATTTAAACTCTTGTTTTCTGGAGACATTATCTTCTTTAGAGAAATGAATATGTCTCTATTCTCAGTATACATTAATGTGTTAACGTTGATACATTTTTCATGTTTCTAGTCTCTTTCTCTATGCTATGGGTTTGAGTAAACATACTCACACAAGTATTTGATGACTTTTTCATGTTGTAGATTGTGTCGACACAGTATCAATTTGGCCACTGGTGCAGGGATAAATTATTCTTAATTATGTCAGACATACTGTTCTTTGTTCAGTAGCTCAAGGGACATGCCATTGTTTCATGTAAGACTGCCCATTGACTTTTGTTTGATGTTAATTTGTGGAATACCTGCTGATTACGTATTGCATTAGTCCCCTGCGATGTACTAGTCTGCAAATCTTGGAGGACAAATATGCAGTCTATTTGAACAATTGAACAATGAGGTATTACCTCCCCTCACCTTTCCCCAATCCTGTGGGACAATGCCCTGAAATGAGAGCTGTGGGATATAAAAGGGTCCCGCTACTGTTACCGGAGTGACTCTACAGGATATCTGCCCAGGAATCATAATTCCAAATGGTGGAATACAGATTTGCTCCACTGATCATTACTGAGATCACAAAGATGTTTGGAGAACCCAGGTTGGGACAATCAGGTCACCTAGCCACATACCTTGCTTTGCTCAGTCAACTTCCTAAGCTTGCCGCTACCTCTTCTTAGTGTGTCCCCGCCAAGAGCAGGATGCTACTGCTTAGGGTAGTTGGAACTGGATGCGCCAAAGTCGCTGAGGTTCTAATCCCTGGTGAGCCAGTGGAAGGATGAGATTCATTTGCACCATCTTGTGTACTTGCTGGGAATGTATTATAAATTGTTGACTGTTGGTGTTCCAATAGTCTTATCGGAGTTTGGTACCGTCACCCTGTGCGGTCTGAGTAGTGTTCTTCCAACAGGAAATGATTATGGGTGTTCAGTGGGATGACCCCCAGGCTGTGCTGTCTTTCTAAAGTCAGCTAGGCTAGCAGACAAAAACACCCACTGACCTTGTGTCCCCGCTCAGATTTTCTACAGAATTGCTACACCTATTTGCCACATTAGATAACTTGCATTTTACTTAATTCATTTTACCATACCATGTGCTGGAAGATGGGTAAAAGAATCCAAGTGCGATAAAATGTTGAAAAAAAAATGCAATTTTGCCATTGTTTTTTGGGTTGTTTGTACGGCGTTCATTCTGTGCAAACATTAAATAGAGCTATGGTTTTCAATGTCAGTACAATTACAGCTATACTAAACTTGCATCGATTTTTTTTTAAGTGGTAAAAAAAATTGTTTGTATTGCCATTCTCTGAGACCCATAATGTACCGTATATTTTTTTCTGTTTATTGAGTTGTGTAAGGTATGGTTTCTGCTAGTTGACAACTTTATTGATACCAATCTGGGGTACATATGATATTTTGGTTGCTTTTTTATTGCATGTTTTAGTCAGGAGTAGTGACTGGACTATTACAGATATGACAATACCAGATGTTTTATTTATTTGTAATTTAGGAAAACTGGGTGATTTGAATGAATATTTAATTTTTTTCTTCATATTTTTACCTTAGTTTTTAGTTCCACTACTAGTGTTGAGTGATACTGCTCGATATCTAAAAATATCGGATCGGAATGGTATCACCGATATCACTAAATATCGTCGATATCCGATTCCGATACCGGAAGTCCCATGTAAGTCTATGGGAACAAAATATCGCAACTAAAAAAAACCTTTATTTCCTTGTAAACACTAAATATACACACATAGAATACATATATATATATATATATATATATACATGTCATTGTGACATATATATATACATATATGTATAGTTTATACACTTCTACATAGTAAAATATCCTCTGATTCAATTGCCGGGTAAAGCCGGCTTCTGTGAAAAGACAGAAGCACCCAACATGAAATGACACTTGGTGTACATAGGGTTAACCATGTCTTTTCATGTCGTTTGCAATCTGATTTGCACAAACAATTACATCAGTCTATGTGTGCAAAATTTCACACCTGTAGGGGTTAATTAAAGGTGTAAATTCGTTGTAAAAAAAACGGACTTTTTTGCTACGAATTTACACCTTTAATTAACCCCTACAGGTGTGAAATTTTGCACACATAGACTGATGTAATTGTTTGTGCAAATCAGATAGCAAAGGACATGAAAAGACATGGTTAACCCTATGTACACCAAGTGTCATTTCATGTCGGGTTCTGCATTTTCACAAAAGCCGTCAATTGAATTAGCGGCTATTATACTATGTAGAAGTGTATGAACTATAAATATATATATATATATATGTGTCACAAACTCAATGACATGTATATATATATATATATATATATGAGGTGTAAAATTGCTGAAAAAAAATGCGTGGGCTCCCGCCCTATTTTCGCAACCAGACAGACAAAGCCAGTGAGTGGGGGCAGATAATAATAGCCCAGAGAGGGACCATTATTTTTGCCCCCCCGGCTACTAACATCTGCCCCAGACACCCCAGAAAGGGCAAATCTCTAATTAGATTTGCCCTTTCTGGCACTTTGCCCGTCTATTCCCATTGCCCTGTAGCGGTGGCGAATGGGTTAATAAGGGGTTAAAATGACCTTGCAATTGAAAGGTCACTTTAAGCCAGGTTAATAATTGAGAGCTGTCAATTAGACAACTATCAATTATTAATCCTATTCTATGAAAGAAAAATCAAACACACACACTTTAATAAAAAAGAAGTTTAATGAAATAATCACACAGTTTTTGACCATATTTTATTTACCTGCTAAAACCATTTCCTGTAATAAAAATAAAATAATAAAGCAAAATTATTCTTACCAATCCGATGCACAGTCAGGTCCCACGGTGTAATCCTTCAGAAAGGGTTAATGTTTACTGCAGGGACCGCAGCTAATGCTGCAGCCTCACAGTAAACCCCCAAATGAATGAGCTCCTCTCCTGGCTGACAGGAGAGGAAGTGGAAAGCTTAATTGATTGCTTTCCACTTTCACTTCAGGTCAGCCAGGGACACCATCAGTGACGTCAGAGGGAACTGATTAACAAAAATAGGGGTTCCCTTCGAAAAAAAAATGGCGTGGGGTCCCCCCTATTTTTGTTAACCAGCCAGATGAAGCAGACCGCTGAGGCCTGGATTTTCAGGCTGTTAAGGAGCCAAGATCCATGGACCTTGCCAGCCTGATAATACCAGGCCACAGCAGTCTGCATATCTTGGCTGATTAACAAAAATGGGGATCCCCTCGAAAAAAATTGGCGTGGGGTCCCCCCTATTTTTGTTAACCAGCCAGATGAAGCAGACCGCTGAGGCCTGGTTTTTCAGGCTGGTAAGGATCCAATATCCATGGACCTTGCAAGCCTGATAATACCAGGCCACAGCAGTCTGCTTAGCTTGGCTGGTTAACAAAAATAGGGGATCCCCTCGAAAAAAAAACGGCGTAGGGGTCCCCCTATTTTTGTTAACCAGCCAAGTAAAATGCAGACTGCTGCGGCCTGGTATTAAAAGACTGTCAAGGCCCATGGATTTTGGCCCTCAACAGCCTGATAATACCAGGCTACAGCAGCCCCACATTTGGCGCATCAAAAGATGTGCCAATTGTGGCACTTTACCCGGCTCTTCCCACTGCCCTGTAGCGGTGGCAAGTGGGGGTAATAAGGGGTTAATGTCACCGTTGATTGCACGGTGACAATAAACCCGGTTAATAATGGAGAGGTGTCAATAAGACACCGATCCATTATTAATCCCAAAGTTATTAAATGTATAAAAAAAGACAAAGCAAGAAAAAAGTCTTTTAATGAAATAAAAGAGACAACACAGTTTTCATTAATTTTATTATACACTCATTCCTGCGACGCCATTGATCTCCTGTAAAAAAAGAAAAAAAACAAACCAACAGTATACCACCTGTCCGACGCAGTCCATAGTAACGACTGTCCCACGACGATCCAGCTCTGCTACATCGCAATGACAGGCAGAGCCTGTCATCGCATCGCAGCACAGCTGATTACCTGCTTCCCCGGCGGTGACGTCATCGGACTGACTGCTTTACGGCCGGGATTACCCAGCAGTCACTGCAGTTATCGCGAGAAACTGCATGTGACCGCCGGGGAAAGATGATGGCGGCCATGAAGCAGTCCAGCCCGTGACCGCCGGAGATCTTCTGCCAGGTAAGTGCCGCTGACTCCTGACAGACCGACCGACGGACACTGACAGACCCGACCGACGGACACTCACAGACCCGACCGACGGACACTGACAGTGACAGTGACAAATCCGATTCCGGTATCCGATATGACGAAAATATCGGTACTCGGAATCGAAAGCCCGATACAGCTAATATCGGCCGATACCCGATATTTGCAGTATCGTATCGCTCAACACTACTCCTGAGCCCTCTCTGCACATGGTAACACCCGCATTCACACACATGTACGTGATTTTTGCGTTAAGAGATTAATATTGGAAAGATAAATCATGTGCACAGCCTGAAAGGTGCCAGAGTAGGTTCCTACACCGTGAGAATAATATAAAGAGAACTCGGCACTCAACTTAACGAAAAAGGTAAGTATTTATTGTAGTCCACGGTAGTGAAACGTTTCGGTCCTGAAATTCGGACCTTCGTCAGCCACATGTGGTACCGGGAGGGGGTAATATTACCCGATTCAAAGTAGGCAGTAGATACTGATGGGATCAGGTATATCGCCAGTTGTAGCCCTTGTGTCAGGGGTTAAGGTGAGTATCTGGGTGAGAGCTAAAGTCCAGTCTCCGCTGTATGCCGTGAGGAGGACGCGGTATCCACCGCTAGTCCTTGTGCAGAAGGAGCTTGTTAGTGCTTAGGTGCATTTCTTTTTTGTAAATTCCTGGATATCCACTTAATTTTGGTTTCCTTAGGTAGATTTCAGTTTACAGGTGGCAAATAATACTTTTTTCAAGATAGCAGTTTAGTTTTTATTTATAAAAAAATACCCTGGAGTGGCCTTTTTGGAGATATATAATTTATTCCTCTACTCCCAATATAGTCAGTAAAGTGGGGTTTGTGCCATTTAAATAGTCAATTGAGGGAAAACTGTCATAGATTATAAAAGAAAGTGATATAATCCAGGAAATTAGCCAGGGGATGTACATACACTTCCAAAGTGGCATGCATACTATAAAGTGATGCTATCCTGCCTCATCTAGGCTTGTCATGAATTCATCTCCCCATCATGTACCTGTATGTACAGCTATGCTGACAAGTGAGCTACAGCTAATGAGGCCCGGGTGGGTCCTGTACATGCATAAGACCACGGTGCATGTCATGAAGTCATTAAGTTGTGACCTTCCATTGGCTTGAGCAGAACATACTCATCCCATCAGAGCCAGAAGTCCAGGCATTGCATGAGAGTCCAAAGGATTTCAGCTTGAACGACGATGATGACAAGATGCAGCAAGGACCTGATAGATGACGGTGAGGAGCGGAAGGGTGAGTTAAGCGGTAGGGTAGTTGTGCGGTAAGGTGAGTATAAGGATTTGTTGCTTTTTACATATTACATTTATTATGTTCTGTGATCTTGGCAGACCTCAGAGTATGATAAGGAACATTTAATCCCTTAGAATAACTTATATGCAAATGGAATATCCTGGGAAAACTTGAACAGGTGAATTTGAATTTTGCCTGACTGGCTCATGTCTTATAAATAATAATTTAATAATAAATATATGTCAAAAAATAACAAAAATCTTTATATTCACCTTACTGTTCACCTCTCTGGTCCCTCGGCTCCTAACCATCTCCCATCTATGTCACAGTGTTTTGATCTGCTACAAGCACTAAGGAAAGATGGGAATTCTGTCCCTACAATAGAACTAAGCTGGATCCCTACAATGTAACGGGGAACCTGATCCTGCGACCAGACCCGCTAAAGTCCTCAGCTAGTCTGAACAAAGACCTATAGTTGCGAGGGAGGAATCCCTACAAGATCTAGGGACTGGGAGAAAAGGTGGACACCTTCTAACAGAAATTGTAGCAGGGAAAATTAAACAGAAAACAAATTACTTAGAGATCCTAAGATCAAGCAAAACTGACTGAGTAAGGCATCTAAGCACCCGGCTAGCTTAAGAGTAGATAATACAATGATGTCCTGCAAAGCCAGAAGGGCTTAGCCAGACTAAATAGGGTAAAAAGGTCATGTGACCAGCAAACTGAAACAAAACCTAACAAGAGGGTTCTAACAGTACCCTCCCTTCTAAGAGGATCCTCCGGATCCCCTAGGACTTAGGCTTATCTGGAAACATCTTGTGAAACGCTCTGACAAGTCTAGATGCAGAAACATCATCCGCCCTCACCCATGAGTTATCCTCGGGTCCATAACCCTTCCAAGCGACGAGGTACTGCAAACTCCCTCTATACCGTCTAGAATTTAGGATGCGGGAAATCTCATATTGCCCGTCCTCCACCACCAGGGGAACAGTGGCCGAGACGTCTCCATCTGAGACCTCAGCTTTTTTCAAGAGAGAAACATGAAACACCGGATTAATCTTCCAGGAGGTAGGAAGCTCCAACTTAACATCAGATTGGTTAATAACCTGAAGCACCTTAAAGGGCCCTACAAACTTGGGACCCAATTTCTTAGACGGAATCCTCAAGCGCAGATTCTTAGAGGACAACCAAACCATGTCACCAATAGCAAACAAAACCTCTTGTCGTTTTCTATCAAAATACACTTTGGATCTTTTGTTAGACTCCTGAAGATTACCACGCACATCAGTCCAAACTCTCTCCAAAACACCAGAAAAATTCTCCTCTTCAGGTACAGCAGATCCCAACTTGGAAAATGACCCAAACGACGGATGTCTCCCAGTACAACAAAAAAAAGGCGAACAACCAGCAGAAGCGGATGTATGGTTGTTAAGAGCAAACTCAGCAAGTGGCAGAAACTCAGACCACCCCTCTTGATTATCAGTCACAAAACAACGCAAGAACTGCTCAACATCCTGGTTTTTCCTTTCTGTCTGGCCATTAGACTCAGGATGATATCCGGATGAAAACGACAAGTGAACTCCCAACCTGTCACAAAAGGCGCGCCAAAAACGAGCCACAAACTGAGGTCCCCTATCAGAAACAATGTCAGTAGGAACGCCATGTAGTCTGACAATTTCCTTGACAAAGGCTTTAGCGAGAGTCTTAGCGCAGGGCAGTTTGATGAAAGGAACCAAGTGACACATCTTGCTAAAACGGTCCACAACCACCCAGATGACAGTGAAACCCTCAGAGGGGGGAAGGTCAGTAATAAAGTCCATAGCCAAATGTGTCCAAGGTGCACTAGGGACCTCCAGAGGGCAAAGCAACCCGCAGGAGGAGTATGAGAAGACTTAGATCTAGCACACACCGTGCATTGACGCACCCACTTAATGACTTCCTTCTGCCATCCAGGCCACCAAAAGCTGCGACCCACAAGTCTCTTGGTCTCAGAGATTCCAGGATGACCTGCCAACCGAGAGTCATGACATTCAACAAACAAATCTCTCCTCAGGGTACCAGGCACAAACAACCTCCCATGCGGGTTGTTAGATGGGGCATTCTCCTGTGCTTTAAGAATCTCATCTTCCAACACAGAGTCCAAAACATCAATAACAACCCCCTCTTGCAAAATGTTTTCCTCCTCCTAGCACCGACCATGGAGAAAAGCTGCGAGACAAAGCATCAGCTTTAACAATTTTAGTACCTGGGATGTAAGTAACGGTAAAATTAAACCGCGAGAAAAACAGTGCCCACCTAGCCTGACGGGCATTCAAGCGTTTGGCAGCATCAAGGTAGACCAGATTTTTATGATCGGTGAAGACTTGAATGGGAAATTCCGCTCCCTCCAAAAAATGACGGCAGTGTTCAAATGTGAGTTTAATTGCCAACAATTCCCGATTACTGATATCATAATTTAGTTCAGACTCAGAAAATTTCTTTGAAAAAAAAGCACAGGGATGTACTCCATCCATCTTTTCCTGAGACAACACCGCGCCGACCCCCACAAAAGAAGCATCAACCTCAACCAAAAATGGTTTAGTCACATCAGGCTGCGTAAGGATGGGAGCAGAGCTGAACCTCTCCTTTAGCAACACAAAAGCCTCAATGGCCTCAGTAGTCCACTGAACCGCATCAGCACCTTTCCTGGTGAGATCGGTCAGAGGTTTGGCAATCACAGAAATTTTTTTTATGAATTTTCTATAATAATTGGCGAACCCCAAAAACCTCTGTATTGATTTCACACCAATAGGTCTAGGCCAATCCTGCACAGGTTGCACTTTCACCGGTCCATCTCAAAACCTTCACTGGAGACAATGTAGCCCAAAAAACTAAGTCTCTGTACAGCGAACTCACATTTTTCTAGCTTGGCAAAAAGTGAATTATCACTCAGTAACTGTAATACTTCACGCACACTCCTCCAATGAGACTCCAAATCCGGTGAATAAATCAAAATGTCATCCAAATACACAACCACACTTCTGCCGATCAAAGGTCTAAGGATGTCATTAATAAGATTCTGAAAAAATGCCGGAGCCCTGGAAAGCCCAAAAGGTATAACCAGATTCTCAAAATGACCCAGTGGAGTGTTAAACGCAGTCTTCCATTCATCCCCCTCCTTCATGCGCAACAAATTGTATGCCCCTCGAAGATCAATTTTCGAGAACCACTTGGCCCCCACTAACTGGTTAAACAAATCAGGAATCAATGGCAGTGGGTAAGGATTGCGTACAGTAATCTTATAAATCTCACAAAAGTCTAGACAAGGCCGTAAACCGCCGTCCTTTTTTTAACAAAAAAAAATCCAACCGCCACAGGAGACTTAGAAGGTCTAATGTGACCGGCGGCCAAGCTTGTCTGTATGTATTCCTCCAAAGCCTTTCTCTCAGGAATAGTCAAATTAAATAAACGACTTTTAGGAAGAGTTGCTCCAGGAACAAATTCAATTGCACAATCATAATCTCTATGAGGAGGCAATACCTGCGATTCCTTATCAGAAAAAACTTTCCAAAAATCCTGAATAGGTACAGGTAACTCCCCCTTAACTACAGCAGCAATACGCCCGTTACAACACTTCTCATAACAATAAGGACTCCAGGACTTAATTTCATTGGTAGACCAATCCAGTACCGGATTGTGCAATTTTAACCAAGGTAACCCCAAAATCACCGGTGAGGGAAAATTATTCAAAACTACCAAATCCAAATTCTCTTGATGAACACCATTAATAGTAAGAGGAAATTCACAGATATGGTGAGTAACATTTTTCAAGGGAGAACCATCCACAGAAATCACATTAATAGGGGAAGACAGAAGTTTGGGTTTTAATTTTAGTTTTTCCAAAAATTTCCCATCAATCACATTGAGAGTTGAACCACAATCCACAAATACCCGAAACTCCATTAATTCCTCCTCAACAGCAGTGGTAGCAGAAAGAAAGACACCTTTATTGTTTAAACAAGCTATACGGGCGAAACTGACCTCATTTTTTTTTTCTTTATTCATTCGAAGCGCACAGTTCTTAATAAAATGCTTAGATTTGCCACAATAGAAACACAAACCTTCAGCAAATCTGCGGTCTTTTTCCCGAGAGTGAGGTGCCATTGCTCCAATTTCCATCGGCTCTCCAATGTCAGTACAGTCCCTCTCCAGACTTGGAGCTGACAAGGCATATTTACTCTCATTAACTCTTGCACGCAGTCTCCTATCCACCCGTATGGCTAATTGCATATCCTCTTGGAAGTTACCAGGTATAGGATAAGCAATCAGCAAATCTTTAACCCTTTCACTTAACCCTTCAAGAAATAAACTTTTCAAAGCTGAATCGTTCCACCCCACCTGAGTGGACCACCTTCGGAAGTGAGTACAATATTTTTCCACATTACCTGATCCCTGTCTCAAACGTCTCAATTCTGTCTCAGCTGATGAAACACGATCAGGATCGTCATACAATAACCCCAAAGCAGAAAAAAAACTATCCACTGATCTAAAGCATGGATCACTAGGCTGCAGAGAAAAGGCCCAGTCCTGAGGTTCTTTGCGCAAAAGTGACATTATGAACCCTATGCGCTGTGATTCATCACCAGAGGATCTGGGTCTCAAACGGAAATACAACAAGCAAGCATTTTTAAAAGAAAAAAAAATCTTGTTCACCAAAAAATAAATCAGGCAAACGTACCTTTGGCTCCATGAAATGTGCTCCAGAACAACTACTCACGTGTTGCTGGATCTCAGCCACCACCAGAGAGAGTCCCTGCAGGCGTTGAGACAAATCCTGAACCGACACCATGATGGAAACAGAAAATCTTTCCTTTTTTTTTTTTTTTCTTGGGCTGGACTTACTGTTATGATCTGCTACAAGCACTAAGGAAAGATGGGAATTCTGTCCCTACAATAGAACTAAGCTGGATCCCTACGATGTAACGGGGAACCTGATCCTGCGACCAGACCCGCTAAAGTCCTCAGCTAGTCTGAACGAAGACCTATAGTTGCGAGGGAGGAATCCCTACAAGATCTAGGGACTGGGAGAAAAGGTGGACACCTTCTAACAGAAATTGTAGCATGGAAAATTAAACAGAAAACAAATTACTTAGAGATCCTAAGATCAAGCAAAACTGACTGAGTAAGGCGCCTAAGCACCCGGCTAGCTTAAGAGTAGATAATACAATGAAGTCCAGCAAAGCCAGAAGGGCGGAGCCAGACTAAATAGGGTAAAAAGGTCATGTGACCATCAAACTGAAACAAAACCTAACAAGAGGGTTCTAACACACACTTTTTTATCACCACCATGAAAGTTGAGTTGCCGGTCTCTTCACGCTAGCCAAAAACTTTGGGTTCTAATGAGTCCCGGGACGGATTTGCACTTGAACATGTAAGGTTTTAAACATCTCAGATCTTTTCTTGTTAGGCTGGGACTTCTTGCTCTGATGACGCTTGAGACAGTGCTGCTCAGGTGCATGTCTTGAATTTATGCGCTCATGCTGAGAACCAGGCCTACTAAAGCTAGGCTGGATCACTTTTGTGCATGCGCGCATAAAATCACAACATGGGTCTTAATCTTAAGCGTACAGCAGGGATTTTAGCACTTGTGACACAGATAAGAAGATGAAACGAAAACCGGAAGTGAGATGGGTGAGAAGCGGAGTGGTCAGAGTGTGAGCAGTAAGGTGAGCATAAGTATTTTTTAATCCTTTGATGACCCTCTACAGTTCAGCAAAATGACAGCCAGCTAGCTGCCATTTTGCTAAATCCGCATGAGGCAAATATGAATTATTGTAAAATTTGAGTACAGGGTGAGCCATTTATATGGATACATCTAAATAAAATGGGAATGATTGGTGATATCAACTTCCTGTTTGTGGCACATTAGTATATGGGAGGGGGAAAACTTTTCAAGATGGGTAGCGACCATGGTGGCCATTTTGAAGTTGGCCATTTTGGATCCAACTTTATTTTTTCAATGGGAAGAGGGTCATATGACACATCAAACTTATTGAGAATTTCACCCGAAAAACAATGGTGTGCTTGGTTTTATCGTAGAAGAAGAGGGTTGCATTGACAATCCAATCAATTGGCAGCACTTTGAACAAATTTTACAGGTGGTCATAAACTTGTAAATAACTCATGAAAGAATAAAGTTATGTTAAAGCCAAGCACACCATTGTTTTTCTTGTGAAATTCTCAATAAGTTTGATGTGTCACATGACCCTCTTCCCATTGGAAAAATAAAGTTGGATCCAAAATAGCCAACTTCAAAATGGCCGCCATGGTCATCACCCATCTTGAAAAGTTTTCCCCCTCCCATATACTAATATGCCACAAACAGGAAGTTAATATCACCAACCACTCCCATTTTATTTAGGTGTATTTTTTAAATGGCCCACCCTGTAGAATTAAATTCCAGTCAAATAAAATCTCTCATCTCTACTGATTCATCATTTTCAACTTTTCAAAATGTTTACTTTTTTTTTTTGTGCAAATCTACTCTAGCACTGTACGGGAGTACAAAATCAGTTTAATTTTATTTTTGTGCAGTTGAACACAAACGTGTGACATTTTAAACCATCACAGAACTTTTTGGTTCTAAAAAGGCACAAAAAAATGAAAAGACAAAAAAGATCATCCTTAATTTTGGGAACAAAAATTCTAAACAGCGTGCACCATTTGGCGATTTGGAGAATTTGCTACAAAAACATAACAAGGAATACAACAGACAAAAAAAGTCTGTTAAAAAAAAACCCTCAAATGCAAAATCAGCTCTTATGTTTTTCAGTAGAATAGAAAAGACAATACTCCCCAAACCTAGGCCAAAAAACATATGGGATCAGTGGGTTCCAGTATATATGCCAGATGTAATGTGAAGAGAGTCTTATCTGACTATTTGATAATGTCACTATAATATAAATATGATGTATGTTTTTCTTTATCATCACACATTTCTAAAACAATCCATGGCTTCACCGATACTCTCCGCAGACACATGCTGTGGGCTTTTTGACTCCTCCCTCTCAGCTCCTTCCCACTATACACTCTGTGTAACGTGATACTAGTTTGCTAGCAGCCCCTGAGTAGCTTTAATGACCAGCTGAAGATGGTTTGAGGCCGCTCCAAGACATGTGCTCTTTTGTTCATGTAGAAACATAATATTAGGGCATATTTTGACCCCAGTTGGTGTTATAGATATGAAAGTTACATATTTGCATGCCCA
Organism: Oophaga sylvatica; assembly: GCA_033576555.1. Lineage (NCBI taxonomy): Eukaryota > Metazoa > Chordata > Amphibia > Anura > Dendrobatidae > Oophaga > Oophaga sylvatica. Next base: position 279,733,181 of record JARQOD010000002.1, on the reverse strand, counting down.
TCTGTAGACCTACACCCAAGTGAAATCTCTAGGACCCAGAACCATCAGAATCTGAGGAATGGATTTCTCCGTAAGCAGGTCATGTAGCCACTTCCTGCTTATATTTAATGAACCCCCATGTCATGCTGAGCATAATGATAATTTTGTCTTTCTTCTATGAGGTTCACCCTAAGAGATATGGGTAATAGAGTCTTTCATAACTGTAGTTCCCCAACTTACCCCAGAGGGGTCAGCCCAGGGGAAGTTCCTTAGTTTAGGGACCAACTATAAAACAGGGGCAGCCATTTTGCAGTGTGTACAGTGCTTGGAGGAGGATAGCATATACCATCCCTGCTGTGGACTGACCCTTGGTCCTTGGTAACCCCTTCCCCCACCTAAACCACATGGCTAACCATTGTCTCTGAGATACTGTAAGTGTTCTTTCATCTTTCATCCTTTTTATTTCATAATTGCTCTGTACATATTGTAATTTGTCTCTCTTTATAATATCTTGTATACTTTTGTAAACACTGCCTACTTTTTGAAGTAAAATATAAAATTACTAGCTTCATTTCTCCTTGCTCTATAAACGTATCCTCATGACCTCCATGCAAAATTAAGACAATGCTACTGATTGGGGTTGGCTCCTGACCCGATATTCATAGAATCAGAAGCTGGTTGCGGCAAAGTGTGTTCTGGGGTGTCTGGGAGACTCTGGCAGTGACGGACGGGGTTTGATAGGTGTATATTCCGCCTGGGATGGGAATAGGTTATCGCCCTCACTACAGAGTGCCTAATAGCCAGTACACATCCAGGCAGCCCGTCTGGTGACTACTTATCCTAGGTGCAGTCAGTTCCCTGACTGACCAGAGGGTAAGGGGGGCGCCAGAGAGCTGCAAGTTCCAAAACCGGAACTGGAAAGTGGGATCATAAATTTCCCTGAAAAAGAACTGGGGCAACCAAACACCCCCAGTTCGTGACATATTGGTGGCAGCAGTGGGATCATAAATCATATCCCCCGTGCCGTTCATCACAGATAATATATACACAATTTACTTACCAAAACAGGAATTGACAAAGCCATACCATTGACAGCCATATTCTCCACCGATCCATTGACCTTGAATACTGGAGGTAAAGCTCAATGTTGTCCCGGATATGCAGACCAGCATATCACTGATGCTTATATTTAATAACATCATATTGACCGGAGTTCTTAGGGTTTTGAACTTGCAGAAGAGAATTAACACTATTAAATTATTAAGGAATCCAAAGACAAGGATAAATCCAAGAAAAATAGCGACCACTGTGTGTCCTGTCCTAGACATCACAGGAGCTTGGGATTGTGACTCATTGTCCAAGTACGACAAAGAGGTTTCATAACTGATATTCGATGTCCAGTTTGTGTTTATGTCAGACATCATTGCAGATATGATTAATAATGGTCTGAGCCTCCATAAGCTGGGACGGTTAGGAATGTTTCTATTGTTCACCTTTAATTTAATTACCGTAGTTCTTGATAATCCGTCACCTAAAAAAGGGGAAATAAACGTAACAATTAGTAAAGTTACTTTTAAATCAAAGTATTTATTTTCTGACTACAGTATATTCTGGTTAAATTTCACTAAACAAATTTAAGATGATGTATTTTTCTATGATTGAAATGAGAAAAAAAATAACTTTCATACTTCATAAAAATTACAAAGAGATTACAAATTATAGTTATATAAGTTATATAATGTAAAGTATAAAGACATAGGAGGTTTAGGCTTTGTTCCTACATTATTTGGTGAGTTTTTTATATTGAAGAATTTCTGCACCTTTTTATGTGAATTAGGTTACTTGTGTTTTTCATTGTTTTTATTGCATTTTTGACACTGTGGTTTTTGTTTCTATTTGGTATGTCATGTTTTAAATAAAGCTGCTTTGTTTTTTATACTACTTGGTATTTGGCTTTATTGATACAGTCATATTTGGGATATATGCTGTACATTTTTAGTATTTCTGCAGTTGAAAAATACTAAAAATGCATATGCATTTTTACATGTGTATTTTTTGCCTCTAACGCAATTCTACAAGGAAATTCCTCAGCATACATGCAAGAGAAATTGACATGTGGATTTAAAAAAAAGTATTGTAGTTTATTATGCTTACAGCAGATAAACGGTTGATCAGCAAACAAATGAATAGCCGATGGCAGCATTGATGAACATGCAAGCTTGTTTGTAAAAGTGATGCACTCTGATGCAGCAACACTTGAAATGTGAACAAGTCCTCAAATTAGTTTGTTATGCTTACAATAGACAAAGAGTTATAGATGTAGCCAAGAATAACTTAAAGGGAACATGTCAGGCAATTTATGCTGGCCAAATCATGGGTAGCATGAATTACAGCCTAGCTGCACAATTGCAGTCACGTAATATTAATAATATATGTTGAAGATCTGGATGCAAACCATAGCCAGAGACCTGAAAAGTCCTGTGCCGTCCCGTCCAGCTTCTCCCACAGGTGATTTACAGGTCTCTCTCTATGTACACATAAAGGAGAGCCCTGTCAGTCCGCTGCAGTGGTGTTTCAGAGTATGCCCATTAGGCCGGTGTCCCACTTGCAACTGCAATGCAAGAAACTCACGCGAGTCTCTCGCTTCAATACCTGGCCCTGCCGCCGGCGGTTCATACCAGAGCGTTCAGCTGCATAGATATACATGCAGCTGCACACTCCGGTCTCAAGTGCCAGCGGCAGTGTCGGGTGTTGAGGCGGGAGACTCGCGTGAGTTTCTCGCATTGCAGTTGCAAGTGGGACACCGGCCTTAAAACAATAACATATGTGGCTGCGATTCATGCTGGCAGTGGTTTACACAGCATGAATCATCTTTCCCGTTTCCTTTAACACATAAAACAACAGTGGGATATCACAGCAAAGTGTGGTTTCACATCTAGCACAAGTTTTTTATAAAATCACTGCTTTATCAGCCGTAGATAATCACTAGAGAACGAGTGCCAAGGACTCGGCCTGCTGCCATGTAGTCCAACCACGCTCCCACCATTAAAATCCAAGTATGGTGTAATTCCACCATAGTTTTGTTTTTTATGGTGTTCATTGTATGGTAAAAATTGCTTGGCAACTTTATTCCTCAGGTCAGTATGAAAACAGCATTATCAAACTTATCACTTTTTTTATTATTTTAGTGCTGAAAACAAATTCTGGAAGATATTTGTTTCACCATTTTCTGAGACCAGTAACTTTTTTATTTATATGTCAAAGAAGCTGGATAAGAACTTATTTTTTGCACCCTGAGCTGATGTTTTATTGATATTTTTGGGGTACAAAAACAAATGACATTTTAATCACTTTAAAAAGTTTTTTTGGGGGGGAAATGCAGCAATTAAAAAATAGCAATTTTAGCATTTGTATATTTTTCTTCTATTTTGGTGTTTATCACACAGTACAAATAATTTAATAATTTGATATATTGAACTTTTTTTGACAAAACGATATAAACTATGTTTATTATCCCCAGTAGTTTACAGTCGGAGTGGCTGCATTAGCAGCGCTCCGGCTGTAAACTGATTAATCCCCCGAGATGGATTTACGCCATGGTACTTGACTGTGCGCCCGACAGGTATGGGATATTGTTGCTTTTTTATTTTATATTTTTTACAGGAGATCGAGGGATCGATAATGGAATGGGAGTGTAATAAAGATTTAAAAACTGTGTAGTGTATTCTTTCATTAAAAGACTTTATTCTTATTGTGTGTGTGTTTATTTAAGCCTTTATTTACTATAGGATTAGTAATGAATAGGTGTCTTATTGGCACCTATTCATTACTAAGCCTGGCGTAATGTCACCTTACAATAGAAAGGTGACATTAACCCAACTTGCCATCACTACAGGGCAAGTGGGAAGAACCCGACAAAGCTCCAGAATAGGCGCATTTAATAGATGCGCCTTTTCTGGGCAGCTGCGGGCTGCTGTTTTTAGGCTGGGGGGGCCCATATTCAAGGCCCCTTACCAGCATGAGAATAGCAGCTCGTACCTGTATAGTTTTTCCGGGTTGGTTCAAAAACTAAGGGGGACCTGTTGCCAGCAGAGCAGGGAGAATATTGAAAGGGAGCTTCAGCACCACAGGCAGGGGAGCAGCGCTTATTGTAGCTGTCCATGCCGTCCGTGCGCACGGAGGACTATGTGAACAGTTCTCCGTGTGCACGTGTGCGGGACGTTTTGCGTCCGTGCTGACAGAGAAAAACGGACATGTCAGCGTATTTTGCACACTGACACACGGTCCGTGAAAACACGCTGATCTGCATAGACCCATTCATCTGAATGGGTCTACGTGTGTCAGTGTCTCCGGTACGTGAGAAAACTGTCACTACACGTACCAGAGCCATTGACGTGTGAAAGAGGCCTAAACAAAAGCAGCAAAATCTCAATTTTCAGAGAAGATTGCTATCATGTATTGTGGTGTGGACACCTTCAGAAAATATATATAAATCAAAAGCAGCTGAAAAATGCAGCATTTATTCTACTTGTGAACACAGAGTTAGATTTTTGTTACTTTTTAATGAGTTTAATGGAGAACAAAATCAATCATGCTATTTTTTTTACACCATTTACCCATAACTGGAAATAATATGCTCAGTGTTATATGGGCTCTTATAATTTCATGAGGAACTCTGAACACTGCAGAAGACATTGCAGAGTGAGTCAAAGTTGGAACCCAGTCCTAAAACAGCGGGACAGCAACAGCAACATTTGAACAGTCTTTCTGGAGACCTTCTGAGACTATTGAGAACTATGGCTTACCCGAAGGATAGGACATTAATATTACATCAATGAGAATCCATTTATTGGCCCACAAGGTAGAGGTATTTTTTAAGGTATTAAAGCTGGGAAGGGGAACCCAGCCCCAGACAGATTCCTGGGGGCCGCAGTGCTTGGGCCAGAAGCTGTGTTTTGATGACCACCAGACTTTTTATTTCTTTTTGTTCTGTGAGCACAGGGACGCAGTGTTCACTACTGAACATTGAAGCACATAAAGATTACTTCCTAACTTTAGTGCCAGTGTCAAGATTTACTTTGTGGGCAGAATTAGCACACAATTTGCATGGGCCCCAAATGATGGCATATAATTGATTTGAACAGACTACTGCTGTAATAACTTGAAAAACTGGTTGGAAAAGTATGGCGCAGGCCATTACAAACTAGCCTGCAGTCAATGTAAATAATAATGATGCATGCCGTTCACTGAGTGTCGCAGTTTCCTCAAATAGCTACTCAACTTTAGTGCCAACAGATCCTGCAGACCTAGTTTTTCCTAAAAATTAGACATCAGTTTTTGAAGGTTTTCAAAACAGAGTGCTCATAAATAAACAGCGTCTCCCAGTACTCTTTCAGTAAATATGCCATGCATGCTCCCAAAATAACAAATAAATAATACAAATATGTAAATATAGAAGTCAATATATCAATTAGTCAATTTTCCAAGTAATACTTCTAAAATACAGAGCAAAACTGGTCACTTTTAATCTGTTGACAGATCTTCTTTAATGTCAGCCAACTGAGCTGTCCTATGATAAATTTAAGTCCAGAAAAAGTTTCCTCTTTTTTAAGAATGCATAAAGCATCATATTCCTGTTTTTTTCACTCTCTCATCTTATGTACTACTTCAATTCTTTCAAAAAATGTAAAATTTAAAAAGTTAAACGAATCCTTCATTTTTCAATTGTTTAAACATACAGTGGCATGTAAAAATTTTGGGTGCCCCTGGTCAAGATGATTGTTATTGTGAACATTTAAGCTAGTTGAAAATGTGGCTAGATCTCAAAATAACAGTACTTGCAAGATGACCCAGAAATCTCACAGAATGGCAAGAATTTTTCAAGGAAGAATGGATGAAAATCCTTTAAACAAGAATTAAAACATTCTTGGCTGGATTCAAAAAGCATTTACAAACTGTGAAACTTGCAAAAGGGAGTTGTACTAGGTACTAATCATGCAGGGTGCCCAAACTTTTTTAAAAATGTAAAAAAAAACAATATTTTTTTGTTGTTGCTTAACCCTGCAATGCTTATCAGGGGCTTACTTTTTTTGCTATTATCTGCAAAATTACTTTAGCTAGAATTTTGAAACTCTAGGTATTCCTCTAGTACAGCGGTTCTCAACCTGTGGGTCGCGACCCCCGCGGGGGTCGAACGACCAAAACACAGGGGTCGCTTAAAGGAGCTGGCGGCTGCAGCACTGTAGTGACAGCTGCAGCCGCCGGCTTCATTAGACATCCATACTTACCCTCCTCGCTCCGTCGCTGCAGGTCCCTGCATCCCTGTCGGCCGTGGCAGCTTCCTCCTGGCAGTGCGGTGACGTAATACCGCTCATTAAGGTAATGAATATGGATGTGACGCCACTCCCATATGCGTGGCGTCCATATTCATGTCCTTAATGAGCGGTATTACATCACCGCTGCGCACAGGAGGAAGCTGACGCCGCTGACAGGGACGCAGGGACCTGCAGCGACGGAGCGAGGAGGGTAAGTATGGTGGGGGGAGGACGGGGGAGCGGAGCCATGTATACAGGATGGGAGGGGGAGCGGAGCCATATATACAAGATGGGAGGATGGGAGCGGAGCCATGTATACAGGATAGGAGGGGGAGCCATGTATACAGGATGGGAGGATGGGAGCGGAGCCATGTATACAGGATGGGAGGGGGAGCGGAGCCATATATACAGGATGGGAGGGGGAGCCGAGCCATATATACAAGATGGGAGGATGGGAGCGGAGCCATGTATACAGGATAGGAGGGGGAGCCATGTATACAGGATGGGAGGATGGGAGCGGAGCCATGTATACAGGATGGGAGGGGGAGCGGAGCCATATATACAGGATGGGAGGGGGAGCCGAGCCATATATACAGGATGGGAGGATGGGAGCGGAGCCATGTATATAGGATGGGAGGATGGGAGCGGAGCCATGTATACAGGATGGAAGGGGGAGCGGAGCCATATATATATACAGGATGGGAGGATGGGAGAGGAGCCATATATACAGGATGGGAGGATGGGAGCGGAGCCATATATACAAGGATGGGAGGGGCGCGGAGCCATGTATACAGGATGGGAGGGGGGAGCGGAGCCATGTATACAGGATGGGAGGGTGGGAGCGGAGCCATGTATACAGGATGGGAGGGGGAGCGGAGCCATATATACAGGATGGGAGGGTGGAGCGGAGCCATGTATACAGGATGGGAGGGGGAGCGGAGCCATATATACAGGATGGGAGGGTGGAGCGGAGCCATGTATACATGATGGGAGGGGGAGCGGAGCCATATATACAGGATGGGAGGGGGAGCGGAGCCATATATACAGGATGGGAGGAGGAGCGGAGCCATATATACAGGATGGGAGGGGGAGCGGAGCCATATATACAGGATGGGAGGATGGGAGCGGAGCCATGTATATAGGATGGGAGGATGGGAGCGGAGCCATTATACAGGATGGGAGGGGGAGCGGAGCCATATATACAGGATGGGAGGGTGGAGCGGAGCCATGTATACAGGATGGGAGGGGGAGCGGAGCCATATATACAGGATGGGAGGGGGAGCGGAGCCATATATACAGGATGGGAGGAGGAGCGGAGCCATATATACAGGATGGGAGGGGGAGCGGAGCCATATATACAGGATGGGAGGATGGGAGCGGAGCCATGTATATAGGATGGGAGGATGGGAGCGGAGCCATGTATACAGGATGGGAGGGGGAGCGGAGCCATATATACAGGATGGGAGGATGGGAGCGGAGCCATATATACAGGATGGGAGGATGGGAGCGGAGCCATATATACAGGATGGGAGGGGGAGCGGAGCCATGTATATAGGATAGGAGGGTGGGAGCGGAGCCATGTATACAGGATGGGAGGGGGAGCAGAGCCATGTATACAGGATGGGAGGGTGGAGCCATATATACAGGATGGGAGGGGGGAGCGGAGCCATGTATATAGGATGGGAGGGTGGGAGCGGAGCCATGTATACAGGATGGGAGCGGAGCCATGTATACAGGATGGGAGGGGAGGGGAGCCATATATACAGGATGAGAGCGGAGCCATATATACAGCATAGTTCCGATGGCTTTAGCCCAGTGGCGTAGCAGGGGCGTAGCGTGGGCGGGCGCGGGCGTAGCGTGGGCGGGGGGCGGTCCGCCCAGGCAGCACTTGTGTGGGGCGGCGTGGCAGCAGAAGCAATTCCTCCTCCCACGGAGTCACAGTGCAGCGGCCCGGGACCCTCCGGAGCTGAGCGGCGGGTCGGTGAGTCCACTGTGCGGGAGAGGGGGGACCCGGCCTGAGCAGGCGGCGCAATACTTACCTCTCCCCGTGCCTCCGTAGCTCCGGGCTCCAGGGGGTGCCTGCAGGGCGCCTGCGCTTCCTGTCACAGCAGCGCCGCTGGATGACGTCATCATTCAGCGGCCGGCTGTGGCAGAGAGTGCGGGCGCCGGACAGGTGAGATGTGAGGTGTCTGTGTATCAGTGTGTGTGTGTGTGTGTGTCTGCCTGCGTGTGTGTATGTGAGAGAGTGCTGCGGTGCTGTCTGTGTGTGGTGCTGTATGTGTGATGGTGATGGGGGGAGGCAGTGATGGTGGTGAGGAGGCAACGATGATGATGGGGAGCCAATGATGATGGGAAGGCAAAGATGATGATGATGGGGAGGCGATGATGATGGGCAGGCGATGATGATGATGATGATGATGATGAGATGATGGGGAGGCGATGATGATGGGGAGCCAATGATGATGAGCAGGCAATGATCATGATGATGAGGAGCCAATGATGATGGGCAGGCAATGATGATGATGATGATGGGGAGGCGATGATGATGGGGAGCAATGATGATGGGCAGGCATGAATGATGATGATGGGGAGCCAATGATGATGGCAGACAATGATGATGATGGGGAGGCAATGATAATGATGATGGGGAGACAATGATGATGGGGAGGAAATGATGATGATGGGGAGGCAATGATGATGATAATGGGGAGTCTTTCCACAGTGCCCTTTCCTGAGCCGTAACAGTGCAGAACGCAGCACAGTGCAGAGGAGAGCTCCATATTTTGTATGGAGCATTATATGGGGACCAGTATTCTTTATGGAGCATTATATTTGGCCCATAATACTGTATGGAGGACTATGTGGTGCCCATAATATTGTATGGAGGACTGTAATTATTTTTTGGTTTGGGGGTCACCGCAACATGAGGAACTGTATTGCGGGGTCACGGCATTAGAAAGGTTGAGAACCACTGCTCTAGTATATTGTTGTTTGTAATATCCAGTTGTTCATAAAATTTTTTGATAGGTATTTTGGTGTAACAATGTTTTTTTGGGGAAAACCACATCTGTACCGAACGGTGGCCTTTTAGGCCCCTGCTATTTTTATCATGTACTCAGCAGTATTTTTGTCTCAAGTTAGTTTATTTGTAGTCAGGGTTGCTGGTGGATATTGCCATGTGAGGATATCATATGATTTTGGGAGGGAGTGATACGGCCATGACATCATCTCAGGTTCTTCTGAACACAGTAATGAGCTGTGTAGAGATTACTGAGGACAGTATACACTGTGAGCTAATTGCTGAAGAACCTGTGATGACATGATGTTGGGAGGAAGTCTGACTCATTTTCAGTCTCTTTGTTTCTATAAGAAGCTTGCAAAGGGTAGAGCTTGTGAGCCACAAAAATCCAGACAATTGTACAACACGTAAAAGAAAGTATAAACGGTAAGAGCTGCTGAGGATGAGAAGAAGGGGGCACTTCACCCTTAAGGTACTGCCACACTTAGCGATCTTGTTAGCGATCTCGATAACGACGCAAGCTAACGAAATCGTTGGTGTGATCGCTTTTAGGTCGCTAGTAGCTGCCAAACAGGAGATCTCATAAACGACTCATCAGCGGTCAGCGATCTCTTTAACGACTTTGGCGGTCGTTAGGATCTGTCATTAGCATGTACTGAGCGCTTCTGATTCATAGGAATTTCCAGCATCGCTCCTGCTCTCTGCGTCCTGCTAGCCTGCTTTGCAACTTCTGCGATCCTCTCTGTGACGCAAAAGAGAACTTACAGATATTGCGATCCACTCCGTGACGCTAAACACACATGCGTCACAAACGAGGTCGCTCGTCGTTCGCAAAAGGTGCCAAACACAGCGATATAGGCTCACCAGCGGGACGCCAACAATCAAAAAACGGTCCAGAACGCTAGTGAACGATCAGCGACATCACAGCAGGGGCCACATCGTTGCTACATGCCACACACAACGAGGTCGCTAACGAGATCGCTAAATAGTGACGTTTTAGTGATCTCGTTAGCGATCTCGTTAGCGATCTCGCTTAGTGTGGCATACCCTTTACAGTGTGTCACGCACAACCGATAAGTGGACAACCCTGATTGTGCTTATTGTCTGTAAAGAACATTCTTCAGAAAAGATAACATGTGAAAATTATTTGGAAGACCAATAAAATTGAAAAGAAAAAGTTAGAAAAGAAATGTAACTGCAGCTAGTTTACTGTAGATTTATACCTTTGTATGTTTTTCATATCTTTGTTTAAAATTTGGAAAAAAATGTTTTTTTGGGGTTTTCTGCAAAAAATTATAATTAAAATGTTGTACATTATTCATATCTTATTTTGCAATTTTGAAATAAACTTGTAAAAGTTGTAAAAGATTTGTGACATCACGCATGCTAGGGTTAAAATACAAAGTAAGTGTATCATCTTTAACTTTAGCCCTTTTAGAGATTAATTCATCTTCAACTTGCTTAACTGTTCACAATAACAATAATTTTGACCAGGGGTGTCCAAACTTTTACGTGTTACTTTATAAAGCTCCACATGTACATATTTTTAGTTATAGTAGTTATTTAGTTATTTTTATAGCAAGGTATAAAATAAAAAAAAACATCCTAGTAGTAAATCTAAATTTAATATAAGATTCAGCAAACTATTCTTCACATTACCAAACTGGATTTCAGATTTTCTATTGGCAGTCTTGATACTTTCTTAAAATGTTCCAAAGCTTTAATCAAATAAGGAAGATACATCTGCAAACATACATGGAGTGTTTTCCCTTCTCCGAATACGAATTCCTAGAGATATTACCATCTGTTTGATTACTGTGTTAACACAAATCATACATCAAATATGTCTCTATATGTCAATATCCCTTTTAATATTATTGATGGCCTACAGTTCATGCAGTCTGTACACAACAAACCAAATTCTTACTTATATTGGTATCTGGCTCTGCTGTATAAATAGGAAGATTTATATTTCGTTAAGAAATTGACGTGTCATTTGTAACAGATATACTTACAGTGTGTATAACTATTCGCCCCCTAAAGTTAATACTTTGTAGCTCCTCCTTTTGCAGCTATTACAGCTGCAAGTCACTTTGTATAAGTCTCTGAGCTTTCCACATCTTGCCACTGGGATTTTTTCCCATTCCTCAAGACAAAACTGCTCCAGCTCCTTCATGTTGGATGTTTTGGATGGTGTAGAGATGGGCAAACCCGAACAGTAAAGTTTGGCGTCCATACCAAACATCTACTGTTCCAGCGTGCGGACACCAGGTGTTTGCCACGTTGTCATGTGCATGTGGGTTCAAAATGCTCACTATACCCCTGGATAAAATCCTTGAGGGGTGTGGTTTAAAAAATGGGGTCAATTGTGGGGATTTTCACTGTTTAAGCACATCAGGGGTTCTCCAAACGCGTCATGGTGCTCGACATCAATTTCAGCCAATTTTGCGTTAAAAAAGTCAAATGGTGCTCCCTCCCTTCTGAGGGCTGCCATTTACCCAAACAGTGGATTTCCCCCACATATGGGGTATCGTTGTACTCAGGAGAAATGGCACAACAAATTTTGAGGTCCATTTTCTCCTGATACCCTTATGAAAATCAAAAAGTTTTTGTGAAAAAAGTTAAATGTTAATTTTTTCCTTGTACATTGCTTTAGTTCTCGTGAAGCACTTGAAGGGTTAATAAACTTGAAGGGTTAATAAACTTCTTGAATGTGGTTTTTTGAGCACCTTGAAGGGTGCAGATTTTAGATTAGTGTCACTTTTGGGTACCTTCTGTCATATTGGCCACTCAAAGTCACTTCAAATGGGATGTGGTCCCTAAAAAAAGTTTTGTAAACCTTGTTTGAAAAATTTTTGAAAAATGAGAAATCGCTGGTCAACTTTTAACCCTTATAACATCCTAACAAAAAAAATTATGCTTCCTAAATTGCGCTGATGTAAAGTTGACATGTGGGAAAGGAAATGTTATTAACTATTTTGTGTGACATATCTCTCTGATTTAAGGGCACAAAATTTAAAAGTTTGAAAATTGCTAAATTTTAAAAATGTTTGCCAAATTTCCATTTTTTTCATAAACAAGTGCAAAAAGTCATTTAGAAGAAATTTTAGAAGAAATTTTACAACTAACACGAAGTAAACTATGTCACGAAAGAACAATCTCCCAATCACTGGGATCCATTGAAGTGTTCCAGAGCTATAATCTCATAAAGTGACAGTGGTCAGAATTGTAAAAATTGGCTTGATCATTAAGGTCCAAATTGGCTTGGTCATTAAGTTGCTAAAATGCTACTGTCTGAGACATGTAAAATGTCAGCTCAGCTGTTGCCACAACAAATATAGCTATATAATATAGAGTGCCTTGAAAAAGGATTCATACCTTGTAAACTTTTTCATATTTTTTCCCATTACACACCAAAACTTAAGTGTGTTTTGTTGAAATTTTATGTGATATACAGGTCCTTCTCAAAAAATTAGCATATAGTGCTAAATTTCATTATTTTCCATAATGTAATGATTACAATTAAACTTTCATATATTTTAGATTCATTACACACCAACTGAAATTTGTCAGGTCTTTTATTGTTTTAATACTGATGATTTTGGCATACAACTCCTGATAACCCAAAAAACCTGTCTCAAAAAATTAGCATATCAAGAAAAGGTTCTCTAAACGACCTATTACCCTAATCTTCTGAATCAACTAATTAACTCTAAACACATGCAAAAGATTCCTGAGGCTTTTAAAAACTCCCTGCCTGGTTCATTACTCAAAACCCCCATCATGGGTAAGACTAGCGACCTGACTGATGTCAAGAAGGCCATCATTGACACCCTCAAGCAAGAGGGTAAGACCCAGAAAGAAATTTCTCAACAAATAGGCTGTTCCCAGAGTGCTGTATCAAGGCACCTCAATGGGAAGTCTGTTGGAAGGAAACAATGTGGCAGAAAACGCTGTACAACGAGAAGAGGTGACCGGACCCTGAGGAAGATTGTGGAGAAGGACCGATTCCAGACCTTGGGGGACCTGAGGAAGCAGTGGACTGAGTCTGGTGTAGAAACATCCAGAGCCACCGTGCACAGGCGTGTGCAGGAAATGGGCTACAGGTGCCGCATTCCCCAGGTAAAGCCACTTTTGAACCATAAACAGCGGCAGAAGCGCCTGACCTGGGCTACAGAGAAGCAGCACTGGACTGTTGCTAAGTGGTCCCAAGTACTTTTTTCTGATGAAAGCAAATTTTGCATGTCATTCGGAAATCAAGGTGCCAGAGTCTGGAGGAAGACTGGGGAGAAGGAAATGCCAAAATGCCTGAAGTCCAGTGTCAAGTACCCACAGTCAGTGATGGTGTGGGGTGCCATGTCAGCTGCTGGTGTTGGTCCACTGTGTTTCATCAAGGGCAGGGTCAATGCAGCTAGCTATCAGGAGATTTTGGAGCACTTCATGCTTCCATCGGCTGAAATGCTTTATGGAGATGAAGATTTCATTTTTCAGCACGACCTGGCACCTGCTCACAGTGCCAAAACCACTGGTAAATGGTTTACTGACCATGGTATTACTGTGCTCAATTGGCCTGCCGACTCTCCTGACCTGAACCCCATAGAGAATCTGTGGGATATTGTGAAGAGAAAGTTGAGAGACGCAAGACCCAACACTCTGGATGAGCTTAAGGCCGCTATCGAAGCATCCTGGGCCTCCATAACACCTCAGCAGTGTCACAGGCTGATTGCCTCCATGCCACGCCGCATTGAAGCAGTCATTTCTGCAAAAGGATTCCCGACCAAGTATTGAGTGCATAACTGAACTTTATTATTTGATGGTTTTTTTGTTTGTTTTTCAAAAACACTTATTTTATTGGATGGTTGAAATATGTTAATTTTTTGAGACAGGTTTTTTGGGTTATCAGGAGTTGTATGCCAAAATCATCAGTATTAAAACAATAAAAGACCTGACAAATTTCAGTTGGTGTGTAATGAATCTAAAATATATGAAAGTTTAATTGTAATCATTACATTATGGAAAATAATGAAATTTAGCACTATATGCTAATTTTTTGAGAAGGACCTGTAATAGCACAAAGCATTGATGAAGTGTAAAGGAAATAATACATGGTTTTCTAAATATTTTAAATATCTAAATCTGAAAATTGTGATGTGCATTTGAATTCAGCTCCTTGACTCAGTACTTTGTAAGACCACCATTCTCTGCAATTACTGCTGCAATTCTTTTGGGGTATGTCTCTACTAGCTTTGCACATTTAAAGGTTGACATTTTTGCCCATTCTTCATTGCAAACTAGCTCTAGCTCAGTGAGATTGGATGGAAAGCATCTATGAACAGTAATTTTCAAGTCTTGCCACAGATTCTCAATGGAATTTAGGCCTGGATACTGACTGAGCCATTCAAGCCCATGAATATGCTTTGATCTGAACAATTCTATTCTAGCTCTGGCCGTATGTTTAGGTTTGTTGTCCTGCTGGAAGGTGATTCTCCCAGAAGGTCCCAGTCTGAAGTCTTTTGCTGCCTCCAACAGGTTTTCCTCCAGTATTGCCCTGTATTTAGCTTCATCTATCCTCCTACCAACTCTAACAAGCTTCCTGTCAATGCTGAAGAAAAGCATCCCACTACTTGATGATGGCACCACCATGTTTGACTTTGGTGATGGTGTTTTCAGGGTGAAGTGCATTGCTAGTTTTCTGACACACATAGTGTTTTGAATTTATCTCAAAAAGTTCTACTTTGTTCTCATCTGTCCAGAGTTACTTCTTCTGGAACTGTGGGTTGTAACTCTCAAATTGGCTTCTATCAGGGAGAAATTAAAAATCCTACATCTGGGCAAGAAAAATGAAAAAAGCATATACAGAATGGGAGGATAAGGGCTAAGCAACAGCACATGTGAATCGATCACAGACTGCACCTGAGTCAACAGTGTGATGCAGCAGCAAAAAAGGCAAACACAATTTTGGGTTGCATTAACAGAAGCATACAATCTAGATCATGTGAAGTAACTATCCCCATCTACTCCTCTTTGGTCAGACCTCATCTGGAAAACCTTGTCCAGTTCTGGGCACCACATTTTAAAATAGAGATGAACAAACTGGAGCAAGTTCAGAGAAGTGCAACCAGAATGGTGACCTGTCTGCAAACAATGTCCTATGAGAAAGGGATAGAAGATTTGGGAATGTTTAGCTTGCAAAGTAGAAGACTTAGATGAGACTTAATAGCTGTCTACAAAAATCTCAAGGGCTGTCACACTGTAGAAGGATCATCTTTATTCTCATTTGCACAAGGAAAGACTAGAAGCAATGGGATGAAATTGAAAGGGAGAAGATGCAGATTAGAAATTAGATAAAACTGCTTGACAATGAGGATGTTCAAAGAGTGGAACAGGTTGCCTAGAGAGGTGTTGAGTTCTCCTTCAATGGAAGTCTTCAAAGAAAGGCTGGACAGACATTTGTCTGAGATGATTTAGTGAATCCTGCATTGAGCAGGGGGTTGGACCAGATGACCTTGGAGATCCCTTACAACTTTACCTTTCTATGGTTGCACATGCTAGCCGTGTCCCCTACATGACTTTTTGCAAACCGTAAACGGAACTTATGGTTTACTTTGAAAAATGGCTTTCTTCTTTCCACTCTTCGAGAAAGGTTAGATTTGTGGACAGACTCTCCGACCTGAGCTGTGGATCTCTGCAGCTCCTCTAGAGTGACCATGGGTCTTTTGTCTTCTCTAATTAGTGCTCTCCTTGCTCAGGATGTCAGTTTAGGAGGACGTCCATGCGTTGGTAGGTTTGCAGTTGCGTCATACTCCTTCCATTTTTTGATAATTTAACAAGTCTCGGTGCGCTTTTCTGAGATTGAGCTATTTTTTTAGAATATAATCCTCCTTTACTCTTCTACACAACTTGATATCTCACATCTCTGGTGTCTTCCTTGGTTTTCATGATGCCGCTTGATCCTAGTGTCCTCAAACAAACCTCTGAAGCCTTCACAGAACAGCTGCAGTTATACTGAGAATAAATTACACCAAGGTGTACTCAATTTAATAATTATGTGACTTCTGAAGGCAATTGGTTACTCAGGATTTTATTTAGGCGTATCAGACCATATAATTAGAAAACCATATATAATTTCCTTTATGCTTCACAAATATTTGCTTCTGATTTGCTGATTATATTTGGTGTGATATATCACATGAAATACAAATAAAATGCATTTAAGTTTGTGGGTGTAACATGAAAAAATGTGGAAGAGAACATAGGGTATGAATGCTTTTTCAAGGCACTGTAGCTGGCACCTGTTGTACGTGGAGAGAGCTCAGCTCCTAAGCCAGTTCTACACATGGCGACTTGAACTCTGATGTACGTTTGCCTCATTTTGTGCTACGTCTTTGAATGAGATAGTGCTAATTATTCAAAAGTTCCTGCTACACATATTAGATTGCATTGAATGTTTTGTATAAACTCCATTTCGTACAAAATTAGCATCAAACCATCAATTATGCATAATTTTATCTTAATATTTGATCAAAAACACATTGCTATGCAATACATCCCCTACATATATCCCATGCTGAGAGAAAAACACCTCACAGAATTTCAGAACTCTTTAGAATGATTTGTATGCCTAAGAAGATATTGGAAGACAGGAAGAATGTTAATAGGGCCTGGCATTGCTTTATTAGTAAGGATAAAACATGAGTGACGACTGGTAAATGGCGCTGGCACAATTCATGTTATTTAAATTTCCTCCATACAAAATACTAGGTAGATTTCAGAGTAGGAAATAATTCTAGTTGTACTGCTTTTCCTTCCGAGTGTGTCATTGATCAGTACAAGCAGGTATGCAGTCCAAGACAGACAGGAAAACCTACCAGTAGGGTTGAGCATTCCGATACCGAAACCCGGTTCCGATACCTGAAATCCAATGTAAGTCTATGGGAACAAATATTGGAATTAAAAATATTCCGATATTTTGTTCCCATAGACTTACATTGGATTTCAGGTATTGGAACCGGGTTTCGGTATCGGAATGCTCAACCCTACCTACCAGTCTATTATCCTAATTTATTTAGATTTATGCTGAACGTTACTTTGACATTCTGAATGCAATACAACCTAGCAGACTAGATGTCAGAAGATACATTTGGAGACTAACTCAGAAAGTAAATGTAAAAGTGTATTTTACTATGTGAAAAACTTTAGTATTGGACAATAAAAAGTCTGATATCATTAGTGCTTCAATTTCACCATTTTCAAAAAGTCTGCTTGTGGTCGAAGAATGGAGACTGTCTTGTTTACATCTATAAATATGGAAACCACATGTTCTACCGACACAGTAAGGCTTTGTTCACATGACCATAGTGTGAATGGTCTATGTATTGTCCACAGTAGAAACTGACAGCAGTGGGACTAATGTAGTTCAGATGACTGTTTTTTTAGACCATGAGGAAGTGGTGTATCCTCTTGAAGCATGGCATCCTCCTGTAAGATCATGTAGACTTGTCATACAAGCTGTTGACTGATCCTACTGCTTTCTGATTTTTTTCAATAAAGTAAGAGGACTTTGTCCAGTGAAGACTGCAATCTGTAAGTAGTCTATTCATATAACTTCATTTTTTTCTTATCTATTAGTCAGGCTGAAGCTGGTTGTTGGTGTCTTTACTATTACTTTCCATATGGGTATGAGCTACCCTTTCATTACATATGAATACGAATGCCACATGGAGGATAATACAAATGAAAAAATGTCTGTTTTACTGGATGAAAATCGGATAATTTTTTACATGCTTGTGTGAATTTAGCCTAACAGCACTGCTGAATAAATGCTGGATGGTGGAGGTGGGTCTTTGGATGCAGATA
Organism: Oophaga sylvatica; assembly: GCA_033576555.1. NCBI lineage: Eukaryota > Metazoa > Chordata > Amphibia > Anura > Dendrobatidae > Oophaga > Oophaga sylvatica. The sequence goes on along the minus strand of JARQOD010000002.1, from coordinate 279,715,013 downwards.
CCTTTGAAATTGTGACTATGTTTGGCATCACTTTCTCCTGGACTCACGGGTCCCATAGTGGCCAGTTGGACTGCTACTATTGCCAATTTGATATTGTATTACAAAAATAGAATTTTTATTCAATTTACTAACAGTATATGAGAAAAGAAAAAAAAATTCTTACGAGGCTTTTTTTTCCATCTTGGCCCATTGAAGTTCTTGGAGGACATTAATAGAATCATTTAAAATATAAAGTTACAAATGTAATTATAATAGCACAGGATGCAATAAAATTGAATATCCTTTATTACAACTCTGTGTTGCCATGGTAATTTTATCAACTATTATTTTACTAATGTGACTTTTTCATACAAAAAGATTGTTTTCTTTATAAAAGGTATTTCTCTAATGGTACAATTACCTTTCACATGGCAATTGTGCAGGTTTATTTTTACCTTCTGACCTACAAGCATCTTTCCTACAAGCAATTAGTATGTAAAAGACAGCTAGCATTCATAAAATGAGAGATCATAACAGCCGCCAAACACAAAGGCTAAATGTGACCAGAGGCACATTGAACTGTTCAGTGATATCATCTCCTCAGTATGGCACAGTCTCATTATCATGAAATAATTGCATTGACAAGATGACAGGTATAAAATATTATCATAGCCGTAAAGCCATTGGAGGAGCTGTACCTTTAGTTCTTTTTTTCCATTAAAAAAACAACGAACATATCAATAGAATTATTATATATCTAAAACATAGATTAGTAAGAGGTATTAATAAGAGAAGTTTAGTATCGGATCCAAACTTCAGCATCATATGCAGTAATCCAAGTGATGACCATAAATATAAGTAAATGGTAAGAGTATTCAACGAGAACCTTTGACCCGGATGTTATACCCCAAACTAAGAACATGTATGTAAGGGCACTTAAATGAAAAACCAATCCTTCCTTTATATGGGTATTTTTGTTGTACATAGGTGGGGAGTGGACTTTGTATTCCAATAAATGTGATTATATACCATAATGTCAATAATTACATATATGTGGTGCCTCCCTTTGGAATTGTGTTTTTCTTCTTATCATTTCTGTATAATGCATTATACTTTGTCCTTATATTGTATGTATAGAAAATTGTTCTTGATGATATGCTGGGGAGGAGTTGACCTGAGGATGTTCGGGTTTGGTTAAACTTTAGTTTAAAGTTTGATTCAGGCATCAGTGTTTGACCCTAACTTGACCTTGAACCTGAACCCAATAGAAATCAACGGGGATCCTAAGTTCGGTGCTTTAAAATTGATGTAGAATAGTTATAGCAAGAACTAGGGGGCTGCGAAAAGAAGTAAAATGGGGGTAAGAGAAGAACAATTGCCCTGCAATAAAATATGGATAGGGAAATTACTTAAAATAATATATAATAAAAAAATAAAAAATAATCTTGAACCAGGAGGTGAAGGTCAAAGTGGAGAGGTGGAGCAATGCCTTGTGTGTGTAGTTTACTGTATCTGTTAATAAATAAAAAAATAAATGCAAAAACAATGTGGGGTCCCTTTTATTTTTAATAATTGTTGCTCGAACCAAGTGATAACTATAATGGGAGTCAATGGGAAAACCAAGCTTTTTTTCTGGCAGACCCTACAAAAAGGTCTGGAGGGCAGTGAAAATGTTGGAATGGATGGGAAAAGTGCTGAATGGATGGAGTACAGCATGGGGAAGACCCCTGGAAGCATCTCTGACTCCCAGATCACTGCTGAAAATAATGGTGTCACATTTTTACTTTAAGGAGTAACAATAAAACATTCCAAACATGCATTTTATAGGAAAAAAATGTTAAGAAACATGTTTTCCTATATAATGACTTGAATAAAATGCACAATTTAGAAATAATGTAAAAAAAATATAATTTAGGTAGACCAAATAGTTTTTTTTAATTAAAAAATAGGAAATTTCAGTTTCATTTATGAAGGAAGCAAGAACAGCAAAACATAAGGGATACAGATACACCCTGAATTAAAAGTAAAGGAGGGCCTCATACACATTCTGTTCAAATTGTCATGTGTTGGTACTCCTAGACTCATAAAGGCTATGCACTTTTATAGCAACGAAATGTACCCAAGAAGAAATAATTCCATATGGGTGACCAATATGATACCGATAAATTAGAAAAAAGTCTTTTGAGACTTATATAGCAACTAAACATACCCAAGAAGATGTAATACTTTCTAAGTGAGCAATAAGATACCGATAAATTTGAAACAAGTTTTTTGAGCCTTTTATAACATCACATACTTCATAAAAGTCCGATCCATCAATAAATGAAGTAAGTAAATCTGATCGGTAAAAGCGTAACTAAAATAAAATCAAAACACCAGAATTACTTTTTTTGGCATTGCAACATTACTATAATACTGTAGGTGATCAAAATCTACGTCAAAATGGTATCAGTAAAAACGTCAGCTCAGGACTCAAAAAGTAAGCTCTCACAATGCCCCAGATTCCAAAAAATGAGTACGTTATGCGTCTCGGAAATTGGTGACATAAGCAAAAAAAATTTTTCCTACAAATTTCCGAATTCTTTCACCACTTAAATAAAAAAAAACATACATGTTTGGTATTTACGAATGATTACTGACCTGCATAATCATATTACCAGATCAATTCTATTGAACTTAGTTTAAAAAAAAATAAAAATAATTGTGAAATTGCACATTTTTGCAATTTTAACTCACTTTAATTTTTTTTCTCTCTTTCCAGTGCATCATATAATAAAATGAATGGTGTCATTCAAAAGTACAAAGCACAGAAAAAAAGGAAACTTATGGTTCTTGGAAGTAGGGAAAGAAAAAATGAAAAAGAAAAAATGAAAAATCGCCCAATCTCTCTCACACTGAGCCACCACTTCCGGCTCTGATTAAGCCTGAGAGGATTCTGCACAAAAAGGTGACAACTAGTTATGAGCGAACGTGCTCACCACTACTCGTTACTCGCCCGAGTATCACGGTACTCGGTGTAGTTTTATATATAAGGAATATATATATATATATATATGGAATAGAGAACACACTTACCATATGACATATAACATACATTAGTAATGTTTTTTCTGGTCACTACATAGTCGGCAAACACCGAGCATTTCAGGGATTACTCGGCGGGAACTCGGGTCTTCACTCAGCTTTTTTGGCAGACTCTACAGACCCAATCACAATGCAGGGATTGTATGCCAGGCAATGAAACGCCGCAGTCATCTTTGTTGTGGTCGTGCTGTGATTGGCTGGCCGCACTGCATCATCCAGGGTATAAGAGACTGGATGCCGTCCTGCTCGCCGCATTCAGCTCCGGATTTATATAGTGTAGGGAGAGCTGCTGCCGAGATAGGGTCAGAATTGGGGATTTATTAGTTAGTGTGTGGTCTACCACCGTAAACTACTCAAATCCAGATAACCCAACAGTCCTTCTAAGGACTAATTCCGGAGTATATAGCTTCCAGTGTTTGGTAGTCAGGGTAGTGTACGTCGCTCTATACACATCAGTGCAAGGCCTGTAGGCACTGTATGTGTGTACAGTCATGGCCAAAAGTTTTGAGAATGACACAAATATTATATTTTCACATGATCTGCTGCCCTCTGGTTTTTATGTGTGTTTGACAGGTTTTTATCACAGACAGAAATATAATAATTGCAAACATATGAGTAACAAAAGCTTATATTGACAGTTAGAATGAGTTAATGCAGCAAGTCAATATTTGCAGTGTTGACCCTTCTTCTTCAGGACCTCTGCAATTCTCCCTGGCATGCTCTCAATCAACTTCTGGACCAAATCCTGACTGATAGCAGTCCATACTTGCACAATCAATGCTTTCATTTTGTCAGAATTTTTAGGTTTTTGTTTGTCCACCCGTCTCTTGATGATTGACCGCAAGTTCTCAATGGGATTAAGATCTGGGGAGTTTCCAGGCCATGGACCCAAAATCTCTATGTTTTGTTCCCTGAGCCATTTAGTTATCACCTTTGCTTTATGGCAAGGTGCTCCATCATGCTGGAAAAGGCATTGTTGATCGCCAAACTGCTCTTGGAGGGTTAGGAGAAGTTGCTCTTGGAGGACATTCTGGTACCATTCTTTATTCATGGCTGTGTTTTTAGGCAAGACTGTGAGAGAGCCGATTCCCTTGGCTGAGAAGCAACCCCACACATAAATGGTTTCAGGATGCTTAACAGTTGGCATGAGACAAGACTGGTGGTAGTGCTCACCTTGTCTTCTCCGAATGAGGCGTTTTCCTGATGTCCCAAACAATCGAAAAGGGGATTCATCAGAGAAAATAACTTTACCCCAGTCCTCAGCAGTCCACTGCCTGTACCTTTTGCAGAATATCAGTCTGTCCATGATGTTTTTTCTGGAGAGAAGTGGCTTCTTTGCTGCCCTCCTTGAGACCAGGCCTTGCTCCAAGAGTCTCCGCCTCACAGTGCGTGCAGATGCACTCACACCTGCCTGCTGCCATTCCTGAGCAAGCTCTGCACTGCTGGTAGCCCGATTCCGCAGCTGAAACACTTTTAAGAGACGGTCCTGGCGCTTGCTGGTCTTTCTTGGGCGCCCTGAAGCCTTTTTGGCAACAATGGAACCTCTCTCCTTGAAGTTCTTGATGATGCGATAGATTGTTGACTGAGGTGCAATCTTTCTAACTGCGATACTCTTCCCTGTTAGGCCATTTTTGTGCATTGCAATGATGACTGCACGTGTTTCTTTAGAGATAACCATGGTTAACAGAAGAGAAACAATGATGCCAAGCACCAGCCTCCTTTTAAAGTGTCCAGTGGTGTCATTCTTACTTAATCATGACAGATTGATCTCCAGCCATGTCCTCATCAACACCCACACCTGTGTTAATGGAGCAATCACTGAAAAGAGGTTAGCTGGTCCTTTTAAGGCAGGGCTGCAATGATGTTGAAATGTGTTTTGGGGGATAAAGTTCATTTTCTAGCCAAATATTAACTTTGCAAGTAATTGCTGTTAAGCTGATCACTCTTTATAACATTCTGGAGTATATGCAAATTGCCATTAGAAAAAGTGAAGCAGTAGACTTTGTAAAAATTAATATTTGTGTGATTCTCAAAACTTTTGGCCATGACTGTATATAGATCATTGCATACATCAAGAGGGTCCATTCCCTTCCTGTGTTCTTTTGCTGCTGCTGCTATTTGTATGATATATTGGCCGTATATAGCTAGCCCGAGGTGTAATTGGAAAAAAACAGGCCACACATTTTTTAGTGTGGTATCTCCGTGCCAGCTCATATCTGTGCATGCTCAAAGTTTGGCCAGTTTACAGCACTATGTTGCTTTTTTAAATAAAACAACCCACATATTTTACAGTGTGGTATATCTGTGACACGCATCATACATTTGTGTGCTACAAATTTGGGCATTGTAGGCCTACCTATTCTAGTGTTTTTGCTGTCTGTTAAGGTACTCAGTGGCACCAATTGGCTAAGCAAAAAAACATTTGTAACTACAGTCCACATATTTTAAAGTGTGGTTTTCCCACACACTTATCACATACAAGTTTGCACCCAATTCAGCCATTTGCAGTGAGCGTGTATAATATTCGAGTCCATTTACAATGGGCAAGGCTCGTGGCAAGGGACGGGGACGTGGCCGTGATGGTCATGGTGCATGCCGAGGCAGAGGCCGTGGTCAAGCTAAAATTGGGCCAACACAAACACCCACATCTACATCTTCTCACTGGAACTTAGTTTTCGAAGTCCTAGGGGACCACAGCCTAGACAGCACTATTGAAGCCAGAGCAGTGTGAAAAGGTTGTTGGTTGGATAGCTGATAATAATTAACGTTACATGGCCACCACCACCAGCACCCTGTCTTACACACGGTTAAGTCTGAGTAGCAGTGGCCTGTGAATATGGCTAGTATATTCCTTACCCTGATCCTCCTTCCTCCCACCATGCTTAGTGCCCTGAGACAACTGATCCCACATTTGGACACTCCGAAGAGCTGATCACTTTTCCATTTATATATTCGGGCCTCTAACCCGGTCCACTTGAAGCAGGGCAAGATGAGATTCCATGTAGCGATGCCCAAATATTTGAGAAGCCACAGTCCAAGGAATGGACGATGATGAGACATATTTGCCAGAAAGTCAGTAGTAGGACCAGGGTGCGGAAGTGGAAGATGTGGTGGATGATATAGTAACTGACCCAACCTGGCAGGAGGACAGCAGCACACAGGGGGAGGGAGGCATAGCACCCCTTCAGGCAGGAAGAAGCCGTGTGGTGGTTGCAGACAGAAGGAGGGCAACCGCTCCCCATAACACCAACATGATGACGTTGCCAGTCCAACTGTTAGGTCTTCCCAAATCTGTTTTTTTAAAGACTTTTTCAAAAATTAAAAAAATTCAGGCCACATATTGAACAGTGCGGTATCACTGTCAGACGTCTCATGTATTGTGGACCCTAAATTTTGGCAATTCAGGCCTATATTCCACTGTATTTGCTGTCTGTTATCCTAGTTCTTTACACTATTTTTGGGTACAAATACAGCCCAAATATTGAACAGTGTGGTATCTCAGTAAAAATACTTTTGTTTCAAGTTGTTATGGCTGCTTCATGATTGTCTTAAATGATCCAACTACTTCCACCATCATCATTTTCTGCCTAGCATCTGTTACTGCGCAGATAGAAATTCTGAGGAGCAGAGGGTGAACGCTTGAGCATTGTTGTACTCTGTCTCTGGATTACGAAGGCGAAATGTTCTAGATCAAATCATGAACGGAAGAGCCGCAGGAAGAGCAAGGGGCCAGAAATCGCAACTACTGAAGCCTGGTGCTCCTGGGCTGGATTCTGACAAGCCATCACCTACTAATACTGAACTTGTTGGCAGATGATGTCAAAAAGGAGCCCCTGCATTTTCTATAATAGAAGCTAGAGATTGTGACATTTTGGCTGCATTTAAAGAGGTGTCAATTGGACAGCGTGGTGGTTGTAGATGTGACTTGTACACCACCACCTGAGATGCAGCCTCTCCACCAACCGAGGTGCCACAACCCAAACTTCTGTCTCTTCCCCATTATCACACAGAATGTAAGTCCGCAAGGACAAGGTCCTCTCCCCTCTGTACCAGTCTGTCATTTTAATTTTGTTAACTGTAAACTATATCTATTACTTTGTATGCAACCCCTTCTCATGTACAGCACCATGGAATAAATGGCGCTATATAACTAAATAATAGTTATAATAATACTATCCAACATGTTATTGAATAAAAATCTTGTTTTTCTGACAACTCTGTTCTGCAGTTCACTAAGTATGTGAAATTGTAGCTAAACCACAGTGGGTCATGTTGCCTACAGTCCCGAGATGTTATCTAGATCCGTAATCTCTCCTCTACTTTACAAGCATGATGAATTAATTGGAAAAGCACGGGGTATTGATGGTGCTGTTGTTTTTTTGCCAAAGAAAATCAATAAGATCAATGAGGTGGGTTAGCTGCACACGGAATGGAGAAATATTAAAGATGAAAATTTTTACATTTGAGTTTAAACACATTTCAACAATTAATTTTAACTTTTACAACATTATATTCAGAAGTATTAAAGAAAAAGAAGAATATATTGTGAAGCAAATAGGTATGAATAATTATTATCACCCAAATGATGTTACATAAGTCAGAACATACACAACCTATCACTGGGGAACTGATTTTCCACTGAAAATTAAAAGTATGAGACTACTAGTGTCATGTTGTGGATTGATATGAGCCACAAAGTCCTTCAAAGTGACATTGTTCTGGATGTAATGTACAATTTTCTCTGGAAAATTGCAAGAATATGGCTTCAATGATGCTTGCATTAAAGAACTGATTGGCCAGATATGTACGGATTCAGGATGACCGGGCTGCGGGTACCTGTGCTGCGACCGGGTCCAGTACTGTCAAGGCTGCATTCCCTGTTTCCCAGGGGAAGGAAAATGGGAACGGACAGGTCCCATTACCCATGAAAAGGGGACATGTTTAGACAGGGAACCTGTGCGGAAGGTGTGGGAAAAAAACGAAAATCATGAGTGAGTCCCCTGCTGTGAGCGTGTGAGCATGAAGGGGGGCAGTGCAGTAAGCATCCGAAACCCCGATGCTACGGTGAACTGCAGCAGACAGATAGATCCGGTGACCTACAGGCAGGGGGCCAGCTTAATACAAAGCGGGCATGACAGCATAGATTTTTAGCGCAGACAAGCAGCGCATAGGAGGCTGAGCAGCATGCACTGTTCTTAGAGCACTGGCGCTACAAAGGACTGTTCCAGTTGGCTCCCGCCACTAAAAGTGGTAATGCCATTTTGTGCAGTGCTGTGTGCCTAGTGATCGCCAGAAAGCGAGGAGTCGTGCGCTCCTTGACCGTGAGTACAGCACACGTGCGCAGTACAGAGAGCCAGGTCATGTCACGTGTTCAGCGTGGATAACCAATAATTATAAGGCACAGAGGAATGACAGAGGATGCTGGTATGGTCACCAAGTTACTCCCTCAGCATTTTCACAAAATTTTCACTCCTTGTGAGAGTCCACTGCGCCTCAGGGCCAGGTCGATGGGAGGGTCTGAGAAAACTCTCCCCAAACTTTGCCAGTGTTCCACTGCCTTTGCTGGATTGGAGTTGTGTCTGTCTCGCCTGTACTCCTTGCTTGGCCAAAAAACTGTAACCTCCACTGCCACTGTTTTCATTTGGGATTTTTTTTAATAATTCCGCAAGAAGGGCCCTCTGGTCCTCCAACATTTTAGTACACCTGTCTGCCTCTGGAATAAGAGATAGAAAGTTCTCCTGGTAGCGTGGGTCTGGAAATGTCACCAATCAGTATTGCCCATCACCCAAAATTTTGAGAACGTGAGGGTGACGGGAAAGGCAGCGGAACATAAACTCAGCTATGTGTGCAAGACTGCTAACAGTCAATACTTCCGTGTCCTCACCAAGAGGACGACTGACCATGCTCTCCTCCTACTACTTGTCCTCAGGCCTCCTCGACTTTTTACTAACCTCAGTAATATAATTGTAAATACATTATTGTAAAAACACCCCTGTAGTTTTTATCTCCCCACCTCATTGTAGATTTTAAGATGTCACGAGCAGGATTTTTTTGGGGGGTTTAATTATTGATATCGTTGTTACTTTGTGTAGATTGTAAGCTGTCGATTTATTTCTGTATAATTATTGTATTATTGTTATAGTTGTTACTTAGTGTAGATTGCAAGCTGTGACGAGCAGGGTCTTTTTATTTTGGTTTAATTATTGTATTATTGCTATCCCTGTTACTTAGAACTGTTGTTTTTCAAAAGGTTAAACTGTAAATATGCTTGCACTATATAAATAACTATAAATATTCAGATTAGAACACAGAGAAGCAGGATGGAGACGTTAATGATGGCGTCATTTACGCTCACCATCTTGTTGGATTCCTCAAAGTTTTGGAGGATTGTACATATGTCTGACATCCATGTCCACTCCTGAGATCTTATGTGTGAAGTCAAAACTGAATACCGACAACCTTGTTGATGCTGGTAGACTAGTCACCAAATGCTCTCTTCTGCTCACAAATCCTTTAAAAACATCTGCAGTGTAGAGTTCCAATGCCTGGGGACATCACACACCAGTTGATGAGCCAGAAGCTGCAAGCGCTGCTGAAGCACGGCAAGGGCGGATGAAGCTGTAGCTGACTTTTTAAAATGGGTCCGCAAGAGAGTTGTACTTTTCTTAGCAGATCTGGCAGCTCCATGTCGCTTTTCAGAAAACGTTGAACAATGAGGTTAAGTGCCTTTGCCAGGCATGTCACGTGTCTGAGCTCGCCTTGACAAAGAGCAGCCACCAGGTTCCAACCATTGTCACACACCATCATGCCTGGCTGTGGGTTCAGCGGTGTCAGCCACAGATCTGCCTGCTCTTTCAGAGCTGTCCACAACTCTTCATCATTGTGCGTTTTGTCACCTAAGCATATTAGCTTCAGCACAGCCTTTTGCCACTTTGATGAGGCAGTGTTGCAGTGCTTCCAGTGTTTGACTGATGTGATACTTTTGGAGATGGAGGCTGAAGAGGAGGCAAAGGAGGAGGAGGAGGTGCAGGATCTGTAGACTCTGGGGGCAACCCAGATTGATGGAGGGCCCGCAATACTAGCGGTTGGGAGGACGTGCACATACCAAGGTCGGAGTGGGTCCTGGCTTCCACTATGTTAACTCAGTGTGCCCTCAGTGAGATGTACCATCCCTGACCACAAGCACTTGTCCACGTGTTTGTGGTTAGGTTGAGTTTCCAAGTAACAGCATTGTGGAGGGCATGGGTAATGTTGTGGGCAATGTGCCTGTGCAATGCCAGGACAGCACACTGTGAAAAATAGTCCCACTTGTTCGTGGCCTTGGGGTGATCCTCGACTCTGCCCTCTCTTTCAAGCTACATATCCAAGCCCTTGCCTCTTCCGGGCCCACTACATCTCAAAAACATTTCCTGGATCTGTACATTCCAAGAAACTTATTCTCTCTGGCCTCCCTTCTAGCACTCTTGCACCTCTCAAATCTATCCTAAACTCTGCTACCAGAGTAATCCAACTGTCCCTCCATTATTTCCCAGCCTCTCCTCTCTGCCCTTCACTGCCTTCCTATTGCCCATAGGAAACAGTTCAAAAGCCTAACTGTGACATACAAAGCCTTCCAGAAACTGTCTCCTCCATACATCTGTGACATCGTCTCCCAATGTCCGACTGGCTCATGACTTATTCAACGCTAATCCAGTGTGCCGTCAGCAAGATGTACTGTCCCTGCCCATAAGCAATTGTTCATGTGTCCGAGGTTAGGTGCACTTTCCCTGTAACAGCATTGTTGAGGGCCCAGGTAATGTTGAGGGAAACGTGCTTTCTTGTGTATCATCCTTCTTTTCTGCTCGGTTTCAAAAAGTGGACATGGACAAATCAGAATACATCATCTTTCAACCATCTCACGCCTGAGTAGACATGAGAGCTGTGTATGCATCATTCGGTACCACTTTAGTAAGAGGGTAACTTAGCCCTAGAGAAAATGATTTTCCAGACATTCACGGCCTTTTTTGCACTTTTTTGCATTTGTGATCTTCTTCTTCTTGGTGTGCATGTGGTAAATTTCAAAGTCATCATCAATACCATAATCACCAGAGGAAATCTGGTGTTTCCAAGGGTCGTTGTTATGTACGTTTAGTGGCATTCCTTTAACGGTGTTTGTTACACTATGACAAATAATTTTCTGACCTGCATGAAACCAATTCTGGTAATTGATGGTGGCTAAACGATGAATCATTGTAGGCTGTATCCTGGATCTCATACCTCCCATAGCCACTGCTGTTATTAATCATGTACTTTCCCTTTCCTGTCATCACCATGCCCCTTTTCCTGATCACTTCATCCAACGAGTCGTCGGCTATATTTTTAATAAAAACCTGCACCTTCCCAGCAGCAACTGTGTAGGAAACCATGTTACAGTTCTGCAAGGTGTTTATGATGCCCCTAAAAAAAAACATTTACACACTATGTTGATATCTACCCCCAGGGGGAAATGATTGCCAGCCAGTGTATGTGCATTCCAAGTCTAGGAGAATTGCTCCTTTAAATTGGGCATAGTTTTTAATCAGGCCTTCCGACATGGCTCATCCTCCACCGCCACTAGATCACCAGGGTTAATGTGTTCCATGCTGCTACCACCAGTGTCGAATTCCTAACAAAGGTGGGGTGTTATGCTGGGCGTAAAATACTTGTTGTGGAAAAGGTTGAGCTGTACCCCACAGGGGAAAATGTTTGCCAGCCAACACACTTATTGTATGGGCATTCCAAGTCTAGGAGACCCGCTCGTTTTTAATGGGACATTTTTTTATGAGGCCCTCCTACATGTTTCTTCCAAGGGGGGATTGGGGTTATTGAGGTGCATATGACTTGGTAGGAGGGAAAGTCTTGCAGTCAATGCATAAGAAAACAGAATGGGAGTACAAAACGAATAATGCGAAGTGGGTTTTCCTGGGCCCATCCAGTACCTGGGTTCAAAGGCTTATTGGGGTGTATATGACTTGGTAGCAGGGCAGGCTTTGCGGTCAATGCATAAGAAAAGAGTATGGGAGTACAAAATGAATAATGTGAAGTGGATTTTCCTGTGCCCATCCAGTATGTGGGTTCAAAGGCTTATTGGGGTGCATATGAATTGGTAGCAGGGCAGGCCTTGCAGTCAATGCATAAAAAAACAGAATGGGAGTACAAAATGAATAATGTGAAGTGGATTTTCTTGGGCCCATCCAGTACCTGGGTTTAAAGGTATATTGGGGTGCATATGACTTGGCAGCAGGGCAGGCCTTGCTGTCAATGCATAAGAAAAGAGTGTCTGAATACAAAATGAATAATGTGAAGTGGATTTCCCTGGACCCATCCAATACCTGGGTTCAAAGGCTTATTGGGGTGCATATGACTTGTAGCAGGGCAGGCCTTGCAGTCAATGCATAAGAAAACAGAATGGGAGTACAAAATGAATGATGTTAACTGGATTTTACCGGACCCATCCAATATGTGGGTCAAAAGGCTTATTGGGGTGTATATGACTTGGTAGCAGGGCAGGCCTTGCAGTCAATGCGTAAGAAAACAGAATGGGAGGACAAAATGAATAATGTGAAGTGGATTTTCCTGGGCCCATCCAGTACCTGGGTTCAAAGGCTTATTGGGGTGCATATGACTTATAGCAGGGCAGGCCTTGCAGTCAATGTATAAGAAAACAGAATGGGAGTACAAAATGAATAATGTGAAGTGGATTTTTCTGGGCCAATCCAGTACCTGGGTTCAAAGGCTTGTTGGGGTGCATATGACTTGGTAGCAAGGCAGGCCTTGCAGTCAATGCATTAGTAAAGAGTATGGGAGTACAAAATGAATAATTACTTACGGTTTGAATGATTACGGATGATTACTTACCGATCACTATTGCTGGCCAGGAGGTGGAAATGGTTGAGAGCTACAAATATTTAGGGGTTCACCTTGACAGCAAACTTGACTGGAGGTGTCATACAGAGAAGGTTCACAAGAAGGGAATGAGCAGACTGTACTTTCTGCGGAAGCTCAGGTCGTTCAATGTGTGCAGCAAAATGCTGGAAATGTTCTACCAGTCCATTGTAGCAAGCGCCATCTTTTTTGCTATCATTTGCTGGGGCAGTAGTGTGCGAGTAGCTGACGCTAATAAACTCAACAAACTTATCAAGAAGGCAAGCGCGGCTGTTGGCCTCCATCTTGACTCTTTTGAGGAAGTAGTGGAGGATAGGATTCAAAAGAAGTGCAGGGCTATAATGAACAATAATACACATCCACTATTTGAGCTGTTCTTGAAGCAGAAGAGCACATTCAGCAGTCGTCTAATCCTTCCAAGGTGCAAGAAGGAGAAATTCAGGAAATCGTTTGTGCATACCGCTATGGGGATGTATAACAATTCACTAAGGGTGAAAGATGACTACGACCTAGGACTGGTGCACTAATGGAAATGATTAAAGATTTGTGTACCTTTGTTTGTTACGTATTGTGGTTTGTCATGTGCAAATCTGTGTCTAGTAATTACTCTATGTAATGCTGTTTGTAATGGTTTGTTTGTAATGCTGTTGTAACGCTGCTGTGATACCATAATTTCCCTCGGGATCAATAAAGTGTATCGTATCGTATGGTAATAATGTGAAGTGGGTTTTCCTGGTGCCCATCCAGTACCTGGGTTCAAAAGCTTATTGGGTGCATATGACTTGGCAGCAGGGCAGGCCTTGCAGTCAATGCATGAAAAACAGAATGGGAGGACAAAATTAATAATGTGAAGTGAATTTTCCTGGGCCCATCCAGTACCTTGGTTCAAAGGCATATTGGGGTGCATATGACTTGGCAGCAAGGCAGGCCATGCTGTCAATGCATAAGAAAATAGTATCTGAATACAAAATGAATAATGTGAAGTAGATTTTCCTGGACCCATCCAGTACCTGGGTTTAAAAGCTTATTGGGTGCATATGACTTGGTAGCAGGGCAGGCCTTTCATTCAATGCATAAAAAAACATAATGTGAGGACAAAATGAATAATGTGAAGTGGATTTTTCTGGGTCAATCCAGTACCTGGGTTCAAAGGCTTATTTGGGTGGATATGACTTGGTAGCAGGGCAGGCCTTGCATTCAATGCAACATTTTTTATGGAAGCCCTCCTGGACATCTCGTGAAAGGGGTATTAGGGTGCGTCGTTATTCTTGGCAGCCTATCCACTCACTGCATAGGCAATAACAGTTTAGGAGACCCACTGTTTAATAATGGCCCTTTAAGCAGATTAATGCTGCCTGATGCTCCTGTAAAAATAGGCTCTGTGTCTTTAAGAGTCCCTCTTTCATAAATGAAACAAGATATGTCTGCTTATATGTCACACACCACATGGCCAGCTAGGGTTGGTAAATGTTACAATGACATTTTTAAAATGAATGCATTTGTTTTGGTTAAAAGCAATGCTAAAGTTGCAAAACGCCTCAAAAACGCTGTGTGTGAACATATCCGAAGTGGTGGAGGAACATTTTTGTTTTGGGTTAATTATTTTGGCTTAGATAAAAGTCATTAACCTGGAAAGGATGTTCCTTAACATATTTCCCAGCAAAATACATTTCGGTTTCGTTTTTGTGGGTTTTTTGGTGCGCCTGTAAAAAGGGCGTGAAACTCTGACAACATTGTTTAAAGCTGTGAACTAGGAGTCAGAAATACTTCCAGGGGCAGTTGCCATGATATTTCCGTGTCATTTGAGCAGTGTTTCCATCATTTTCAGATGTTTTTAGACCTTAAAAGGACCCCCGGGGGATAGCGGTAAAAATGCTTGGGTCTCCCATAGACTTACATTGGGCTCGTTGTTCTGTCCGTGTACCCGAGTATTCCAATTTGCTCGACCCGAGCAACGAGCTCCCGAGCATTTTAGTGCTCGCCCATCACTAGTGACAACAATTTCAGTGCAAGATTTCAACATGAGCATGGGGATCACAGGATGCGACAAGGACCGGATGGGTGACTGTGAAGAATAAGCATTTTTATAACTTTTTAACGTTAGGATTGTCCTTTATAGTTCAGTAAAATAGTGGCCACTGGCTGCCATTTTGCTGGATCTGGGCTGAAACAAATGACTAAAAATCATCATTTTTGCAAATGTGGATTTTTGCAAAAAAAGCAGACTTCAATTCCACTCAATTTTTTTTTCTTATCTCTAATAGTAATCCCTAACAGATTTACCTGGAAACAGATTCTGTATTTTTTCTGGATTACAAGAAGGGCTCCAGAGATCTCAGTTGTGCATGCACCACCTCCATCAGCCATTTTCTCAGAGTCCACTGCATTGAAAGCGAGGAAAGTGCGTGAGCGCCAGGCTTTTATAAAATGTAGGCCGAGCACTAGCACCACTGAATACCACCTCCTATCAGCCACCTCCTATCAGCCTGGGGCATACAGCATCTCCTGCCTCCACTGCCAGCTTCCTGCATCAGCCACCCTGCCACCTGGGACCCTGCTCCACCACTGTTGCCCCCCAGGTAAGCTACCGTAAAAGTGGATTATAAGATGCTCCACCATTTTATTAAAAAAACGTTTTTCCCATTTTCCTCCCCAAAATTTGGAGTGCGTTTTATAATCCGGTGCATCTTATAATTGGCAAAATACAATATGTCTCTTGACATTAAAGTGTCATTGCATTTGATGTCTTGTAACTTTCCCTGATCCCAACCTAAACGCATCCGCTTGCTCAAATAATCTTAGTAGGGCCCCGTTACACGCTTCAATATCCCAGCGATCCCACCAACGATCCGACATGGATGGGATCATTGGGACATCGTTAGCTGATTGCTGGTGAGCTGTCACATAGGCAGACTCACCAGCGTTCAGGACCAGCGAGCACGCTGATATCCAGGGTAAACAGCGGGTAACGAAGCGCCGCGCGGCGCTTAGTTACCCGCTGTTTACCCTGGATACCAGCTCCCAGCGTCTGCTGTATGGCGCTGGGAGCTCGCTGATCGTTGGTCTCCCGCTGTCACACGCAGCGATGTGTGCTGCCCAGCGGGAGACCAACGATAGATTTATGGTCCAGTACATTCTGCAACGATTAACGATCAGCCGACTGATCGTTGATCGTTACTACGTGTCACATGCAACGATGTCGTTTCGACATCGCTGCAACGTCACCAAACCGGTGACGTTGCAATGATATAGTTCACGATATCGTAGCGTGTAACGAGGCCTTTACACTTTTCTATCAAATATATACAGTAACACAGAACAAATGGTGTGTAACATCCAAATCAATGTTCCCTTGAGACAACTTTAATAAAGCTTTCTTTTACTATGTGAACTTTGAAATTATGGAAAGAAATTGTGAAACTTGGACTTCTTTATAAGACTTCTAAACAGACATACAGAGGTACCTCCATGATTAAGACCTGTTCGGGTTGAAACATGTTGGTTTATATGCCTTTTTTATAATAATGAGTGTATCCAAATAGCCTGACCTTCTTGTTACCTGTTTTTTAATATGAAGAAATAAACGGATGTTTTAAGAAACCTTGGATTTCCTGGAATCATTCGTCCAAAGAGGCGCTGGATGTTAATGATTTTACTTACACTTTGGGTTCAGTGCTGTGTCTCTAGCACTGTCCTGGTCTCTTTTGATTGTCTTATGTCACTTAAGCAGTGCTGCAGCCAATCACTGAGCTTAGCGGCTCATGTCTAGATCGGCAGAGGCGCTGAGCTAAGTGACAGGCCGAAGCGCTGTTGACGTGACGTCACCACCGAAGCCTTTGCACAATCACCAGATGCACACATTACTGGACTGGGGGATGGGTAAGTAAAGTGCATTTTGCTTTCTTACAACAATGTGAGCCAGCAGGCAAAAGTTTTCTGAAAGGGGACAACTCATTTAATTCTATTCATGAACTGTAAAATGGTGTGCCATTGGCAAAAGGGCGCAGATGTGAGTAGCAACAATCTAACAGCACTGTAGCAAAACTAAATGAATACAATCATGAGTGGCGTATTTCATGAACCATGGCGTGCCAAGATCCTATAACTGTTCTGCATAGCTATATAATAACTCTATTGTCAATCCACATACATACTTAGTAATTGGGATTTAGCAATGTTTGTAGGCAAACTGTTAACTACAGCTGAGACAGTCCACGACCTTTCTGCCTGATTTAATATCATTCTTAACACTGAACTATTTGGCATGATTTTATGCTGCAATATTTCGTGATTTTCTGATCCAGGATCTGATATTGGTACCTATGAGTAGGTTGAAAAGTTTGTAAGCTACTGCACTTGAATTATGCAGAAACACAAAATTCTAGCTTTAATGTGACATCCTGAAATGACGGGCTGCATTGTTAGCGGTATGAGTTTTCAGTGATATTTTTTTTTATATACAACTTTTTGAACATTATGGTACAGTTTTATAGTGTGGGTCCTACCAGATACAGCAATACAAAACATGTAATTTTTTGTTTTCTTTAGTTTTTACATAAAACAGCATTTTTAGAGCCAAAATATTTTTCCGATATTTTTTCATACTTTAATAAGATTTTTTTAATTTTGACGAATATTTTTCTTTTTTTGGCCCCTATTTGGCCCCATCCTGTAATAATGTTCTGAATTCTTGCCCCCATCCTGTAATAATATCCCCTTTTTTGTGATAATGTCCCCCATCCTATCATAATGTCACTACTTGTAACCCTCATCCTCTATTAATGGCCAACATCCTGTAATAATGTTCCTGGTCCTTGCCCCCATCCTGTAGCAATGTCCCCCATCCTGTAATAATGTCCCTCTTCCTGTCATAATATCTCTCATCCTGTAATAATGTCCCCCATCCTGGCCTCCATCCTATAATAATGTCCCACATCCAGTAATAATGTCCCACTTCATGTAATAATGCCCTCCATCATCTAATAATGTCCTTGTTCCTGGCTTTCATCCTGTAATAATGTCCCACATTGTGTAATAAAGTCCGCCAATGCTATAACAATGTCCTCCTTCCTGGCCCCTACCTTGTAGTAGTGTCCCCCTATCCTGTAATATTGTCCCCCTTCCTGCCCCTCTTCACAAACACATTAAAAAAAGGAAAAAAAATGACTCTTCTCACCTGTCCTCGCTCCCAGGGCCAAAAGCGTTCTTTTTATCATCCACAATTGGCAGTGACATCGTGCGCTGCCCGCGAGGGGCACTCTGACGTCAGCTGCTGGCCTTTTTATAGGCTGGTGGCTGGTATAGGCATTCCAATGCAGAGAGCCTGTTGACTCTTTCCACCACAATATATTTCAACAGAATGTGTGTCTGAGGACATCTGAAAAAAACACTGGTATCGGTGGGCACTCTTCCTCCCTTGAACAGGAAGCAATCATCTCAAAACGTAGTCTTGGGGCCACATGTTTAACACCCCTGTACTGTAATACTGCCGATGTACAGCAGCTTACAGCATATGTAAACATGCAACCACATGCAATGTATGTAGCATAATAATAATAATTTTATTTCTATAACTCCAACATAGTCCGCAGCACTTTACATTATAAACGGGACTTGTACAGACAATAGACATTACAGCATAACAATAAACACAGATCAAAATAGATACCAAGAAGAATGAGGACCCTGCTCGCAGGCTTACAATCTATGAGGAAGAAGGGGAGACACGAAAGGTAGATGGTAACAATTGCTTTCATTGTTTGGACCAGTCATAGTGTACGAATCGGGTGTTCATGTAATGCTGCATGAACCAGTTAACAGCCAAAGTATGTAATAGTACAGACACAGAGGGCTAGTTAAATGCATAAAGCGGGTGAGAACATGATGCGAGGAACCTAATTATGGTAAAAAAAAATTTTTCAATGGGCCACACAGGGATAGTTAGGTTAATGCATTGAGGCGGTAGGCCACTCTGAACAAATGTGTTTTTAAGGCACGCTTAAACTGTGGGGATTGGGGATTTATCATATTAACCTGGGTAGTGCATTACAAAGAATTGGCGCAGCACGTGAAAAGTCTTGGAGATGGGAGTGGAAGGTTTTGATTATTGAGGATGCTAACCTCAGGTCATTAGCAGAACGGAGGGCACGGGTAGGATGGTAGGCTGAGACAAGGGAGGAGATGTAGGGTGGTGCTGAGCCATGGAGTGCTTTGTGGGTGAGGGTAATAAGTTTCTATTGGATTCTGGAGTGGATGGGTAACCAGTGTAATGACTGGCACAAGATAGAGGCATTGGTCTAACGATTGGTAAGGAATATCATCCTGGCTGCAGCATTCAAGACAGATTGGAGAGGGGAGAGTTTGGTAAGAGCAGACCGATTAGTAGAGAGTTACAATAGTCCAGACGAGAATGAATAAGAGAAACAGTAAGAGTTTTTGCAGATTCAAAAGTAAGAAAAGGTCTAATTCTAGAAATGTTTTTGAGGTGGAGATAACAAGAGCGAGCCAGTGATCGGATGTGGGGTGTGTGGGGGTGAATGAAAGCTTGGAATCAAGTATGACCCCAAGACAGTGGCATGTTGCTGGCGAGTAATGGTGGAACCACACACGGAGATGGCAATGTCGGGCAAAGGCAGATAAGTAGAGGGAGGAAACACAAGGAGTTCCGTTTTTGACAGGTTTAGTTTCAGATAGAGGGAGGACATGATGTTGGAGACAGCGGAAGACAATCACTGGTGTTTTCTTAAAAGTGAGGCGTGATATCGGAAGAACTGTATAATTGGGTGTCATCAGCATAGAGATGAAACTGGGAACCAAATCTACAGATTGTTTGTCCAATAGGGTGGTATACAAAGAGTAGAGGAGGGGGCCTAGGACTGATCCTGGAGGAACCCCAACAGTAAGGGGAAGATGAGAGGAGGAACCAGCAAAAGATACAGTGAAGAAGCGATCAGAGAGGTAGGAGGAGAACCAGGAGAGAACGGTGTCCTTGAGGCCGATAGAGTGTAGCATAGTGAGGAGGAGCTGATGGTCCACAGTGTCGAATGCTGCGGAGAGATCCAAGAGATTTAGCATGGAGTAGTGACCATTAGATTTAGCAGTTAGTAGATCATTAGAGACTTTAATGAGGGCAGTTTCAGTAGAATGTAAAGAGCGGAAACCAGATTGAAGAGGGTTGAGAAGAGAGTTATCTGTGAAATAGCAGATAAGACGGGTGTGGATCAGGCGTTCCAGGAGTTTAGAGATGAAGGGAATATTAGAGACAGGTCTATAGTTAGCGGCACAGTTTTGGTCGAGGAATGGTTTTCTAAGTAATGGATGTATAATGGCATGCTTAAATGAGGAGGGAAAGATACCGGAAGAGAGAGAGAGGTTGAATATTTTGTTAGGTGAAAGGTGACAGCAGGGGAAAGGGACTGGAGGAGATATGATGGAATGGGGTCACTGGTGAAAGTGGTAGGGTGAGAAGATGCAAGGAGCCTGATTACTTCTTCTGTTACTGGTTCAAAATCAGGGAGTGAGCTAGATGCAGTGAGGGAGGCAGGACAATGCATGGTATGAGGAGTTTGGGAGATAACTTCCTGTCGGATATGGTCAGAAGGCATGCAGGGAATATTAATAAGATTAGAGGGGTTTCTGAGTGTAGCAGTTGGGAGGTTTGACTTGCTATAACATGTGGGGCTGGGATTTGGAGCAATATCTCCTGCGACTAGGAGGAGGATAGAAAGAGTGAACAGATGGTTAAGTGATTTGTGAGAGCGTCTCATATGTTGGATGGTGGGACTGAATGGATCTGTGCTGTTTAGCAATGTGAAAAGAGCGTGAGTGCTATACATTGGAGAAGAAAGGACAGAGGGGCTGATATGGATGGAGTGCAAAGAGTTAATGCAAGGGCGGTGGATATGAGTGAATGCAGCAGACAGGATATAAATTATACAAATGCATATGGTAAATATGTGTTGTAATTCAAATGTAGAGAGAATAGATTAATTTATTTGTCTTACCTGTCTACTGCCCCATCTAACTGCCATGTTTAACTGCCAAGTACTTTGATACATGTACTTCGATTAAAAGCACATAAATGCTTCCCCAGGCTATGTCTGAATATATAGAAGGCAAGTTCTAAGATCTTACTTTTTTTTTTCATTAGCAATCAAGCTAAGTTGACACAGCAGGACACAATACATGCAGTGAGCAGATAAACAAGTGTCCAGGCCAACATGGATCTTAAACCACTTTGAAAAATTTACTTGACGTCATAGCTTAAGGGGACAAGCAGAGTAAGTTGAAATAGCTATATACCTTTAAAAATGCTGGCTAAAATGAATAGCTGTCCCTGGTGGCATGCAGGATTCGGTGCAGAGATTAAATACCATTAAATATGCTGGGTAAAATAAATAGCTGTGGCTGGTAGCAGAATAATATATTTACATTGCAATTCTCAAACCTAGTATACTTATTGTCACAATTTCAAAATATTTATGCCTTTGTATAGTGGCAAATATAAGTATAACATATACATGACAAAAACATATAAGTGCAAAATCTAAAAGAAAAAAGGCGGCACTCATCGTAAGTGCTTTGGTTGCTTTACTAAATATAAAATAGCAGCTCACATCATATGGGTGGACATTGGTATATTTAGTCAGTCTATAGCTTACTCTTGATACTAAAGACATGTATGGGAAACAACTAGAGATAATCAAATGTTTTCAAATTCAAATTGACAGGTTTTACAAATTTTTCTCAAAAAACTAGATTTGCAGCAAATCGATTTGCGCCTAATCTCAAAACTGCAAAGCTTTTAATTGTCTGAAAAATTATTATTTTTTTAACATCCTGAAGTTTCCTAGGACTATATAGAACCTCTTTCAAGCTTTTTAAGGCAAGCACAGCCGGATATAGGCAAACAGATTGTAACTGGTTGTAACCAAATGCATGTTTAACCCCTTCCCGACCTTTGACACAGCGTATGCGTCATGAAAGTCGGTGCCAATCCGACCTATGACGCATACCCTGTGTCATGAAAGGATCGCGTTCCTGCGGGCCGGGAGACCGGGTCACTCAAAGGTCACCCGACCCGCAGGCACAGGACCCTTTGTGCTTCACCACAGGGGGTTGGCTTAACCCCCTCGTGGCCACGATCGCTCCGATTGGCTGTTAAAAGTGAAACAGCCAATCAGAGCAATCTGTAATATTTCACCAATTTAATTGGTGAAATATTACAATCCAGCCATGGCCGATGCTGCAATAGCATCTGCCATGGCTGGACACCGAGCCCTGACCCCCCCCACACGTAGTCACGGCAGCAATCGGCCGCTGCCACCAAAAGATGGCCCCACCTTCCGATCCCCCCCTAACCTTCCGACCCCCCTACTCACCTCTCCCGGTCCACCGATGTCCCTGGATCGGTCTCGGCGTCCGCCCGGGCCTCTTCATGGGCGCCGGCATCTTGGAAAATGGCGGGCGCATGCGCAGTGCGCCCGCCGGCCGGCGCATGCGCAGTGCGCCCCCCAGTGTCCAAAAGTTTATTTTGATCACTGTGATAAACTGTCACAGTGATCAAAATTAAAAAAAAGTAAATGAACCCCCCCTTTATCATAGGTAGGGACAAATAAAAAAAATAAAGATTTTTTTTTTTTCCTATTAGGCCCTGTGCACACGTTGCGGATTTTGCTGCTAATCCGCAGCGGATTTTGCTGCTGATCTGCAGCGGAATTTGCTGCTGATCCGCAGCGGAATTTGCTGCTGATCCGCAGCGGATTTTGCTGCTGATCCGCAGCAGATTTGGCGCTGCGGATCCACAGCAGATCCAGAAACCATGTACAGTACAATGCAAATAAATGGTAAAAAAAAAACGCTGTGCACATGCTGCGGATTTTTCAGCGCGGATTTGCTGCGGTTTTAAATCCGCAGCATGTCAATTCTTTGTGCGGATTCCGCAGCAGTTTTACACCTATTCCATTATAGGTGTAAAATCGCAGGGAAATTTTACCTGCGGATTTTAGAAAAATCTGCAACATGTGCACGGGGCGTTAGGGTTAGGCTGGGTTCATATTGCATTATGGCAGTCCGTTAGATGGACTGCGTTTCACCGCGGTATAACGCGGTGTAACGCAGTCTGTTAACGCTGCCATTCACCCCATTTGTGTGCGCATCGCAACGCATGCTGAAACGCGGCATGCGTTCGCGACGTGCCGTCATTCAGTGACGGAGCCTCGGACACGGGCTGCAGCGTCTGGGCTCCGTCACCGCTAGCACAGATGAATCATCTGCTGATTCATCTGCTCTAGCGGGTATAGCATAACGCGATCGGGTTATGCTATACCGTTACCAGCCCGTCAACGCTACGTGTTGAACGGGCTGGTAAAACACAATATGAACCCAGCCTTAGGGTTAGGGTTAGAACTAGGGTTAGGGTTAGCATTAGGGTTAGAATTAGGGTTATGGTTAGAATTTGGGTTAGGGTTGGAATTTGGGTTAGGGTTGGAATTTGGGTTAGGGTTGGAATTTGGGTTAGGGTTGGGATTAGGGTTAGGTTTGTGGTTAGGGTTAGAGTTAGGATAAGTGTTAGGGGTGTTTTGGGCTTAGGGTTGGGATTAGGGTTAGGCTTGTGTTTAGGTTTATGGTTAGAGTTGGGATTAGGGTTAGGGGTGTGTTGGGGTTAGGGTTATGGTTAAGGTTTGTATTAGGGTTAGGGGTGTGTTGGGGTTAGGGTTGGGGTTAGGGGTGTGTTGGGGTTAGGGTTGGAGTTAGAATTGAGGGGTTTCCACTATTTAGGCACATCAGGGGTCTCCATACGCGACATGGTGCCACCATTGATTCCTGCAAATTTTGCGTTCAAAAAGTCAAACAGTACTCCCTTTATTCCAAGCCCCGACGTATGCCCAAACAGTGGTTTACCCCCACATATGGGGTATCAGCGTACTCGGGAAAAATTGCACAACAACTTTGGGGGTCTAATTTCTCCTGTTAACATTGGGGAAAAAAATTGGGGACTAAAAAATTATTTTTGTGGAAAAAAATGATTTTTATTTTCACAGGTCTGCGTTATAAACTTCTGTGAAGAACTTGGAGATTCAAAGTGCTTACCACACATCTAGAGGAGTTTCTTGGGGGATCTAGTTTCTAAAATGGGGTCACTTGGGGGGGTTTCTACTGTTTAGGCACTTCATGGGCTCTGCAAACGTAACATGACGCCAGCAGACCATTCCATCAAGTCGGCATTTCAAAACGTCACTACTTCCCTTCCGAGCCTCGACGTGTGCCCATACAGTAGTTTTCTCCCACATATGGGATATCAGCGTGCTCAGGACAAATTGGACAACAACTTTTGGGGTCTAATTTCTCCTGTTACCCTTGGGAAAATAAAAAAATTGGGGACTAAAGATCATGTTTGTGGAAAAAATATGATTTTTTTATTTTCATGCCCGAGCGTTATAAACTTCTGTGTATCCCTTGGGGGTTCAAAGTGCTCACCACACATCTAGATAAGTTCTTTGCTTGGTCAAGTTTCCAAAATGGGGTCACTTGTGGGGAGTTTCTACTGTTTAGGCACATCAGGGGCTCTGCAAACGTAACATGACGCCCGCAGACCATTCCATCAAAGTCGGCATTTCAAAACGTTACTACTTCCCTTCCGAGCCCCAATGTGTGCCCGAACAGTGGTTCCCCCCCACATATGGGGTACTAGCGTACTCAGGACAAACTGGACAACAACTTTTGGCGTCCAATTTCTCCTGTAACCATTGTGAAAATAAAAAATAGAGGGCCAAAATATCATTTTTTGAGAAAAAAAAAATGATTTTTTTATTTTCACGGCTCTGCGTTATAAACTTCTGTGAAGCACCTGGGGGTTCAAAGTGCTCACTATGCATCTAGATAAGTTCCTTGGGGGGTCTAGTTTCCAAAATGGGGTCACTTGTGGGGGAGCTCCAATGTTTAGGCACACAGGGACTCTCCAAATGTGACATGGCAACCGCTAAATATTCCAGCATATTTTCCATTCAAAAAGTCAAGTGGCGCTCCTTCCCTTCTGAGCCCTGCCGTGCACCCAAACAGTGGTTTATGACCACATATGAGGTACCTGTGAACTGAGGAGACATTGCCCAACAAATATTAGGATCCAATTTATACTGTTGCCCATGTGAAAATGAAAAAACTGAGGCTAAAAGAAAAATTTTGTGAAAAAAAAGTACTTTCTTTTATTTACGGATCAATTTGTGGAGCACCTGGGGTTCAAAGTGCTCACTATGCATCTAGATAAGTTCCTTATGGGGTCTAGTTTCCAAAATGGGGTCACTTGTGGGGGAGCTCCAATGTTTAGGCACACAGGGACTCTCCAAATGCGACATGGCAACCGTTAAATATTCCAGCATATTTTCCATTCAAAAAGTCAAATGGCGCTCCTTCCCTTCTGAGCCCTGCTGTGCGCCCAAACAGTGGTTTATGACCACATATGAGGTATCTGTGTACTCAGGAGAAATTGCCCAACAAATTTTAGGATCCAATTTATCCTGTTGCCCATGTGAAAATGAAAAAAACTGAGTCTAAAAGAAAATTTTTGTGAAAAAAAAGTACTTTCTTTTTTTTACAGATCAATTTGTGAAGCACCTGGGGGTTCAAAGTGCTCACTATGCATCTAGATTAGATCCTTAGGGGGTCTAGTTTCCAAAATGGGGTCAATTGTGGGGGAGTTCCAATGTTTAGGCACACAGGGACTCTCCAAATGCGACATGGCAACCGCTAAATATTCTAGCATATTTTCCATTCAAAAAGTCAAATGGCGCTCCTTCCCTTCTGAGCCCTGCTGTGCGCCCATACAGTGGTTTATGACCACATATGAGGTATCTGTTTACTCAGGAGAAATTGCCCAACAAATTTTAGGATCTATTTTATCCTGTTGCCCATGTAAAAATGAAAAAATTGATGCTAAAAGAAAATTTTTGTTGGAAAAATTAAAATGTCCATTTTTTCCTTCCACGTTGCTTTAGTTCCTGTGAAGTACCTGAAGGGTTAATAATAGTGTTGAGCGATACTGCTCGATATCTAAAAATATCGGATCGGAATGGTATCGCCGATATCACTAAATATCGTCGAATTCCGATTCCGATACCGGAAGTCCAATGTAAGTCTATGGGAACAAAATATCGCAACTAAAAAAAACCTTTATTTCCTTGTAAACACTAAATATACACACATAGAATACATATATATATATATACATGTCATTGTGACATATATATATACATATATGTATAGTTTATACACTTATACATAGTAAAATATCCTCTGATTCAATTGCCGGGTAAAGCCGGCTTCTGTGAAAAGACAGAAGCACCCGACATGAAATGACACTTGGTGTACATAGGGTTAACCATGTCTTTTCATGTCCTTTGCTATCTGATTTGCACAAACAATTACATCAGTCTATGTGTGCAAAA
>JARQOD010000002.1:279620441-279688505 GCA_033576555.1 Oophaga sylvatica | reverse complement strand
GTGGTTTTTTAAAAAAAAAAAGCAATTCAATTCCCCAATTTTTTTTTCTTTCTTAATGAACCCAAACGTTTTGGCAATTTGTTTTTTCTGGTTTAACAAAAGGGGCCCAGAGATCTCATTTTGTGCATGCACCACCTCCATCAGCCATTTTCTCAGAGTCCACTGCATTGAAAGCGGGAAAGTGCTGAGCGCCGCTTTTATAAAATGTAGGCCAAACACTACACCACTGAATACCACCTCCTATCACCACCTCCACAGCCTGGGATACAGCATCTCCTGCCGTCACTGCCAGTTTCCTGCATCACCACCCTCCCACCTGGACCCTGCTCCACCACGTTGCCCCCCAGGTAAGCACCGTAAAAGTGGATTAAAAACTCCACCATTTATAAAAAAAACTTTTTTCCCCTTTTTCCCCTCCCCAAAATTTGGAGGCTTTTATAATCCGGTGAAATCTTATAATTGGCAAAATACCATATGTCCTTGACATTAAATGTCATTGCATTTGATGTTTGTAACTTTCCCTGATCCCACCTAAACGCTTTCCGCTTGCTCAAATAATCTTAGTAGGGCCCTTACACCTTAAATATCCCAGCGATCCCACCAACATCCGACATGGTTTGGGATCATTGGACTCGTTCTGATTGCGGTGACGTCACCATGGGCCCGGACTCACCCGTTCAGGACCACGACACGCTGATACCTGGTAAACAGCGGTAACGAGCCCGCGCGCGCTTAGTTACCCCTGTTTACCCTGGAAACCGCCCCCAAACGCTGCTGTATGGCCTGGGAGCTCGCTATCGTTGGTCTCCCGCGGCACACGCACGATGTTGGCTGCCCAGCGGAGACCAACGAAGATTTATGGTCCATTAACATTCTGCAACGATTAAACATCAGCCGACTGATCGTTGATCGTTACTTTGTCACATCAACGATGTCCTTTTCGCATCGCGCAACTCACCAAACCGGGGACGTTTCAATGAATAGTTCACGATATCGTAGCTTAACGAGGGCCCTTTACACTTTTCTAAACAAATATATACAGTAACACAACAAATGGTTTTAACATCCAAAACAATGTTCCCTTGAGACAACTTTAATAAAGCTCTTTTACTATGTGAACTTTGAAATTATTTGGGAAAAAAATTTTGAAAATTTTGGGCTTCTTTAAAAGACTTCTAAACAGACATACAGAGTACCTCCATGTTAAGGGCCTGTTCGGGTTGAAACAAGTTGGTTTATATCCTTTTTAATAATAATAGTGTATCCAAATAGCCACCTTCTGTTACCTTTTTTAATATGAAGAAATAAACGGATGTTTAAGAAACCTTGGATTTCCTGGAATCATTCGTCCAAAGAGCGCGGATGTTAATGATTTTACTTACACTTTGGGGTTTAGTGCTGTGTCTCTACACTGTCCTGGTCCTTTTGATTGTCTTAAGTACTTAAGCAGTGCTGCAGCCAATCACGAGCTTAGCGGCTCATTCAGATCGGGAGAGCCTGACTAAGTGACAGGCCAAGCGCTGTTGACGTGACGTCCCACCGAAGCCTTTGCACAATCACCAATCACCCATTACTGGACGGGGGATGGTAAGTAAAGTGCATTTTTGCTTTCTTACAACAATGTGACCAGCAGGCAAAAGTTTTCTGAAAGGGGACAACCCATTTTAATTCTTATTTAGAACTTTAAAATGGTGTGCCATTCAAAAGGCGCAAATGGAGTAGCAACAATCTAACAGCACTGTAGCAAAACTAAAAAGAATACAATCATGAGTGGCGTATTTCATGAAACCCTGGCGGCCAAGATCCAAAACTTTCTGCATACTATATAATAACTAATTGTCAATCCCATACATACTTATAATGGATTTAGCAATTTTTGTGGCAAACTGTTAACTACAGGAACAGTCCACGCCCCTTTTTGCCTGATTTAATACATTCTTAACACTGAACTATTTGGCATGATTTTATGCGGGAATATTTCGTTATTTTTCTGATCCAGGATCTGATATTGGTCCTATGAGTAGGTTTAAAAGTTTGTAAGCTACGCACTTAATTATGCAAAACACAAAATTCAAGTTTAAGTGACATCCTAAATAAGGGCTGCATTTTTAGCGTAAAGTTTTTTTAGTGATATTTTTTTTATATACAACTTTTTGAACATTATGGTACAGTTTTATAGTGTGGGTCCTACCAATACAGCAATACAAAACATGTAATTTTTTGTTTTCTTTAGTTTTTACATAAAACACATTTTTAGAGCCAAAATATTTTTTCCGATATTTTTTCATACTTTAATAAGATTTTTTAATTTTACGAATATTTTTTTTTTTTTGGCCCTATTTTGGCCCCATCCTGTAATAATGTTTCTGAATTCTTGCCCCCATCCTGTAATAATATCCCCTTTTTTGTGATAATGTCCCCCATCCTATCATAATGTCACTACTTGTAACCCTCATCCTCTATTAATGGCCAACATCCTGTAATAATGTTCCTGGTCCTTGCCCCCATCCTGTAGCAATGTCCCCCATCCTGTAATAATGTCCCCTTCCTGTCATAATATCTCTCATCCTTAATAATGTCCCCCATCCTGGCCTCCATCCTATAATAATGTCCCACATCCAGTAATAAGTCCCACTTCATGTAATAATGCCCTCCATCATCTAATAATGTCCTTGTTCCTGGCTTTCATCCTGTAATAATGTCCCACATTGTGTAATAAAGTCCGCCAATGCTATAACAATGTCCTCCTTCCTGGCCCCTACCTTGTAGTAGTGTCCCCCTATCCTGTAATATTGTCCCCCTTCCTGCCCCTCTTCACAAACACATTAAAAAAAGGAAAAAAATGACTCTTCTCACCTGTCCTCGCTCCCAGGGCCAAAAGCGTTCTTTTTATCATCCACAATTGGCAGTGACATCGTGCGCTGCCCGCGAGGGGCACTCTGACGTCAGCTGCTGGCCTTTTTATAGGCTGGTGGCTGGTATAGGCATTCCAATGCAGAGAGCCTGTTGACTCTTTCCACCACAATATATTTCAACAGAATGTGTGTCTGAGGACATCTGAAAAAAACACTGGTATCGGTGGGCACTCTTCCTCCTTGAACAGGAAGCAATCATCTCAAAATGTAGTCTTGGGGCCACATGTTTAACACCCTGTACTGTAATACTGCCGATGTACAGCAGCTTACAGCATATGTAAACATGCAACCACATGCAATGTATGTAGCATAATAATAATAATTTTATTTCTATAACTCCAACATAGTCCGCAGCACTTTACATTATAAACGGGACTTGTACAGACAATAGACATACAGCATAACAATAAACACAGATCAAAATAGATACCAAGAAGAATGAGGACCCTGCTCGCAGGCTTACAATCTATGAGGAAGAAGGGGAGACACGAAAGGTAGATGGTAACAATTGCTTTCATTGTTTGGACCAGTCATAGTGTACGAATCGGGTGTTCATGTAATGCTGCATGAACCAGTTAACAGCCAAAGTATGTAATAGTACAGACACAGAGGGCTAGTTAAATGCATAAAGCGGGTGAGAACATGATGCGAGGAACCTAATTATGGTAAAAAAAAATTTTCAATGGCCACACAGGGATAGTTAGGTTAATGCATTGAGGCGGTAGGCCACTCTGAACAAATGTGTTTTTAAGGCACGCTTAAACTGTGGGATTGGGGATTTATCATATTAACCTGGGTAGTGCATTACAAAGAATTGGCGCAGCACGTGAAAAGTCTTGGAGATGGGAGTGGAAGGTTTTGATTAGTGAGGATGCTAACCTCAGGTCATTAGCAGAACGGAGGGCACGGGTAGGATGGTAGGCTGAGACAAGGGAGGAGATGTAGGGTGGTGCTGAGCCATGGAGTGCTTTGTGGGTGAGGGTAATAAGTTTCTATTGGATTCTGGAGTGGATGGGTAACCAGTGTAATGACTGGCACAAGATAGAGGCATTGGTCTAACGATTGGTAAGGAATATCATCCTGGCTGCAGCATTCAAGACAGATTGGAGAGGGGAGAGTTTGGTAAGAGCAGACCGATTAGTAGAGAGTTACAATAGTCCAGACGAGAATGAATAAGAGAAACAGTAAGAGTTTTTGCAGATTCAAAAGTAAGAAAAGGTCTAATTCTAGAAATGTTTTTGAGGTGGAGATAACAAGAGCGAGCCAGTGATCGGATGTGGGGTGTGTGGGGGGTGAATGAAAGCTTGGAATCAAGTATGACCCCAAGACAGTGGGCATGTTGCTGGCGAGTAATGGTGGAACCACACACGGAGATGGCAATGTCGGGCAAAGGCAGATAAGTAGAGGGAGGAAACACAAGGAGTTCCGTTTTTGACAGGTTTAGTTTCAGATAGAGGGAGGACATGATGTTGGAGACAGCGGAAGACAATCACTGGTGTTTTCTTAAAAGTGAGGCGTGATATCGGAAGAACTGTATAATTGGGTGTCATCAGCATAGAGATGAAACTGGGAACCAATCTACAGATTGTTTGTCCAATAGGGTGGTATACAAAGAGTAGAGGAGGGGGCCTAGGACTGATCCTGGAGGAACCCCAACAGTAAGGGAAGATGAGAGGAGGAACCAGCAAAAGATACAGTGAAGAAGCGATCAGAGAGGTAGGAGGAGAACCAGGAGAGAACGGTGTCCTTGAGGCCGATAGAGTGTAGCATAGTGAGGAGGAGCTGATGGTCCACAGTGTCGAATGCTGCGGAGAGATCCAAGAGATTTAGCATGGAGTAGTGACCATTAGATTTAGCAGTTAGTAGATCATTAGAGACTTTAATGAGGGCAGTTTCAGTAGAATGTAAAGAGCGGAAACCAGATTGAAGAGGGTTGAGAAGAGAGTTATCTGTGAAATAGCAGATAAGACGGGTGTGGATCAGGCGTTCCAGGAGTTTAGAGATGAAGGGAATATTAGAGACAGGTCTATAGTTAGCGGCACAGTTTTGGTCGAGGAATGGTTTTCTAAGTAATGGATGTATAATGGCATGCTTAAATGAGGAGGGAAAGATACCGGAAGAGAGAGAGAGGTTGAATATTTTTGTTAGGTGAAAGGTGACAGCAGGGGAAAGGGACTGGAGGAGATATGATGGAATGGGGTCACTGGTGCAAGTGGTAGGGTGAGAAGATGCAAGGAGCCTGATTACTTCTTCTGTTACTGGTTCAAAATCAGGGAGTGAGCTAGATGCAGTGAGGGAGGCAGGACAATGCATGGTATGAGGAGTTTGGGAGATAACTTCCTGTCGGATATGGTCAGAAGGCATGCAGGGAATATTAATAAGATTAGAGGGGTTTCTGAGTGTAGCAGTTGGGAGGTTTGACTTGCTATAACATGTGGGGCTGGGATTTGGAGCAATATCTCCTGCGACTAGGAGGAGGATAGAAAGAGTGAACAGATGGTTAAGTGATTTGTGAGAGCGTCTCATATGTTGGATGGTGGGACTGAATGGATCTGTGCTGTTTAGCAATGTGAAAAGAGCGTGAGTGCTATACATTGGAGAAGAAAGGACAGAGGGGCTGATATGGATGGAGTGCAAAGAGTTAATGCAAGGGCGGTGGATATGAGTGAATGCAGCAGACAGGATATAAATTATACAAATGCATATGGTAAATATGTGTTGTAATTCAAATGTAGAGAGAATAGATTAATTTATTTGTCTTACCTGTCTACTGCCCCATCTAACTGCCATGTTTAACTGCCAAGTACTTTGATACATGTACTTCGATTAAAAGCACATAAATGCTTCCCCAGGCTATGTCTGAATATATAGAAGGCAAGTTCTAAGATCTTACTTTTTTTTTTCATTAGCAATCAAGCTAAGTTGACACAGCAGGACACAATACATGCAGTGAGCAGATAAACAAGTGTCCAGGCCAACATGGATCTTAAACCACTTTGAAAAATTTACTTGACGTCATAGCTTAAGGGGACAAGCAGAGTAAGTTGAAATAGCTATATACCTTTAAAAATGCTGGCTAAAATGAATAGCTGTCCCTGGTGGCATGCAGGATTCGGTGCAGAGATTAAATACCATTAAATATGCTGGGTAAAATAAATAGCTGTGGCTGGTAGCAGAATAATATATTTACATTGCAATTCTCAAACCTAGTATACTTATTGTCACAATTTCAAAATATTTATGCCTTTGTATAGTGGCAAATATAAGTATAACATATACATGACAAAAACATATAAGTGCAAAATCTAAAAGAAAAAAGGCGGCACTCATCGTAAGTGCTTTGGTTGCTTTACTAAATATAAAATAGCAGCTCACATCATATGGGTGGACATTGGTATATTTAGTCAGTCTATAGCTTACTCTTGATACTAAAGACATGTATGGGAAACAACTAGAGATAATCAAATGTTTTCAAATTCAAATTGACAGGTTTTACAAATTTTTCTCAAAAAACTAGATTTGCAGCAAATCGATTTGCGCCTAATCTCAAAACTGCAAAGCTTTTAATTGTCTGAAAAATTATTATTTTTTTAACATCCTGAAGTTTCCTAGGACTATATAGAACCTCTTTCAAGCTTTTTAAGGCAAGCACAGCCGGATATAGGCAAACAGATTGTAACTGGTTGTAACCAAATGCATGTTTAACCCCTTCCCGACCTTTGACACAGCGTATGCGTCATGAAAGTCGGTGCCAATCCGACCTATGACGCATACCCTGTGTCATGAAAGGATCGCGTTCCTGCGGGCCGGGAGACCGGGGTCACTCAAAGGTCACCCGACCCGCAGGCACAGGACCCTTTGTGCTTCACCACAGGGGGTTGGCTTAACCCCCTCGTGGCCACGATCGCTCCGATTGGCTGTTAAAAGTGAAACAGCCAATCAGAGCAATCTGTAATATTTCACCAATTTAATTGGTGAAATATTACAATCCAGCCATGGCCGATGCTGCAATAGCATCTGCCATGGCTGGACACCGAGCCCTGACCCCCCCACACGTAGTCACGGCAGCAATCGGCCGCTGCCACCAAAAGATGGCCCCACCTTCCGATCCCCCCTAACCTTCCGACCCCCCTACTCACCTCTCCCGGTCCACCGATGTCCCTGGATCGGTCTCGGCGTCCGCCCGGGCCTCTTCATGGGCGCCGGCATCTTGGAAAATGGCGGGCGCATGCGCAGTGCGCCCGCCGGCCGGCGCATGCGCAGTGCGCCCCCCAGTGTCCAAAAGTTTATTTTGATCACTGTGATAAACTGTCACAGTGATCAAAATAAAAAAAAGTAAATGAACCCCCCCTTTATCATAGGTAGGGACAAATAAAAAAAATAAAGATTTTTTTTTTTTCCTATTAGGCCCTGTGCACACGTTGCGGATTTTGCTGCTAATCCGCAGCGGATTTTGCTGCTGATCTGCAGCGGAATTTGCTGCTGATCCGCAGCGGAATTTGCTGCTGATCCGCAGCGGATTTTGCTGCTGATCCGCAGCAGATTTGGCGCTGCGGATCCACAGCAGATCCAGAAACCATGTACAGTACAATGCAAATAAATGGTAAAAAAAAAACGCTGTGCACATGCTGCGGATTTTTCAGCGCGGATTTGCTGCGGTTTTAAATCCGCAGCATGTCAATTCTTTGTGCGGATTCCGCAGCAGTTTTACACCTATTCCATTATAGGTGTAAAATCGCAGGGAAATTTTACCTGCGGATTTTAGAAAAATCTGCAACATGTGCATGGGGCGTTAGGGTTAGGCTGGGTTCATATTGCATTATGGCAGTCCGTTAGATGGACTGCGTTTCACCGCGGTATAACGCGGTGTAACGCAGTCGTTAACGCTGCCATTCACCCCATTTGTGTGCGCATCGCAACGCATGCTGAAACGCGGCATGCGTTCGCGACGTGCCGTCATTCAGTGACGGAGCCTCGGACAGGGCTGCAGCGTCTGGGCTCCGTCACCGCTAGCACAGATGAATCATCTGCTGATTCATCTGCTCTAGCGGGTATAGCATAACGCGATCGGGTTATGCTATACCGTTACCAGCCCGTCAACGCTACGAGTTGAACGGGCTGGTAAAACACAATATGAACCCAGCCTTAGGGTTAGGGTTAGAACTAGGGTTAGGGTTAGCATTAGGGTTAGAATTAGGGTTATGGTTAGAATTTGGGTTAGGGTTGGAATTTGGGTTAGGGTTGGAATTTGGGTTAGGGTTGGAATTTGGGTTAGGGTTGGGATTAGGGTTAGGTTTGTGGTTAGGGTTAGAGTTAGGATAAGTGTTAGGGGTGTTTTGGGCTTAGGGTTGGGATTAGGGTTAGGCTTGTGTTTAGGTTTATGGTTAGAGTTGGGATTAGGGTTAGGGGTGTGTTGGGGTTAGGGTTATGGTTAAGGTTTGTATTAGGGTTAGGGGTGTGTTGGGGTTAGGGTTGGGGTTAGGGGTGTGTTGGGGTTAGGGTTGGAGTTAGAATTGAGGGGTTTCCACTATTTAGGCACATCAGGGGTCTCCATACGCGACATGGTGCCACCATTGATTCCTGCAAATTTTGCGTTCAAAAAGTCAAACAGTACTCCCTTTATTCCAAGCCCCGACGTATGCCCAAACAGTGGTTTACCCCCACATATGGGGTATCAGCGTACTCGGGAAAAATTGCACAACAACTTTGGGGGTCTAATTTCTCCTGTTAACATTGGGGAAAAAAATTGGGGACTAAAAAATTATTTTTGTGGAAAAAAAATGATTTTTATTTTCACAGGTCTGCGTTATAAACTTCTGTGAAGAACTTGGAGATTCAAAGTGCTTACCACACATCTAGAGGAGTTTCTTGGGGGATCTAGTTTCTAAAATGGGGTCACTTGGGGGGGTTTCTACTGTTTAGGCACTTCATGGGCTCTGCAAACGTAACATGACGCCAGCAGACCATTCCATCAAGTCGGCATTTCAAAACGTCACTACTTCCCTTCCGAGCCTCGACGTGTGCCCATACAGTAGTTTTCTCCCACATATGGGATATCAGCGTGCTCAGGACAAATTGGACAACAACTTTTGGGGTCTAATTTCTCCTGTTACCCTTGGGAAAATAAAAAAATTGGGGACTAAAGATCATGTTTGTGGAAAAAATATGATTTTTTTATTTTCATGCCCGAGCGTTATAAACTTCTGTGTATCCCTTGGGGGTTCAAAGTGCTCACCACACATCTAGATAAGTTCTTTGCTTGGTCAAGTTTCCAAAATGGGGTCACTTGTGGGGAGTTTCTACTGTTTAGGCACATCAGGGGCTCTGCAAACGTAACATGACGCCCGCAGACCATTCCATCAAAGTCGGCATTTCAAAACGTTACTACTTCCCTTCCGAGCCCCAATGTGTGCCCGAACAGTGGTTCCCCCCCACATATGGGGTACTAGCGTACTCAGGACAAACTGGACAACAACTTTTGGCGTCCAATTTCTCCTGTAACCATTGTGAAAATAAAAAATAGAGGGCCAAAATATCATTTTTTGAGAAAAAAAAATGATTTTTTTATTTTCACGGCTCTGCGTTATAAACTTCTGTGAAGCACCTGGGGGTTCAAAGTGCTCACTATGCATCTAGATAAGTTCCTTGGGGGTCTAGTTTCCAAAATGGGGTCACTTGTGGGGAGCTCCAATGTTTAGGCACACAGGGACTCTCCAAATGTGACATGGCAACCGCTAAATATTCCAGCATATTTTCCATTCAAAAAGTCAAGTGGCGCTCCTTCCCTTCTGAGCCCTGCCGTGCGCCCAAACAGTGGTTTATGACCACATATGAGGTACCTGTGAACTGAGGAGACATTGCCCAACAAATATTAGGATCCAATTTATACTGTTGCCCATGTGAAAATGAAAAAACTGAGGCTAAAAGAAAAATTTTGTGAAAAAAAAGTACTTTCTTTTATTTACGGATCAATTTGTGGAGCACCTGGGGGTTCAAAGTGCTCACTATGCATCTAGATAAGTTCCTTATGGGGTCTAGTTTCCAAAATGGGGTCACTTGTGGGGGAGCTCCAATGTTTAGGCACACAGGGACTCTCCAAATGCGACATGGCAACCGTTAAATATTCCAGCATATTTTCCATTCAAAAAGTCAAATGGCGCTCCTTCCCTTCTGAGCCCTGCTGTGCGCCCAAACAGTGGTTTATGACCACATATGAGGTATCTGTGTACTCAGGAGAAATTGCCCAACAAATTTTAGGATCCAATTTATCCTGTTGCCCATGTGAAAATGAAAAAAACTGAGTCTAAAAGAAAATTTTTGTGAAAAAAAAGTACTTTCTTTTTTTTACAGATCAATTTGTGAAGCACCTGGGGGTTCAAAGTGCTCACTATGCATCTAGATTAGATCCTTAGGGGTCTAGTTTCCAAAATGGGGTCAATTGTGGGGGAGTTCCAATGTTTAGGCACACAGGGACTCTCCAAATGTGACATGGCAACCGCTAAATATTCTAGCATATTTTCCATTCAAAAAGTCAAATGGCGCTCCTTCCCTTCTGAGCCCTGCTGTGCGCCCATACAGTGGTTTATGACCACATATGAGGTATCTGTTTACTCAGGAGAAATTGCCCAACAAATTTTAGGATCTATTTTATCCTGTTGCCCATGTAAAAATGAAAAAATTGATGCTAAAAGAAAATTTTTGTTGGAAAAATTAAAATGTCCATTTTTTCCTTCCACGTTGCTTTAGTTCCTGTGAAGTACCTGAAGGGTTAATAATAGTGTTGAGCGATACTGCTCGATATCTAAAAATATCGGATCGGAATGGTATCGCCGATATCACTAAATATCGTCGAATTCCGATTCCGATACCGGAAGTCCAATGTAAGTCTATGGGAACAAAATATCGCAACTAAAAAAAACCTTTATTTCCTTGTAAACACTAAATATACACACATAGAATACATATATATATATATACATGTCATTGTGACATATATATATACATATATGTATAGTTTATACACTTATACATAGTAAAATATCCTCTGATTCAATTGCCGGGTAAAGCCGGCTTCTGTGAAAAGACAGAAGCACCCGACATGAAATGACACTTGGTGTACATAGGGTTAACCATGTCTTTTCATGTCCTTTGCTATCTGATTTACACAAACAATTACATCAGTCTATGTGTGCAAAATTTCACACCTGTAGGGGTTAATTAAAGGTGTAAATTAGTTGTAAAAAAAACGGACTTTTTTGCTACGAATTTACACCTTTAATTAACCCCTACAGGTGTGAAATTTTGCACACATAGACTGATTTAATTGTTTGTGCAAATCAGATAGCAAAGGACATGAAAAGACATGGTTAACCCTATGTACACCAAGTGTCATTTCATGTCGGGTTCTGCATTTTCACAAAAGCCTGTAATTGAATTAGCGGCTATTATACTATGTAGAAGTGTATGAACTATAAATATATATATATGTGTCACAAATTCAATGACATGTATATATATATATATATATATATGAGGTGTAAAATTGTTTAAAAAAAATGCGTGGGCTCCCGCCCTATTTTCGCAACCAGACAGACAAAGCCAGCGAATGGGGGCAGATAATAATAGCCCAGAGAGGGACCATTATTTTTGGCCCCCCCTGGCTACTAACATCTGCCCCCAGACACCCCAGAAAAGACAAATCTATAATTAGATTTGCCCTTTCTGGCACTTTGCCCATCTATTTCCATTGCCCTGTAGCGGTGGCGAATGGGTTAATATGGGGTTAAAGCCACATTGCAATTGAAAGGTGACCTTAAGCCAGGTTAATAATTGAGAGCTGTCAATTAGACAGCTATCAATTATTAATCCTATTGCATGAAATAAAAAATAAAACACACACCCTTTAATTAAAAATCAATTTAATGAAATAAAGACACATGTTTTTGACCATCTTTTATTTGACTGCAAAAACCATTTCCTGTAATAAAAATAAAATAAAAAAGCAAAATTATTCTTACCTATCCCATGCACAGTCAGGTCCCACGGTGTAATCCTTCAGAAAGGGTTAATGTTTACTGCAGGGACCGCAGCTAATGCTGCAGCCTCACAGTAAACCCCCAAATGAATGAGTTCCTCTCCTGGCTGACAGGAGAGGAAGTGGAAAGCTTAATTGATTGCTTTCCACTTTCACTTCAGGTCAGCCAGGGACACAATCAGTGACGTCAGAGGGAACTGATTAACAAAAATAGGGGTTCCCTTCGAATAAAAAATGGCGTCGGGTACCCCCTATTTTTGTTAACCAGCCAGATGAAGCAGACCGCTGAGGCCTGGATTTTCAGGCTGTTAAGGAGCCAAGATCCATGGACCTTGCCAGCCTGATAATACCAGGCCACAGCAGTCTGCATATCTTGGCTGATTAACAAAAATAGGGGATCCCCTCGAAAAAAATTGGCGTGGGGTCCCCCCTATTTTTGTTAACCAGCCAGATGAAGCAGACCGCTGAGGCCTGGTTTTTCAGGCTGGTAAGGATCCAATATCCATGGACCTTGCAAGCCTGATAATACCAGGCCACAGCAGTCTGCTTAGCTTGGCTGGTTAACAAAAATAGGGGATCCCCTCGAAAAAAAAAACGGCGTAGGGGTCCCCCTATTTTTGTTAACCAGCCAAGTAAAATGCAGACTGCTGCGGCCTG
Source organism: Oophaga sylvatica (assembly GCA_033576555.1). Classification (NCBI taxonomy): domain Eukaryota; kingdom Metazoa; phylum Chordata; class Amphibia; order Anura; family Dendrobatidae; genus Oophaga; species Oophaga sylvatica. The sequence goes on along the minus strand of JARQOD010000002.1, from coordinate 279,675,899 downwards.
GTATTAAAAGACTGTCAAGGCCCATGGATTTTGGCCCTCAACAGCCTGATAATACCAGGCTACAGCAGCCCCACATTTGGCGCATCAAAAGATGTGCCAATTGTGGCACTTTACCCGGCTCTTCCCACTGCCCTGTAGCGGTGGCAAGTGGGTAATAAGGGGTTAATGTCACCGTTGATTGCACGGTGACAATAAGCCCGGTTGATAATGGAGAGGTGTCAATAAGACACCGATCCATTATTAATCCCAAAGTTATTAAATGCATAAAAAAAAAGACAAAGCAAGAAAAAAGTATTTTAATGAAATAAAAGAGACAACACAGTTTTCATTTCTTTTATTACACTCTCATTCCTGCGACGCCATCGATCTCCTGTAAAAAAAGAAAAAAAACAAACCAACAGTATACCACCTGTCCGACGCAGTCCATAGTAACGACTGTCCCACGACGATCCAGCTCTGCTACATCGCAATGACAGGCAGAGCCTGTCATCGCGACGCAGCACAGCTGATTACCTGCTTCCCCGGCGGTGACGTCATCGGACTGACTGCTTTACGGCCGGATTACCCAGCAGTCACTGCAGTTATCGCGAGAAACTGCATGTGACCACCGGGAAAGATGATGGCGGCCATGAAGCAGTCCAGGCCGTGACCGCCGAGATCTTCTGCCAGGTAAGTGCCGCTGACTCCTGACAGACCCGACCGACGGACACTGACAGTGACAGACCCGACCGACGGACACTGACAGTGACAGTGACAATCCCGATTCCGGTGTCCGATATGACGAAAATATCGGTACTCAGAATCGAAAGCCCGATACAGCTAATATCGGCCGATACCCGATATTTGCAGTATCGTATCGCTCAACACTAGTTAATAATCTTCTTGAATGTAGTTTTGAGTAGCTTGAGGGTTGCAGTTTTTATAATGGTGTCACTTTTGGGTATTTTCTGCCATATAGACCCGTCAAAGTGACTTCAAATGTGAGGTGGTCCCTAAAAAAAATGGTTTTGTAAATTTTGCTGTAAAAATGAGAAATCGCTGGTCAACATTTAACCCTTATAACTTCCTACAAAAACAAAAAAAAATGTTCCAAAATTGTGCGATGTAAAGTAGACATGTGGGAAATGTTATTTATTAACTATTTTGTGTCACATAACTCTCTGGTTTAACAGAATAAAAATTCAAATTTGAAATTACGAAATTTTCAAATTTTGGCCAAATTTCCATTTTTTTCACAAATGAACGCAAAAATTATCGACTTAAATTTACCACTAACATGAAGCGCAATATGTCACGAAAAAACAATCTCAGAATCGCCAGGATCCGTTGAAGCGTTCCTGAGTTATTACCTAATAAATGGACATGGTCAGAATTGCAAAAAATGGCAAGGTCTTTAAGGTCAAAATAGGCTGGGTCATGAAGGGGTTAATAACACATTACACTTAGAGACTTTTTAGGCTATTTGTAAAATAGGTTAAAAAATTATTTGCTTTGGACTGAGGACTGCCTTGCTGGAATTTATACAAAGGCGCTGCAAAAAGAAAAAGCTATGGCTTTTTCACAAGGGGTGGTGCAAAAACTATCCTTATTTTGAGGGTATGAAGAGCTTTATTCTTTGGAAAATGAAAGAAGCGATAGCTTTTTCACAATTCTTCCAAAATGAATCCCTTTATTTAGAGAACAGAAACAGGTGTGCTGTTTTGAAAGTGAAGAAGCAGTGGTCTCTCAACATGGAGTGAACATATTATCAATTGTTGGGTTGACTAAATAAATACAATGGATTTTTATATAAATATGTACAAAAATTATGCCTGAAGAATAAAAGCAGGTTAACTGTTTTCAAAGTGAAGAAGCAATGGCTTATCAACAAGCCATGAAAAAACTATCAATATCTGTAGTGCCATGTCATGTTTGTGTAACTTGATTAATAATTCAGTTCCCGGCAGCAGTACAGCAAAGCTATACAACAGACTAGACAACAGAAAGAGGTGTGTGGGTACATAATGGCAGTAGTAACGTCAGTAACCACATAGTATAGAGAAGGAGGGGCAGACAAGAAGTTATATGGCAAACGTAGAACAAAAGAAGGCCAGCGCTCCATCCAGGTGTATAATGTAGAAAAGGTCTTTTATTCAGCCATAAGACAACGTTTCGACCACAGTAGGTCTTTATCAAGTATACACAATACATACAAAAGGGCGGATTTAAATAGCATAGGGCTGTGAATCAGCACCAATCATAAAATACATACGCCCCACTTAAATATACATACACAATGAAAACAATGAAAAAACAGAGATCAGACCTACAAAGATATTGTATCGGTCAGAGCTAAACATGTATACACATATCAATAATTAATATATAGGCAAGTCCACATGATATTCTACTCCATCAATAAGTGGTTTTCTTATGTTGTCATGACAATGTGGATTATTCAGATTAGTTCTTCATTAACATCCATCTGAACCAATCAGGGATCAGACAAAAACGGCGCCAAGTTGCGCAGAATCACCTATAGGAATAAGTGTAGCATATATCTCACCTCCATCTACCAGTCATAGCGCTACTAACAGACAAGAAAGAACGCCAACTGCGTCATACAGGAAATGACATAACAAAAGTGCAAACAAACAATGTAACAAGTGAGACGCACCATCCAATCAAAAGAGATCTTCCCGTGGTGTATGCGCTGATGTGATGACATATCCACGTCACCGCCCATCCAGGCCGTCTCCAGGGTAACCTTAAGAATGGTGCCCCAGACATTGCAAAGGGGCCCCAGATGTCGCACAGGGGCTCCAGACGTCGCACATGGGTCCCAGACATCGCACCTTGCACAGGAGCTCTAGACATCGCACAGGATTGAGTGATATACTCAAGAACGGGGCCCTAGACATCACACACTGGGTCAAACAGCACACAGTGGGTTCCAGACAGCATACAGAGGGGCAGATACAGCGCACAGGGGGCAGAGACAGCGCACAGGGGCCCTGCGCGTGTCTCTTCCCCCCCTTGCATGCTGTCTCTGCCCCGTGTGTGCTGTATGGTGCCCCGTGCGCTGTCTCTGCCCCCCTGTGCGCTGCCTGGGGCCCTGTGCACTGCCTGGGGCCCCTGGGTGCTGCCTGGGGCCCTGTGTGCTGCCAGGGGCCCCTGTGAACTGCCTGGGCCTGTCACTGCCTGTGTCCTCTGTGCTGCCTGGGGCCCCCGTGTGCTTTCTGGGACCCCGTTCGCTGTCTCTGCCCCCGTGTGCTGTCTTGGGCCCTGTGCACTGCCAGGGGCCTCTGTGTGCTGCCTGTGGCCCCTTTGTGCTGCATGGGGCCCCGTGTGCTGCCTGGGAACCCATTTGCTGTTTCTGCCCCCTGTGCGCTGCCTGGGGCCCCGTGTGTTGCCTTGGACCCCGTTCGCTGTCTTTGGCCCGTGTGCTGCCAGGGGCCCCTGTGTGCTGCCTGTGGCCCCTGTGTGCTGCCTGGGGCCCCTGTGTGCTGCTTGGGGCCCCCGTGTGCTGCCTGGGCCCTGTGCACTGCCTGGGGCCCCCATGTGCTGCCTGGGGCCCTGTGTGCTGCCTGGGAACCAGTTTGCTTTCTCTGCCCCGTTTGCTGACTTGGGCCCCTGTGTGCTGCCTTGGGCCCTGTGCGTTACCTGGGGCCCCCGTGTGTTGCCTGGTACCCTGTTCGCTGTCTTTGCCCCTCCTGTGTGCTGCATGGGGCCCTGTGTGCTGTCAGAGGCCCCTGTGTGCTGCCTGGGGCCCTGTGTGCTGCCTGGGGCCCCTGTGCTGCCTTGGACCCCTGTGCTCTGCCTGGGGCCTCCGTGTGCTGCCTGGGAACCCGTTTGCTGTCTCTGCCCCATTTGCTGACTGGGGTCCCTGTGTGCTGCCTTGCTCTTCGCTGCCTGGGGCTCGTGTGCTGCCTGGAACCCGTTGCTGTCTCTGCCCATTTGCTGACTGGGCCCTGTGTGCTGCCTTGGCCTGTGCGCTGCCGGGGCCTCCGTGTGCTGCCGGGTACCTGTTGCTGTCTCTGCCCCCCCGTGTACTGTCTGGGGCCCTGTGCGCTGTCAGATGCCCCTGTGTGCTGCCTGTGGCCTCTGTGCTCTGCTGGGGCCCCTGTGCTCTGCCTGTGGCCCCTGTGCTCTGCCTGGGGCCACCGTGTGCTGCCTGGGACCCCGTGTGCTGCCTAGGGCCCTGTGCACTGCCTGGGGCCCTGTGCACTTCCTAGGGCCCCCGTGTGTTGTCTGGGGCCCCGTGTGCTGCCTTGGAACCCATTCGCTGCTTCTGCCCCTGTGTGCTGCCTGGGGCCCCTGTGCGCTGACTGGGGCCCTGTGCGCTGACTGGGGACCTGTGTGCAGCCTAAATATTAATAAAGTGAGATCGCAACCCGGTTCCACCGTGCAGATATGTAAAACTGTTGCTGTAGAGTAATGGCGGAACACACGGCAAGCATATACTTAAACACGACTGCGTTAAGTTCACACAGTGAGAACAGAACGCATAACACACAGCTCTGTTAACTTCACAGAGCGACGGAGATAACGGTTGAACTCGCTCTGTAATAGACCCGTGCCAAACGCACACGTGGCGAAAACAGATGCAGTCAAAAGAAAAATGCTGCACTGATGCTAGAAAAATATTTAGACTTGAGAGTCCTCAGTGGTTGATACCTGATGCTAGTTAGCTATAACATAACCCTGCAGAACTCACAGGGGAGCAAAAAGGCTCTGTGGTTGGACTTGCTCTGTACCTCAGCTGTGCTAACCGTACACACGACAAGATATGTGGCACCCCAGAGTCCGATTGCCACGGTGACATTGTCCCCCTCTACAGGGTGGTAATGTCCTGCCTGGAAGCAGGAAGAGGTCCCCATGCCAGGTAACACACAGCATCCAACACTTGTTCTAACTCCAGACCAAAAGAAGTGGAGCTTAGGGGAGTTACAGTTGGTGGGAGGAGTTGGTGCTGAGGTAAGGAGATTGTTCTGGAAAGAGTCAGGAGTAAGGGCCCAGTTACAGTAAGCGAGATCGCTAGCGAGATCGCTGAAACGTCACCGATTTTGTGACGTAACAGCGACCTAGCCAGCGATCTCTCTTAGTGTGACACGCAGCGACGATCAGCCCCCCTGCTGGGTATAGCTGATCGTCGCTGAATGTCCTGGACCATTTATTGATCGATGGTCTCGCACTGGACAGCGCGCATCGTTGAGTGTGACAGGCGGGAGACCAGCGATCAACGAGCTGAAAACCAAGGTAAACATCGGGTTTCTAGGCGCCGCGCGGCGCCTAGAAACCCGATGTGTACGTTAGATACCAGCGCGCTGTTGCAGGGGACCTGGTAACCAAGGTAAACCGCGGGTTTCTAAGCGCCGAGTGGCGCTTAGAAACCCGCGGCTTACCTTGGTTACCAGCTCCCTGCACCAGCTCGCTGGTATCTAACGTACACTGCTAGTAACTAAGCGACGTGCATCACTTGTTACCCGCATGATCGCTGCTGAGATCTGCCTGTTTGGTAGCTCACCAGCGATCATGTAGCGACACACCAGCGATCCTGACAAGTTCATATTGTTGTCGGGATCGCTGGTGAGTCGCTATGTGTAACGGGACCCTTAGTCTGAGGAGAGGGAAGAGAGAGAAGTGGAGCGCTGATAAAAAGGACGCCAGACTCCTGGACTGTGCGGTGCTGTATGACCCGACAGCGAATCTGGAGGGCAGGGGACTGCAAGCTCCCTGACCACACCGAACACCTGGAGGCACCGCAGCAGACCAAGAGCCTAGGGCTGCCAGTGAACAGAAAGTGCCTGTGATAGGTTACGATAGATTTGGCTGGCGAGCCAGCAGTAACCAAATAAACAGCACGAGCCTGAGCAAGACGCTGGCACTGGCGTCTATGCTCAGCAGCACCCGCAGTGGCTGAAGCTGAATGGGAGACTGCAGAGGCAGACAAGGCGTAGGATCTACCCCGTGCAGCGGGAGAATCCTGGCACCTAACACAAATTGCTCTTGAGTCCTGACTTTCATTCATTTATGGCTGATGTCAATGATTAGATCAGCCATACCATCAGGCTGCCTGTCTTGTATCTTATACAGTTCTGCTGACACCAGTTCTGATGGCGCACTTTTGCTGGGCATCTACTCCCTGTCCATCATATCATTTATACTGTATTATTGCTGGCCCTGTCCTAGATTTCCTTGCCTGCCAGTCATTTCTCTCTACTATGCATCTTCTGCTGCTGTGACTGCACAGCCATGTCAGCCACACTGTCCACTGCATTTTATAGTGGTATATTGTACTGATGCTGCCGAGTCTGATGTTCCTGGACCTATTCTGCCAGACATCTCCTAGCTGCCCACTCTATTTTACTGTACTATACTGTACTGCTGCTATCAGGATTCCTGTACCTGTCCCTAGACTGCCATATAACTTCTTTGAGAAAAAGGCAAGTTGACAGCACTCACAAACTCGGGGCGCACGTACCAGTCCAAGGAACCCACTTGGAAAAACGTAGAACAAAAGAAGGCCAGAGCTCCATTCAGGTGTATAATGTAGAAAAGGTCTTTTATTCAGCCATAAGACAACGTTTCGACCACAGTAGGTCTTTATCAAGTATACACAATACTTTCAAAAGGGCGGATTTAAATACATAGGGCTGTGAATCAGCACCAATCATAAAATACATACGCCCACTTAAATATACATACACAATGAAAACAATGAAAAAACAGAGATCAGACCTACAAAGATATTGTATCGGTCAGAGCTAAACATGTATACACATATCAATAATTAATATATAGGCAAGTCCACATGATATTCTACTCCATCAATAAGTGGTTTTCTTATGTTGTCATGACGATGTGGATTATTCAGATTAGTCCTTCATTAACATCCATCTGAACCAATCAGGGATCAGACAAAAACGGCACCAAGTTGCGCAGAATCACCTATAGGAATAAGTGTAGCATATATCTCACCTCCATCTACCAGTCATAGCGCTACTAACAGACAAGAAGGAACGCCAACTGCGTCATACAGGAAATGACATAACAAAAGTGCAAACAAACAATGTAACAAGTGAGACGCACCATCCAATCAAAAGAGACCTCTCCCATGGTGTATGCGCTGATGTGATGACATATCCACGTTCACCGCCCATCCAAGCCGTCACCAGGGAAACCCTGGAGAGAGCCAGAATGCAGCGCAAGTCAGGTGATGCATCAGCGCCAACGCCCATCGAGTCTGTCTCCAGGGAAACCCCGGGGAGAGCCAAGACGCGGCACACGCGCAATGTTCACAGAACAGGGAAATAGCATAGGTCACTGCACATATCGTATTGGTATAATGTGGTATACTATACATGTCAGGTAAATGAAGGCCATACTTAAAAATCATCATAAATCACATCAAAAACAACAAAGCATATATGAATCAAAAAATAAAGAAAATAATAAGGACCATATAGAAATAAAGGAGGATCATGTAGAAAAAGGGGGAGACGGACACAAAAATGTATATCACCATTAAAAAGGTATGCCACCATTTAAAGATATATAAAACATCATCTCAATACCCCCCGTTCGCCATGAGTCCTACAAAAAATAAGAAAAACAAAAACAAAAATTATACAATATCAATAATAATATAACGCAACAAAATAAGAGAAAAAGAAATATATACAAAAAAAGAAGAAAAAAAGAGCAGTGGTCAAATCAACAATTATGTAAATTAAATTCAATATTCAGCCCAGCAGGTTGTAGAGATCCCAATCTATGTATCCATCTCAATTCTTTGTTCTTAAGTATTTTAACCCTGTCACCACCCCTTCTTAATATAGGTGAAAGACGTGGGATAGACAGTCTGTAGGAGCGCCAGCCAGGTGTAAGTGTTGTAAGCGATTAAGAAATCTAATGCTGCTCCAGCCGGGTACCCCGAGTGGGATTACTATTGAGAAAGATTCTTGAAAACCCGGTCAGCAGGGCGCAAAAGACAGGAATCTTCTTAGTGAATGACAAATCTTCATTTATTAAAAATTATTAAAAATTATGGTAAAACAATGAATCCACAACGCGTTTCAACGGAGTGAGTCCGTCTTCCTCAGGTGGCATAATACATTCAATAAAAAAGGAAGTGTATTTAAAGGGGCAGCAGCCAATGGGAAACATGATTGCATAATTAAAACACATGAAGTGGAGGTGGGGGTCTGACAATAGTTAAACCCACACTGACATAGACGCTTGCTAAAAACTTAGCAAAAACCACATTAAATCCATCTAACAAGGGAGACAAATTATGCTAATACTATAAAAAATTGAAATATAATGAAAAATAAAATAATTGCAATAATTACTAAAAAAAAAAAAAAAAAATCAAATCATTTTTTTTTTTTTTTCCCCTCCCCTTACCCTTCTTCTTTCAAACAGTTCTTTCAATAGTGAGATTTAACCCTTCTGGGGCAAGTGTGCCAAGTTTAAAAATCCAAAAATTTTCTTTTCTTGCAAGGTTACCAAACCGGTCAGTCAGATTATCTGGAATCTGATCTATAATAGTAAGTTTCAGTGAACTATGATCTTTATTATGCATAAGAAAAAAATGCTTAGAAAGGCTGTGTAATAAATATCCTGTAAGGTTCTGTGTACATGTTCCTGAAACTCAGTTTTTTCGTCAGCCATTTTACTTTCTGTCTTGCTGCAGCTATCTTGCCCTTAGTCAATATGGAGTTTCCAGCTTGCATGTTCCCGCCCTGATTCTCTCCTCTTGCTTCTTAAGCAGCCACAGCTGAGCAATCAGTGCTTCAGAATCAAGCCTGCAGTGAACCTGTGACCTGACTCCTGGAAGCCTTGGACGTGTACTCCAGTTATTTCCTATTGTGGAACTTTGGAACACTCGTGGACTTTGGAACCTTGCTATTTGATAAATCCACGTTTGCATGGACTTACGGTAACAGAGAAGAGATCCTGAACCTGTTGTGGAGAGTGATTGCTGAGCTTAAGTTACTCTGGCCTGCTGTGTCTCCTGCTTTTGTATCTGCAAACTGTGTGACTATTATTGCCACTTGTATGAAGTAATACAAGACCTTCTATATCAAACCTGTGTCTCATGTATTTTCATCGCACCCAAGCACAAGACACTATATGAACTGTACTACTTACATTACAAGATTCTGAAGCCAAAACGTTAGTGTCTGCTGGGTCTGGAAAGGCTGTGTCTGCTGTAACTGTGGATATCGGATGTCCGGTTGTACTTTCTGTGATGACAGTGGTTGTGACTTCTCACAACCATTCCAGGTGAGCAATTCCCTTAAGTTTTTTTTTTGCAGTGTTACCACAGGTAAACACTATTGTTTTTTTTTTTTTCTTTTCTCTTTTGTGTCTGCTGTAACTGTGGATATCAGATGTCCGGTTGAACTTTCTGTGATGATAGTGGTTGTGACTTCTCACAACCATTCCAGGTGAGCAGTTCCCTTAATTTTTTTTTTCTCTCTGCAGTGTTACCACAGGTAAACACTATTGTTTTTTTTTTTTCTCCTCTCCTTCCAGTACTCCTGTCTTAAAAGATCTGGAAAATGGAGGCCCGCATAAAGGAACTTTGCGGAGTGACTGATAATATCCTTGCAGATTTGCAGAATATAAAGACCCGTTTTACAAACCTACAGGACCTCACTAATCACAATTTGCAAGTGTTTGGACAGACTGCCCAGGATTTGCGAGCCAGGATTGAGGTTCTAGAGGGGCGAGTCCAGGCTCCTGCCGTAGCCCCAGTTCTGGGATTCCAAGTTGCCCCCTTTTCGTTTTGGCGGTGAACGTGAGAAATTCAGGGATTTATTAATCAATGCAATCTTTTTTTTTCTGCACATGCTTCACAATTTCCCACTGAACGATCTAAGGTGCTTACTATAATTATGTTGCTTACCAACAAGGCTTTGATGTGGGCAAACCCTCTGATTGAGACTGAGGATGAATGTTTGGATCATCTTGATGCTTTCATTTCAGCCATGGGGCAGGTGTTTGATGACCCCAATCGAGGTGCAACAGCTGAAGCAGCCATGTTAGCTTTGCGCCAAGGTAAGCACTCGGTAGCTGAATATGCCTTGGATTTCAGGAGATGGGCCCTTGATACCACCTGGGACAGTTCCGCCAAAAAATCTATTTTTCGAAAAGGGTTATCTCCACTGATTAAGGATGAACTTGCTCGTGCCGACCCTCCCACTGCGTTAGGTGACTTTATTAACTACTGCATCCGTATTGATACTCGTCTGACTGAACGCAGGCAAGAGAGATGGTTCGAAAGCAATCGCACTAACCTTTTCCTACCTTCCCCTCCAGCTAAGGAACCTTTGAGTAGGATCACACGGGAACCTGAACCTGAACCCATGCAGGTAGACTCTTTACAACGACGGGTTAGTGATGCACGCAAGGAACATCGTTTTAAGGAGAATCTATGTTTCTATTGTGGTAAGTCAGGGCACTTCATTATAAACTGCCCCAGCCGTTCTCGTAAGACTACTGCAGCACTCATTCACTGTGAGTGTTGCGAGAGGGGATCTGTCAGGTCCGAGCCTCAGGCTCCAGAGAGATCTGCAGCAACAGATCTTGATTTCTCGGACTTAAACTCCGTTACCTCTGAGGACGTTGACTGTGTAAACGCTGCAATTTTTCAAGTTTCCTCAGCGGTGTCCCAGCTGAGTTGTAAGAAAAACAATTCTCATTGCTTTCTTTCCATCAAACTCTGGGTTGACTCAGCTTGGGTGTCTAGCTCTGCTATGATCGACTCAGGGGCAAGTGGAAATTTTATGGATGTCTCCTTTGCTCTGAAACAGGGGATACGTTCAGTGAAGAAGGCTACTCCAGTACAGATGGAAACTGTGGATGGCTCCCTGCTGACCTCTGGACCAGTGGATCAGGAAACAGAGCCTTTGAGGGTCCTTATGGGTAAAGATCATCAGGAGAAAATGTCTTTTATGCTTATCTCTTCTCTCCACTTTCCCATTATTCTAGGGCTACCATGGCTGCAGGCTCAGAACCCTACCATTAACTGGGAGACCAAGGAATTACACTTTCCAGAGAAACAGATGAGTCCAGAAGTTTCAGCTTGCTCTGTTCCTAAAGGAACCATGTCAGTCCCTGAACTACCAGCTGTATACCAGGACTATGTGGATTTATGTGACAAGAAGAACGCTGACCAGCTTCCTCCTCACCGTCCATATGATTGTCCAATTGAATTATTGCCTGGAGCAGAGATACCTTTTGGTAAGATCTACCCCTGGCGGGGCCCGAGCTAAAGGCTTTAAAGGATTACATAGACGAAAATCTAGCCAAGGGCTTCATACGCCCCTCTTCATCTCCTGCAGGTGCACCCATCTTCTTTGTAAAGAAGAAAGATGGATCTCTGAGACCCTGCGTAGACTATAGGGAACTCAATAAGGTTACTATTAGAAACCGTTATCCATTGCCTTTAATCCCTGAGTTATTGGAGAGAGTGCGACATGCCAAAATTTTCTCTAAACTAGATCTTCGTGGGGCCTATAACTTAGTCCGTATTAGACCTGGGGATGAATGGAAGACTGCATTCAGGTCACGCTATGGACACTTTGAATATCTAGTTATGCCTTTTGGTCTGAGTACCGCCCCAGCCACTTTCCAACACTTGGTGAATGACATCTTCAGGGATCTCCTAGATACATTCGTGGTGATTTATTTGGATGATATTCTAATTTTTTCTAACTCCACAGAGGAACATCATGGACATGTGAGAATGGTCTTGGAACGTCTAAGACAAAATCATCTTTACATCAAACTTGAAAAGTGTGAATTCCATAGGACCGAAATTCAATTTCTGGGGTATGTACTGTCTACACAAGGAATTAGTATGGATGGAAGCAAAACCCAAGCCATCAAGGATTGGCCAAGTCCTAGAAATGTGAAGGAGGTACAGCGCTTCATCGGGTTTGCCAATTTCTATAGACGTTTCATTAGGAATTTCTCTGAGGTAGTGTCACCTATCACCCAACTTACCCGGAAAGAGTCTAGGTTCTCCTGGACTCCCCAAGCCCAGGAAGCATTTTCCCGTCTAAAAAATAAATTTACCACTGCACCTATCTTAGTACATCCCAACCCCGAGCTTGCCTTCATAATAGAGGTGGATGCTTCAGACTGTGCCGTTGGAGCTATACTCTCTCAGAGAACAGGTGAGAAGAATGTCTTGCATCCCTGTGCCTTCTTTTCCCAGCAGTTGTCTTTGGCTGAGAGGAACTACGATGTGGGCAATAGAGAGTTGTTGGCCATTATTGCCGCCTTCAAAGAATGGAGACACCTTCTTCAGGGAGCTGCACAGCAAATAGTCGTCCTGACAGACCATCGTAACCTTGAATTTATCAGGTCGGCTAAGTGCCTGACTCCTCGCCAGGCTCGCTGGAATCTTTTCTTAAACCAATTTAATTCTATCATTTCTTATAGACCAGGATCGCGCAATGGAAAGGCTGATGCACTCTCTAGGATTTACTCAGCAGAGACACGTCCAATTACTCCTCCTAAGACTATTCTTCCTGACTCTAGATTCCTGGGAGTGATTCATAATCAAGACCTACTTAAGGACATCAAGGAAGCATACCATGCGGATTCCTTTTTGGCACAACCCCCAAGGGACGTAAGTCTTGTCTTTAAGAATGGTGTGTGGATTCAGGGACAACGCCTGTATATTCCTGAAACAGTCAGATTGAGAGTATTGCAACTCATTCACGATTCCAAGATAGCCGGGCATAGAGGAATTCTAAAGACACAGGAATTTCTTTCTCGTTTCTTTTGGTAGCCCACTTGCAGGAAGGATGTTTTAAACTATGTCACTTCATGTGAAGTCTGTGCTAGATGCAAAACACCTCGCTCCTCACCAACTGGTCTGTTACAGCCTCTTCCCACCCCGTCCCGCCCGTGGGGATCCATTTCTATGGACTTCATTGTGGAGTTACCAACCTCTCAAGGGAAGAACACCATTCTAGTGGTGGTTGACCGTCTAACAAAGGCAGCTCATTTTATCCCTTGTGTCGGCTTACCCACTGCAAAACAGACATCAGATTTGATGATTAAAGATGTGTTTCGCTTACATGGAGTACCGGATGAGATTATTTCGGATCGAGGGGTGCAATTCACTTCTAGGTTTTGGCAAAATTTCTGTGCAGCATTGGACATTAAAGTAAACCTTTCTTCTGCTTTTCATCCCCAGACTAATGGACAGACCGAACGAACCAATCAAACCCTGGAGCAGTATCTCCGCTGCTTTATCTGCCACCTACAGGATGATTGGGTGGATCTACTTCCATTAGCTGAGTTCTCTTATAACAACTCTCAGAGTGCCTCCACTAAGCAGTCTCCTTTTTACTCTAATCTAGGTTATCATCCTAACATTCTACCACGATTTCCCATAGAAACGCCTTTACCAGCAGTGGCTGAAAGAATCACGTCTTTACAGAAGAATATGGATCTTCTAAAGGAGAATCTGGAATCAGCTCAGGAAAGGTACAAGAAAGCAGCAGATAAATTTCGTAAACCTGCACCAGCTTTCAAGGTAGGAGACCTGGTCTGGCTGTCAACCAGAAATCTTAAGTTAAGGATTCCATCGTCTAAGTTGGGACATAAGTACATTGGACCCTATAAAATCAGTAAAATTATAAGTGCCGTTGCTTGTCGTCTTCAACTGCCCAGAACTATGAGAATCCACCCTGTCTTTCATGTATCCCTACTAAAGGCTGCGACACCCAATACGTTTCCTGGACGTTCTTCTCCTTGCCCTGACCCAGTGCTAGTCGATGGTCAGGAAGAATTTGTGGTGGAAAGGATTTTAGATTCCAGGTTGTATAGAAATCAGTTACAATATCTGATTAAATGGCAGGGCTACCCAGTGGAGGACAACTCATGGGAACCAGTCAATAACGTTAATGCTCCTCGCTTGCTCCGTCAGTTTCATCAGAGGTACCCACACAAGCCTGGTCTGAGGTCATCCGGAGGTTGTCCCTAAGGGGGGAGTAATGTAAGGTTCTGTGTACATGTTCCTGAAACTCAGTTTTTTCGTCAGCCATTTTACTTTCTGTCTTGCTGCAGCTATCTTGCCCTCAGTCAATATGGAGTTTCCAGCTTGCATGTTCCCGCCCTGATTCTCTCCTCTTGCTTCTTAAGCAGCCACAGCTGAGCAATCAGTGCTTCAGAATCAAGCCTGCAGTGAACCTGTGACCTGACTCCTGGAAGCCTTGGACTTGTACTCCAGTTATTTCCTATTGTGGAACTTTGGAACACTCGTGGACTTTGGAACCTTGCTATTTGATAAATCCACGTTTGCATGGACTTACGGTAACAGAGAAGAGATCCTGAACCTGTTGTGGAGAGTGATTGCTGAGCTTAAGTTACTCTGGCCTGCTGTGTCTCCTGCTTTTGTATCTGCAAACTGTGTGACTATTATTGCCACTTGTATGAAGTAATACAAGACCTTCTATATCAAACCTGTGTCTCATGTATTTTCATCGCACCCAAGCACAAGACACTATATGAACTGTACTACTTACATTACATATCCATTATGGATATTTTGACAATGTTTATTGAGTCTAGCGTGCATCATCTGGATTGTACGGCCTACGTATTGTAGACCGCAACCACATTCAATTAGATAGATCACATGAGTGGACTGACACGTGACGCGACAATTTATTTTAGTAGCGTTATGACTGGTAGTTGGAGGTGAGATATATGCTACACTTATTCCTATAGGTGATTCTGCGTAACTTGGTGCCGTTTTTGTCTGATCCCTGATTGGTTCAATTGGATGGATGTTAATGAAGGACTAATCTGAATAATCCACATCGTCATGACAACATAAGAAAACCACTTATTGATGGAGTAGAATATCATGTGGACTTGCCTATATATTAATTATTGATATTTGTATACATTTTTAGCTCTGACCGATACAATATCTTTGTAGGTCTGATCTCTGTTTTTTCATTGTTTTCATTGTGTATGTATATTTAAGTGGGCGTATGTATTTTATGATTGGTGCTGATTCACAGCAATATGCTATTTAAATCCGCCCTTTTGTATGTATTGTGTATACTTGATAAAGACCTACTGTGGTCGAAACGTTGTCTTATGGCTGAATAAAAGACCTTTTCTACATTATACACCTGGATGGAGCGCTGGCCTTCTTTTTTCTACGTTTTTCCAAGTGGGTTCCTTGGACTGGTACGTGCGCCCCGAGTTTGTGAGTGCTGTCAACTTGCCTTTTTCTCATTGATGTACTTTGGAACCTGAGTTGATGTGCACCCGTTCCATGGAGATGGAAGACAATATTAATCCAGAGGTGGGTGATCTGGACAGTGCCATTATGTTTTCATACACTGATGACTAGAGTTGAGCGATACTTTCCAATATCCAAAAGTATCGGAATCGGAATGGTATCGCCGATACCCAAAAAATATCGGCGATACCCGATACCGATACCGGAAGTCCAATGTAAGTCTATGGGAACAAAATATCGAAATTAAAAAAAACCCATTCTTGCCTTGTAGGTTAATTGTACATGAAGGAAAACAACAAAGAGTAATGTAGAATGTATTGGGGGAGGTTGAGGAGACATTAAAGGCATAGATGTTTAACCCAATCCAATGGAATAGCATTAATTTTTTTTTTTTAGGAAATACGTTCGGATTGACGAAGAAATTGACAATGTTGTTAACCTTTTTTCTATTTTGGCAAATATGTATGTTTCACAACTTCCATGCTCTTCACCTTTTTAACTTTTGCCACACTTTCTCCTTCATAATCTTCAGCAGCATCATCTTTGTCATCAAATTATTCTTCATCTTCACCTTCTTTATCTTCTTCTAAAACTTCTTGCTTTTCATCTTTTTGTTAACATTACTCATATTGTTCTTTTTAAACTATTATTCTTCTTCATATTATAGTCCTTCATCTTCTTCATCATATTCTTATTTGTGACATAGATTCCTGTACTTGTAATCTGTAAAAGTATGATTTTTTCATCGTTCCGTTCTTGCTGCCACAAAAGATTTAAATTACAACAGTATTTGTCCGTGTTCAGTTTAGCCTGCAGCATCAGGCATTTACCAGGGGCACCACGAGGAGGAACGGACTCACCCCCATACACTGCTTAGTCTTCTTCTGCTTATAACTTAGAGCATATATTTTGTTCTTCATTTTGGTCTTATACTTCATGTTCTTCTGCTTTTAGATCTTCTGCTTATTGTTCTTGTGTCTCTTGTTCTGTATCTTGTATTTGTAGCACAACCTTGTACCAGCTGATGTTACTGGGACACGGTTACTAAGCAGGAGGTACCTGTGCTCCAAAGCACTACCAAGGACCAGCAGACGTTGCTGGAACTTGGATACCGAGATGGAGGCACCTAGGCCGAAGGCACTGCGGAGAACCAGTTGACGGTACTGGAACCCGGACGGGTAGCAGAAGGTACAAGAGCCAATGCAAGTAACGAGGACCAGCTGACTGTGCTGGAACCCGGAGGGGCAGCAGAAGGAAAAGAGCCAATGGCACAACCGAGGACCAGCTGACGTTACTGGGACACGGTTACTAAGCAGGAGGTACCTGTGCTCCAAAGCACTACCAAGGACAAGCAGACATTGCAGGAACTCGGATACCGAGATGGAGGCACCTAGGCCAAAGGCACTGCGGAGAACCAGTTGACGGCACTGGAACCCGACGGGTAGCAGAAGGTACAAGAGCAATGCAAGTAACGAGGACCAGCTGACTGTGCTGGAACCCGGAGGGGCAGCAGAAGGAAAAGAGCCAATGGCACAACCGAGGACCAGCTGACGTTACTGGGACACGGTTACTAAGCAGGAGTACCTGTGCTCCAAAGCACTACCAAGGACAAGCAGACATTGCAGGAACTCGGATACCGAGATGGAGGCACCTAGGCCAAAGCACTGTGGAGAACAGCTGACGGTACTGGAACTCGGACGGGTACCATAAGGCACCCATGAAAATGTAAGTTGACAGGCCGCAAGCCGTCTGCAGTTACCAAATCACACAGTCCTACAGTGGGTGCTTGTCCTATTTTCACAACGGAAAGAGCCTTTATTTACATATCCCACAGCACACATAGGAATCACCTAAACTGCAGGCACCATAGAGTCGGATAACCGGAATGCAACATGACAGGACAACTTATTGGAGGCTAATTTACGTTGACACTGCCAGGAAACAGCTGTGGTGCTGTAACCAGGTGGGCATGAGTCAGTACCCGTGCCAATTACTTCCGAGCAACAACTGGTGGTGTTGGAGCCCAGGATGAGAGGAGGACAGGGTGGAGGCAGCATGACTTTTTGTCGTACACACAGCAGGGAACAGCTGCCATTACTCAACCCAGTAACACAGGAGCAAGTGTTGACTGTGCTAACAGCACTTACAGCAACAACTGGCGGTGTTGGAGCCCAGGGTCCAATGCATCGACTTCAATTGCTTCCCCCTCCTCTCAGGAACACAGCACTGTGTGATCAACCATCTGTCTCTTCACCGCCTGCCAAATTGCCCAGTCAGTCAGAGAGTTCTGTACAGGAGCCAGCTGAGTCTCTGCTTCTGTTCTCAAATCTGTTGGTTTGCAAACAGGGCACAGCCAAGCAGCATTCTGGAATGTGAAGAAGAGGGAGTATGCAGTGATGCGCAACAGCTGTGTCTCTCTGAATCTGAAGAGGCGGGTGAGACAGTGCCGATGGTCAGCACACCGCAGAACGCATCTGATGATGATGAGACTCAGGTGCCAGTTCTGTTGAGCATGGTGGTGGCCAGACACCAACAGCAGCAGTGTTGGAAGAGGTTAGTGAGATGATGAGGTCCAAGACCAACATGGCGTGAGGAACAGGAAAGGTGTGGTAGCAGCTCTGAGAAGCGATTGCCCCAACGGTACAAACAGGAGGGAGAGTTAGGCTGCATACTCTGTTGCCTGTAGCCTCCATTTGGCACCTGTTCGGATTGCTCTTACAAAAGTCTAAACGGACGCTCCCAGGACTTGCACTGCGTGGTCCTTTTTTCACACACTTGCAATGATATTTGCTATGTCAAATGCAAGCTGTGTAATCAAAAAGTAAAAAGAGGTAAAGTGTCAGTAACCTCAATACCACAAATATGTGTAAACATGTGCGGAGAAAACACGTAGTTGAGTTACAAAGACACACTGAAGATGTACAGTCTATAGAGAATCACTGCACAAGTTTAACTGCATATGTCATGGTTAAATTTGAAATTTTTATTGCCACTTGAAATAGCTATGAGACTACTGACTGACGTTTTGGGCAACACAGTGGCCTTTATCAATAGTCGCTGGAAGAGATAGAAAAATTTACAGTCAATGACAATGTATAATATATACAATATATACAATATATACATAGGGTGAAGAATATATATACATAGGAATTAGGCAACATGTTAAACATTTGGGTGATACTGTAGAACACGGAAATTATCCTCTGGGGTATGCGGTGGATAATGTAGTTTTTTGTTGATTTTTGGAGTGTGTAGAAAACAGGGGTGATGGGGTATTGAAATTAAGGAATGTCATAGTCTTACAGTCTAGGTGATCAATTAAAGATGTTTTGTCAGGATACGATCAATTTTTTGAAGATGTAAAATGTAGGTCACAATTGAGTTGTCTGTAGGTTAGGTTAACTGACAGTTGTCTATGAATTTCGGCAATAGATTGGGTCTTATTCATAATAACGATAGCATCCCCTTATCTGCTGGTTTAATAATAATGTTGGGGTTATCTTTCAGAGATTTATGGCTTGTTTATCTGTGGGTGTCAGGTTGTGGCGTATCGGGTGTAGGCCAATCTCGGCAAACCATCCACGAGCACAGGCTCTGAATGCTGGCATTGCAAAACTCCTGTCCTTGAAATGCTGTCATTCAGGCTGGTGGAGACTGACAGTTTACGGAACTTAATGGCTTGGCAGTCCCACAATACAATGTGCCAAGCTGATTTTATTTCAGCAGGCAAGCCGTCCCTGGTCTGCAAAAGCATGTTGTTGAGGTTAAAATTAAACATGCGCTACTAAACTCCGTCAGTAGCAATGTCCACCTGACCACCGCTGCGTGGACCAGTACCCATGGCCAGGGACGATACCTTTCCCTTACTGCCCATTGGGTCAATGTTGTGGAGCCGGGTACAGATCTTGCGAGTGGCGCTGTACGTGTTCAGGCAACTACAAGGATTGCGGGAATCAAGTCTGTACACATTGACTCCTCCTTCTCCAGTTCCTCAGAAACATCGTTTGCAGGAGCCGTCACGGTCTACCTCCACATGGACCCGTGAACGCTTAATAAGAATCTTTAGTTATATAGCGCCAACAGATTACGCAGCGCTTTACAGTTTAACAGTTTCAGAAACAAGTCATAAGTAACAACGTTACCAATACAATAATGAAAGCAATATAATCCGCACATGCTCGTGAGAGCTTACAATTTACAAATATGTGGGGGAGATACAAAGTACAGGTGTTTATATACAATGGTGTATTTAGAATGATGGCCCAGTCATTTTGAGGGAGTGAGGGATGGATGGAGATAGTGAATGGGCTACACACACACACTTACACATAGAATGACTTTGATTAGTGAATGTGATAGGCCGCTATGAAGAAATGTGTTTTGAGTGAGCGCCCGAAAACATGCAAATTGTGGATAGTTCTAATTTCTTGGGGTACAGCATTCCACAGTATTGGCGCAGCGCGGGAGAAGTCTTGGATTCGGGAGAGATGTTCTTTAGGTGTAGGCGGCAATAGCGGGCAACAGATTGTATATGGGAGGTGAAGGAGAGATTGGTGTCAAACATAACACCCAGACAGCGAGCCTGTTGACCGATATGAGCACAGACGTGGCCAAACGTCAACAGGCCGTCCTGAAATTAATTTCCATGGGGAATCAAAGCCACACAGCGCTGGAGCTCTGGAATGCCATAAAGCAAGAGAGCGACATGTGTATTTTGCCAGCGAATCTCCAGCCAGGCTTGGTAGTGTGTGACAATGGCCGAAGTCTGGCACATGTGCTAAACTTGGTCGTCCAGAGTTTTTTGAGGGACTATCCGGATCTTGATGCACTGCTGCACAAGGTCCGCCTACAGTGTGCTAACTTGCGACGTTCCACCATGGCCAGATCGCGCATTGCAGCTCTGCAATGCAGATTTTGCCTTCCTGAACATCGCATCATATGTGACGTACCCACCAGGTGGAATTCCACGTTACATATGTTGGAGCGGTTGTGTGAGCAGCAGCCAGCAGTAATGGAGTATCAGCTGCATCAGTCGCAATCAACTCGCAATTTGCGCCGTTCACTTCACCACTACTGAGTGGGCCTCTATAATAATAATCTTTATTTATATAGCGCCAACAGATTCCGCAGCGCTGTACAGTTTAACAGTTTCATAACACAAGTCATAAGTGACAACGTTAACAATACAATAATTAAAGCAATATAAGCCGCCCCTGCTCGTGAGACCTTACAATCTACAATGAGGAGGGGGAGCTACAAAGTACAGTTGTTTATATACAATGGTGTATTTACAATGATGGTCCAGCCATTTTCAGGGAGTGAGGGATGGATGGAGATACTGAATGGGCTACACACACACACAGTTACACATAGAATGACTTTGATTAGTGAATGTGATAGGCCGCTCTGAACAAATGTGTTTTGAGTGTGGAAGTAGGGCTGTTAATGGGGATGTTGAAGTCTCCAAGGATAAGGGTTGGTACTTCTGAGGACATGAAAGTGCGGCAGCCAGGCAGAGAAGTGGTCAAGGAACTGTGTGGGCGAGCCTGGGGTCCGATATATTACCGCTACTCTGAGGGAGAGGGGACGAAAGAGCCTGATGGTGTGGACCTAATAATTTGCAAAATCTTAATATAAAATTTACATGTTACATATTTACATCTAGTATAAAACATTTAACCATTAAGCCTACTTACAGAACAAGGAAGTGTAAAAAAACTTGTGCTTAAAAAAAAAAGTGCAAATAAAATGTGAGAAGGGCAGTGTAACAAATAATTTAGGAAAAAGATAAACTAACATCAAGTGCTGTGTGCTGTGTAAGAGCCAGACACATTAACATGAAATCAGTCTGGAATAGCGGTGATTTTCTCCCCATAACCCGAGTAACATTCTGGGGAGAGGGGTGTAGAGTCAACGATCAGCAACTAGCTACGGTAGATCAAATACCTGAAAAAAAAAAAAAAGTTATTTAACATTCATAAGATACATTTTATTTTATATAAAAAAAAAAAATTTAACATTCATAAGATACATTGTATTTAAAAAAAAAAGAAGAAATTTATTTAACATTCCTAAGATAATTTTTTTTTAAAACATAAAAACTATAATACACAGCAGGATCTTTAGTAAAAACCAGACTTACCACTGTAACCTCTTAATCCTTGCAAGCTTCAACACAACGTTGACAAGGTACACAGCAGGGGTGGTCGGTCTCCTAGACAACGAGCAAACTCCTTCATGTTGAGAGAGGCCACCATCTCCTTAGCTTTCTGGTACTTTTCTGTGGGAATGAGCTTGTCTCCAACCAGCCAGGAATATCCATTGAATGGCACACCATGGTTTGGTATTAGCACCCAGTACCAAAAGTGAAGCCAACCACAGTTCCCATTTCTCATGAACTTTATTTGATATACTAGCTGGCCAAACATTAGTTTCTCACAAAGGAGCTGAAGACCCTGAGTGGCAGTAGGTGCAAGTCTCTCCAGCATGACCTGTTTGTTAGATATTTGCCGTCTACACCTAAAGAACATCTCTAGAATCCGCCCTTTTCTCACCATGGAAACAACAAAAACCCTCACTGTAGCATTGATCCACTCCCGCCTGGACTACTGCAATGCTCTATTACTTGGCCTCCCCATTACTCGACTATCCCCTCTCCAGTCCATCCTTAATGCAGCAGCCAGGGTCATCCATCTGGCTAATCGGTACTCAGACGCGTCCGCTCTTCGCCAGTCCTTACACTGGCTGCCCATTCATTATAGGATCCAATTCAAAGTACTGGCTCTCACCCACAAAGCTCTCCACAGTGCAGCACCCCCCTACATCTCCTCCCTCATTTCTATCTATCGGCCTAACCGACTGCTGCGCTCTGCAAATGACTTTCGACTAACCTCTGCAGTAATCCGTACCTCCCACTCCCGACTCCAAGACTTCTCCCGCGCTGCGCAAATCCTCTGGAATGCTCTACCACAAGAAATTAGGACTATCCACAATTTGCCTGGTTTCAGGCGCTCCCTCAAAACACATTTGTTCAGAGTGGCCTTTCACATTCAATAACCAAAGTCGTTCTATGTTTAAGTGTGTATGTGGAGCCCATTCACTATCTCCATCCATGCCTCACTCCCTCAAGATGGCTGGACCATCATTGGAAATGCACCATTATATATACACACCTGTACTTTGTATCTCCCCCACCTCATTGTAGATTGTAAGCTCTCACGAGCAGGGTCGGCTTATTTTGCTTTAATTATTGTATTGTTAACGTTGTTACCTATGACTTGTGTTTTGAAACTGTTAAAGTGTAAAGCGCTGCGGAATATGTTGGCGCTATATAAATAAAGATTATTATTATTATTATATCAGAGGGAGAAGAGGATTGGGCCTTGACAAGGTGCCCGATTGCATCTTAAGTCTTATTGAATGTTGGAGCCAGTCCACCGTATAAAAGCAGCCATAGAGTGTCCGAGTACCTGCTTGGATTTCGATCAAAATGAAGACTACTTTGATGTACATGTACACCAATTCGAGAAAAATGACAAGGATGAGGCAGTAAGACACGCTCAGCAGAGTACAAGCAGCATTGCTTGAAGAAGTAACTTGAGCGTGATCAAAATTGAATAAATTAAAATCTCAGACTACAGTGAACACAACTCTTAGCTGTGAAAGGGCTTTTTGTGTCCTTCTACAGTGTTTTCAACCAATGTATTGGATACGGATGGAAGCACGTCACACTATAATTTTAATTGAATGGAACAGCAAGAATTACACTAAAGAAAAAAAAAAAAAAAAAAAAGAGTGTGAGAGTGACATGTGCAGATGCCTACAAACAGCGTTGTATGCCGAGCAAACTGCAGCGCGTCACCTGCACTCACACACACACCTTGCAGAGCTGTGAAAAAAACACTGCAAGGCAAAAGGAAGATGTACATAGCGGTTGGTAAAGTAGCCTGCCTAAAGCACAGTACACAAAATCGCAATCTCTAACTGTCCCTCAGAGTCAGCAGAGCAGCGTTCTGTCCCAAACTGAATTAACAGCACAGTGACGCTAAAATGGCGGCTTTATCCGGAAACAATACCTTCCTTGTGTCACGGTTAGGGTAGCGTGTGTCTATTATATGAGTGTCTGTAAAATGTAACGTTGCGCAGACTTATTCTGCCCTTGGGACGCAAAAAATAAGACAGCAGTAATCATTTACTGTATAAAACTCCACCTATGCGCAACAAAACAAGCACGTTCCCTCTTACGGTTCCTGCGCTTACATGTGAGTAGGGAGTTTGGAGACGTTCCTGAATTTATCCCAGGTATCCAAGCATATCAGGCCGATAGGAGAGCATTAAAACCACCCACGGTGGTGACTTAAATATGGTGAATCGAACCAGTGAAGAACTGTAGGTCGATGCGAATGAATGTGCGATCACATGACACACGTTTATAATAACCCTTGCTAGACACGAGTAACTTTGTAGACATTTGGACACACCTGAACCCAGATGGCAGTGAATATTCATTCTATTCGGCGCCACATGACTCTTGGTCCAGAATAGATTATATATTGCTAGCACAGGAGCTATTAAGGGGAGTGGAAGAGGCAGATGTGCACAACGTAGCTATATATGACCACGCGCCCGTATCAGTGACCCTGCCAGATATGGTGCAGATGGGGCCAAACCGAACTTGGCGCTTCCCGACCTATTTGTTAATGGATGAGAAGTTTCGACATCACGTGAAGCAATGGTGTTTTTAATATGTAAGGGATAATGGAGATACTAGGGATAGGCCGGAACTTTTATGGGCAGCAGGGAAGGGAGTAATGCGCGGGAAACTAATAGGTTATCAGACAACGCTAAAAAAGAAGATCGCGACAAAACTACTCGCAGGCTAGCAGGATATTACGCGATAGGTACACGGCAAACAAGACAAGTTCATCAACACAGGTTAAAAATAGATGTAAGCAGGCTAAGGCTGACTTACACGTATGGGTATATCGACGAGAGAGAAGCAGTAATAACAATTATAGAGCCGATGTATATCGTTATGGTAGCAAATGAGGGAGACTATTAGCACGACTAGCGAAAGGAAATCACATTCGTCATCAACATATTACAGCGTTAACGAATAAACATGGGATCATGAACACAGACCCTCGAAGCATAAACACCATTCTACAAGAATACCACTCAGACTTATATAAGGTGGAACATACGGATAGTGCGGAGGGTAACACCTTTGTAGATGGAATACGGTTACCATCCATCACAAACTATCAGCTTCTCCTTTTAAAAAAACAAATTGAGGTGACGGAAGTGACAGCGGCGATAAGTTACTTTAAATACGGGAAAGCTCCAGGACCTGACGGGTTTACAGCCAAATTATTAAAATTATTGAGTGAGGATATCCCGTCCACATTGGTACACACCTTCAATCATATATTGGAGACAGGAGGGTTGCCCAGCCATTCAAACATGTCACACATGAAGTTGCTACTAAAACCAAACAAACCTTCACATCTGCCTGGATCCTATCGTACATTCTCACTCATTGACCATTATATCAAGATTTTGTCCAGGATCATGGCAGATCTTTTGAGTAGCATTGTTCCTACGCTGATAGGGCGATCACAAGTGGCCTTTGTTAGCTACTTTGTTGGCTACTATCAGTCTCACTATGCATAACACATGTGTGCAGTGGGCAGTATTACCTTTGCCTTCGGTGGAGTAGGAAAACCCCTCTCCTATCGAAGTGTTAGTTGGGGAGATGGAAGATTTGACACCGGGACCTGAATTGTAATACTTAAATGTGACAGGTGACAAATTTGTTAAGGCGCAACTCCGCGGCCCCTATGTTGAGTCTAGCCCGTGAAAATTTACTGGTTGTCAATGGGGAACCCCAACACCCCGGGGCAGCTACAGTATTTAAACAATTAGAGCTGAACCAAGATTTGCTGTATCAGGTTTATAAAATACATGTTGAAATTTTTTAGCAATTGCTGCTACCGCAGTCATATCGGAGGTTGGTAATGGGCATGTACTAGGGTGACATTTGTGCCAAAAGAAAACCCTACACAGAATTATACAACGGTTTTACTGGCTGGGGGTCTATCAAGAAGTTAAACAGTATTGTAACTCTTGTCGCATGCGCCAGGTACACAGTCCTCAGCCTCATTTAGTGAGTCCCTTGGTGCCATTAAAAATTTTAGAGGTCCAGTTTGAGAGAATACCCATGGATCTGGTGGAGCCGGTTAATAAATCAGCAAGGGGTCATCAACAGGGGCTATAAAAGGGGCACTGTGTGGGTCACCAGTTTTGAGCACACCCGAGTTCAAAAGAGAATTCATTGTCCAGACTGATGCGTCAGAGGTAGGTCTGGGTGCCGTGTTGTCTCAGGACTGGAGCTTAACGGGGAGGAGCATCCCATTAGTTTCCTGAGTCGAAAACTTACTCCATCAAAAAACAGAGACAGCATTGTAGAGAGAGAGTGCCTGGCGATAAAGTGGGCACTGGAGTCGTTGCACTACTATTTGTTGGGGATAACGTTTTGTTTTGTAAATGATCATTCCCCTGTGACTGGCAGTGTTGTAGCCCAGGGAGTAGAGTTCAGGTGGTAGAAAGATGAACATAACAGGAGACTTGGAAAACGTTGGCAAACAGTTATTTAATCTGAAAACGGACAGGCAAATTCAGGTGAGATCCATGCCTTGTTCATTTTCAGAAAAATAAGCCGGTCTACATTGTTTGAGGATAGTCGCATGCGACGGTCTGTTAGTACACCACCTGCAGCACTAAAGACGCGCTCAGATAATACACTGGCAGCAGGGCAAGCCAGCACCTCCAAGGCATACCACACATCAAATACAAATATAACAGTAAAATAATATTATTAATAAAAAATGAAATTGCACACACAGTACACAGACACAGCTCATATGTGTGTATGAGAGAGTGTTTCTGTGTGTAGTTCATGCCTCTAGCCTAGAAGATCAGTCTTGCTAAAATCTTTAACACTGACCCCTGTTCTGTTCTTAAAATGGTGGATGCTGAACTGCTTCTCAGCCCCCTCATACACAATCATTATGTGGCACTGCTGGGCTCAGTCAGAGGCATCAGATTGAACTAGGCTGTCCTGAGTCATTCTCAATAGAACATTTTGTTCAGCAGTTCATCTAGTTCATTTAGTTCAGAGGTCACATGATGCATTTCCTATCAGCTCCTCACAGGATAGGGTGGAGAAAAACTGAACTAAATGAACTAAATGAACTAATCTTTTGAACTAATCTTTTCAGTGAACTAGTTCATGGTGAACTAATCACCAAAATTAACTAGATTTCCCATCACTATGGTGTACACCTTGGTGGCGCTGTCACAAAACTTCGCCATATTTGTAACATAAAGCTCTTGCCCTGTGCAGAGGCGCTGCTTGTGCTCCCTCTTGTTGCAGAGGTGTCTACAATGCCTCGACGCACAGAGCTGCTTTGTAAAGCAGTAGCAGCAGCAGCGCTCTCGGCTGGAATGGAGAACATTATGGATTTCAACAGTGTGTCTTGGTCCTCCAGCATTTTACGGTCCCGGTTCAATGGTGTGATGAGGCTTTGTAAGTTGTCCCGGTAGCGAGGGTCTAGGAGGGTGTACACCAATAATCTGACGTGGTGAGAATGTGGCCGATGCGGCGGTCGTTTCTCAGGCAGTGCAGCATGAAATCAACCATGTGCTGCAGACTCACAACTGGCCAACAAACGCTGTCCTCTGGAAGAGCGTCACACTAATAGATTTTTGTAAATTTAAAATAGAATAAAGCAGCAGCAATTTTTGAAAAATGACAAGGATGAGCCAGTGACAGACACTCAGCAGAGTACACGCAGCGGTGGTTGAGTAAGTGGAGCGGGATCTACACTCCTACAAAAAAATTAAACCTCAGACTAGAGTGAACACTGAAACACAACTGTTCACTTGCTGTGAAAGGCCTTTTTGTGGACTTCTATTATGTTTGCAAGCAATGTATTGTATTTTGATGGAAGAGCGTCACACTAATAGATTTTTGTAAATTTAAAATAGAAGAAAGCAGCAGCAATTTTTGAAAAATTACAAGGATGAGCCAGTGACAGACACTCAGCAGAGTACACGCAGCGGTGGTTGAAGTTGGAGCGGGATCTACACTCCTACAAAAAAAATTAAACTCAGACTAGAGTGAACACTGAAACACAACTGTTCACTTGCTGTGAAAGGCTTTTTGTGGACTTCTATTAGTTTGCAAGCAAGTATTGTATTTTGATGGAAGAGCGTCACACTATGATTTTTGTAAATTTAAATAGAATAAAGCAGCAGCAATTTGAAAAATTACAAGGGTGAGCCCGTGACAGACGCTCAGCAGAGTACACGCAGCATTAGTTGAAGTAAACTGGAGCGTGATCTGCACTCAAAAAAAAAAAATCACAGACTGCAGTGAACACTGAAACACAACTGTTCACTTGCTGTGAAAGGCTCCTTTGTGGACTTCTATAGTGTTTGCAACCAAGGTATTGTATACGGATGGAAGCACGTCACACTATTATTTCAATTGCATGGAGCAGCAAGAATTACACTGAAGAAAAAAAAAAGAGTCTGTCAGTGACACGTGCAGATGCCTACAGACAGCGTTGCATACAGAGTAAACTGCAGCGTCACCTGCACTCACACACACCTTGCAGAGCTGTTAAAACAACACTGCAGGCAAAGGAAGCTTTACACAGCCGGTGGTAAACTAGCCTGCCTAAAGCACAGTACACTAAATCGCAATCTCTAACTGTCCCTCAGAGTCAGCAGAGCAGCGTTCTTTCCCTAACTGAGTTCACAGCACAGTGACGCTAAAATGGCGGTGGCGCCTTTTATAGTGCATTCTGACATCATTTCAGCATCCAATCACAGCCATGCCATTAGTTAACATGACCGCAGCAGTACAGGATGTGCCCACACTTCTTAGGATTCCTCATTGGCTGACTAAAATCACATTGTCTCTCAAAGAATTATGGGAACTTCTGATTCCGGTATATGGAAAATATCGGAACTAAGTATCGGAATTCCGATACAGCGAATATCGGCCGATACCCGATACTTGCGGTATCGGAATGCTCAACACTACTGATGACGATGCTGTACGCATTTTATCCGGTCAGAATATTGATAATACCTTTCTAAGTAAACCGACGAGTGACATGCTTAGAAGAAGGTGGGAAAATGAGAAGAGGAGGTTGATTTCCTTTGAATTACACGTGGTTACATTGACTGAATATTATAAAGTGTGTAGGATACCTAGAGGACTACGCCCACATCTCAGACCCACTCTATTGCCTGATAACTTACAGTTCTGTTCTAAATTTGAGTCCATTTCTAACAAATTTGCGTTTGACATTATGCTACTGAATATCAAGTTTTTGCAGAAAGAAATGGATCTCATAAAGAAGAACATATCAGAACTGGAAGAACAACTCTTACTACAGTTGACAGCACAAGAATGGGGTACCATGAAAATGAAGGTAGATGAA
The DNA here is from genome assembly GCA_033576555.1 of Oophaga sylvatica. NCBI lineage: Eukaryota > Metazoa > Chordata > Amphibia > Anura > Dendrobatidae > Oophaga > Oophaga sylvatica. The sequence continues at coordinate 279,647,117 of JARQOD010000002.1, read as the reverse complement.
AATCTCATAAAATTCCGTAATGATATTGAGATTACCAAACGCTCTAAATGGTTCCGTGATGCAGAGGACTATAAAGTGGGCCGGATTTTTTCTTGGCACATGGGCAATACCCCCCGTTATAACAACAAACGGGGACGTTTCATGTCTTCTAAAAGACGAAAGAAACCACATGACAGGAAGATGTCCAATTTCGGTTTCACTACTGCCGAATCCGAATCGACTGATGATTCAAGCATGAGTAATTCTAACAAAACACTTTTTTTAGGGAAGGACAGATCAACCCCAGGAGAAGGGGCCGTAGAGGTGGCCGCAAGCACAAGCGGAACCCGGAGTCAAGAACAGAGATCAACACGCAACACTACGATGAAGATGAGGAACAAGTTGGACAATCGGAGGGACCACTAAATGAGTTGGTGGTAAATATTTCATCTGTACAATTATCTAATGTTGAAATGGACGTTTTATTAAGAGGTCTGTCTTTTTGTCCATCCAATTCTCCTGATTGGTTTGATATAAAATGTGATCTACATGCTTTTTTTAGGAGGTTGAGGTTGTCCACTTTCTTTCCAGAAAAATCTGATCCTAATTGCCTATCTAATACAAATTCTGAGGATAGATTGTGTGGTTTTTCCTTACAAGATGTAGGACTATACAATAAGAGCAATTTTATACCACCGAACCATAATCATTTTGTGGAATCATATATAGAACTAGTACAAAGGGATATGACTAAATTGAGACATAATTATAATCGTAAAGTTATGTCTAATCTCTCTCCTTGTGAAAAAAATGCTCTGGATGGCCTGGTGCATAATGCCTCCATCACTATAAAGCCAGCCGACAAAGGCGGGGCAGTTGTAGTGATGGATAGCATTAAGTACAAGGCCGAGATCATGCGCCAACTTAATGATGTTAATGTGTATGAACGATTACCACATGATCCTACTTTTGATTTTCTGAGGGAACTCCGTGTTGTTGTTGATGAAGCTTTGAATTTGATCTGATTGACCAAAAACTGTCGGACTATTTAATTGTTGATAAACCCGTGATTCCGGTATTGTACGCGCTCCCTAAAATTCACAAAAATCTATGGGATCCCCCCGGACGCCCTATTGTTTCCGGTAGGGGTTCCATGTTCAATAAAGTGGCCATTTTTCTGGATAAGGTATTGCGGAAGTTTGCTACCTCTGCACGATCATACATAAAGAGACACAAATGATTTTTTGGACAAAATTGACAAACTTAAAGTAACGGAATCTACCATTCTCGTATCTATTGATGTGGTATCATTATACACATCCATAGAACACGATAAGGGCCTTCGTGCTGTCTCTGTGGCGCTATCAGGCTCGGACGTGGCTCCTGATTGTGCACGGCTCATCCTCACGCTGCTGGAACTCATCCTGAGGAGGAATTTTTTTCTCTTCGGTGATGAGTTTTTTTGCAGCGTCGGGGTACCGCCATGGGGTCCAATGTGGCCCCCACTTATGCTAACATCTATATGGCGGTACTCGAGGATGAGTTTGTGTACAATTCCATCTTCTGGAGTCATGTCCGGGCCTGGTGGCGTTACATAGATGATATCTTTGTAATATGGGAGGGTGGTCCTGATCTACTTTGTGACTTCCATTCAGATCTAAATCGGATATATCCCGAATTGTCAAGGTAAAATATAATTTTCTACTATACTTTTATATTCATAGTGTGTATATGTATTTTGTAAACACGAAGTTTCCCTTAAATGATATTATTCAGATTGAAACTTATTTTAGGATAATGTTAGTATCTGCTGGTGTCTGTCTCCACCTTGTGTCCTATCGCTGTATTACACTAACTATCTAATAATTTGAACTGGATCCACTGAAATGCCCCCCACCTTTGGGGAATTCAGGAACCACATGATACACGAGAACAATAGAATCTTTCTTCAAGAAATGAAACTAAGGATGACAACATGATCAAGGAGGACTTAGAAGAAGATCTAAGGACCAATTAGGATGACCAGATGCTGGACGTGTACATATATGGATATGTTCAGCATATCTCTTTCTCCTAAATCCCGCCTTTACTCCACCCCAATATTCTGTGTATGTAATCTTATGTATGTGAAAATAAAGCTTAGAACTTGCCCTGGTGGTCGCATATAAGCACCATATGAAGCATGGTCTAAGACTGAACCAGCCTAATAGTCTGACTCATTCTTATCCTGGTACCACATGCTTGTAGTCTAATTTGGCATGACTGGAGGATGAGTGGTATGTCGTTACGACCCCGACAATTGGCGCCTAACACGTGGGGCCGTGGATTGCCGCCCGTCCGGACCCGTCCTGAGGACTTTGCGGTGGTGCCCGCGGTGACTGAGTGCGAGGACTGCAGCCTCCGTTGAACACGGTAAGTTGGGATCATATACTTTATATGCGTCCCACTTGCCTGTGTATCAGTCATTGTTGGCTTAAGCTGTATTGTCTTTTTGGGTCTGGGTGGGTGACTGGTTGAGTGGTGAGACCAAGGGCAATCCCACGCCACGAACCAGCAAGTCTGACCGAGTGACGTTGCATGCCTGCACGTTCTCGTGAAAATTACCACGTTCCTCCTCCTCCAGTCACTGTACTTTTATGCAGATAGTTGTCTCCCGTGATTATTTGGTAGTGTCTAAATTTCTAGTATTGTATAGAGAATTGTGGGAGGGGTGCGCATACCTAAATTTTGCTAGGAGATGAATGGAGGGGGTTCTCTTTGTCTCAGACAAATGGAGGGGGTACTCTTTGTCTAACCCGGGAAGTCTCATTAGGAGAAGCCCAGGTGTCAGCATATGGAGGGGGACTCTGTGCTGTGTAGAGTGTCACGGTGTACTGCGCTGTAACGTCACCATCCACAGTTAGGGAAAAGACAGAATAGAGGGGAACTCTTTGTCTTGTCACAGTATTGAGGGGGACTCTGCAGTGACGGGTGGTGACCTGCGAGTGACGCCGGTGGTCTGAGTCGCGACAGATCATTTCACTCTGTTAAATTATGATGCGCATGTTTAAATCAAACAAAACCCACAAGTTAGAGGGTGGTGCTTTGGGAGTGGTTAAATTGGTGGAATCACGTGGAGGCAAAAAGGCTGTTAAGAAAATGAGGAGTTTGTATAAGATGATGGATTTACCGAGTATGAGCAGATTTCAGCCTTCAGTGTAGAAGGATTATGTAGCATAGAAGAAAGGAAAGTTGGGTGATGAGGGACTTCTGCATCAGGCTCAGGCACATTTGAGAGTAGCAAATAATTTAAAAATTGAAGACTGGAAGGAAGTAAATGGAGCAGGAGATTTAGAAGGTGCTGAGCCTTTGTTTGGATATGTAAAATGTTCTGCATATGATCTTGTTGATGTAACTAAAATGGCCGCTCCAAGCCCTCGGCCACCGCCCTATAATGGTGCCGATCTCAGAACAAAGGGAGGTTGGACCTGTCATGTGTGTGGTGAACAGAATCCGCCCTGGGCGGAGACCTGCCGTGTTTGTGGGGCGGGTCGCTCCTGGTGTAATGCCCAGCCTATCGCCCCTCCCACACCCAGCGGCCATTTTGGTAAACCCAGTGGCCATCTTAATACACCTGGAAATGACCAACACCCCATCTCCTCCGGTGGCCATCTTGAGACACCCAAGCACACCCAGTCAGGCCTATATCCTTTGCTGATACCAACCAGGGCTTACTACCAGCCCCCGCCCGCACCTGTGCAGGCCACAGCTCCCAATATGGCACCAGATGCAACACCATTGTTCCCTTTCACACACCCCAACCCGGCCATTGCTGCAATGCATGAATCTTCAGTTTTTCAAACAATGATCAGAAGCTGCCGCCATGATATTATGGGATCTAATGAAGGGGAGGAGGATCAGGAGAGAGAAGAGGGGTGGGCCCCTTAACAGCCACCACTATCCCCAGCAGCACCAGTATCTTCTCTTCCCTCCTCCATTCCCCCACCATCATTGTCAACCCCTGGTCCTAGGGCCTATTCCACCCCTACTTCAGAGATAAGGCACCTTCCTCTCCTTCACAAATCCTCAGAGAGGACAGTCGCTCTGTAAGATTCACGGAAACCCCGGTCAGGCCCCCAGCTCCCGGTGTACTTGAAAACTGGTATCCCTGCCATTCACAGCATTACACAGACCGCAACGGAAATCCAGTGATATTATCCAGAGGGTACGGTGATATCCTGACACATCGGGTTGGTGCTATAGTTAGTCCTGTCAACTCCAACTGCTCCAAGAAAGGGGGTCTGGCTCTATTAATAGCTCAAGCTGGTGGTCCCATCGTCACTGCAGAATGCGTGGCTCATATATACACTCATGGCCTTTGCCACCTGGACAGACTCTGACAACCCATGCAGGGGACCTTCCCGCTGATATCATCATCCATGCAACAGGTCCAGTCCATGATCCTCTAAACTCAAAAGAGTCACGGGCCACCCTTCGGGCAACTATACATTCAATACTCCATCATGCTGGTATGTTAAAAACAGAAGACATTAGGCACCAGGAATTATTTGAAACCAATGATAAAATAGCAAATTTGTGATTGCTTTGTCTAAAGAGTTAACTAACACCCACTCTACAGTGTCTGCTTCTCTCCCAGAATTTACAGGTGACACGGTGCATGATTTCTCGCCTGATGACCTTATATATATAAAAAATTTATGGGAAGAGACTGTCTCCAGCCCAGATTTGAGGGTCCCTACTCTGTGATCCTGTCCACCCCTACTGCCCGAAGCTCGAGGGCAAGAGCACCTGGATTCACGCCTCCCATTGCAAGAAGGACAAGATTAATCAGCAGTCATGAAGTTTCTGATATACATATCCTTTTGAGCTATATCCTGATCTCCAGTAGTGCCAGTATGCCCACCTTCTGGGTTAATACTACAACCCCTGTGGTTATCTTTAAGTTCGATTTCTATCAAATATTCAACTGTGATAGGAATGATTTCAAGGGATCAACGCACCAGACTTAGGGGAAAAGGGACATTTTATCTCTATGTCACCCGCCCAGGGAATGAAAACTGTTATGATTGGTTAGATGTGGGATAGAAAACAGAAAAAGGGAAAATTGGCAGATGAAGCTAGATACAATAGATTGATAAATGAGATATACAAGTGTTATATTTGTAGGAACTGATCTAAAGGGTATGCCACACTAAACAATCCGCTAGCGATCTCGTTAACATCGCATACTAATGAGATCGCTAGCGGGATCGTTTTAATATCGCTAGTAGTGGCCTAATTTAGCGATGTCGTTAAGGACGCTATCGCGGTTAGCGATCTCCTTAACGACTTTAGCGGTACTTTTGTACCGCTAAATCGTTAAAAAAAGGTGCCACACTCAGCGATACATACTTACCAGCGGGACGCCAGCGGGACGCCGACGATAAAAATAGGGTCCGGAACGATCGCTGTGATGAACGAGATCACAGCAGGGGCCACGTCGCTGGTAGATGCCGCACACAACAACATCGCTAACGGGATCGCTAAATAGTGACGTTTTTTAGCGATCCCGTTAGCGATGTTGTTTAGTGTGGCATACCCTTAAGAATGCAAAAGTCAGTGACAGCAAGCAGAGATAAGTGCTGGCAGCAGCGAGATGGTATTTTGCTGTACACCAAGGTCATTCTACAGATAAGCAACCTGCAGGCTGAGGGAGAGAGGACACACAAACTACGCAGTGGTTTGACCAGCCCCTCCCATCGGGTATTCGTGAGGATGCACAGGAAAGAGTGCAACAGTTTTATGTTTTTGGAATAGACACAGTACGTAAGAATCGAAGGTCAGAGTATGTGAGAAGCAAATAGACAGGCAGAGAAAGGAAGTTACACTAGAAGACAGAGTTCAGGAAAGAGCCAAAAGATTATTTCTGGACTCTAAGAAAAACTTGGGTGGAAATGGGTTTTGTCAAAGAAAACAAGACTAGTGAGAAAGTTCTAGCAAGTTTTATATGAATGGGTTAAAAAAAAAAAAAAAGAAGTGACAAGGAAAAACTGAAAGTAAGTAGACCGGATTGGAGATCAGTAAAAGCAGAGGATCTAGCCAGAAAAGCACAGGGGGCACAACATGATTTAGCGCAGGCAAAAAGAGGAGCAAGGATACATGCTGTAGGTACTCGTCCTGCAAACAACAGGGAGAGGAGACGGGCAGAAATTGTGCTACGGGTGCAAGAAACCAGGACATTTCAGGAGGGATTGCAGAACTAACCCATATCCAGCCTGTCCAACTAATCCATATGCAAATGACTCGCCTGCAAGAGGCCCCCAAGACCAATTAGAGGCGCTCCCATAGGATAATGGTAGCTTGCACATGAACCCCTTGTCTCCTTACCCCCCACTCCTAATTGCACAGTGCAGGTGAACCTACTAGGGGGACATAAGGTTGAGTTCCAAGTGGACACGGGGGCAGACAATTCAGTAATTACAGAAAAGGACTGGCCATTTGGGAAAAGTGATTTCTCCCACCATGTTATAGCAACTCCTTACAACTCTCCAGCTCCCCGTCACTAAAAGATTCCCCTGCAAATTCAAGGAACCACTGTACACACACAGTTAATGGTATCACCACTGGGTCAATGTAATCTTTTAGGAAGTGATGTGTTGTCACAATTGCAAGCACATATTGAGTATCATCTTGATGGAACTGTCACTATGACACCAGGACTGAAGCAGAGCACTCTTTGTAAAATCATGTCGATAGATGTTGCTAGTATAGAGGACACAAATGAATTTCCTTCAATGTTAGAAGGTGTGATACCGCATGATTTCTGGGCTTCAGATAAAACAGATATGGGCAGATTAAGGTTGCAGCCAGTCATGGTCAAATTAAAGCCAGGTGCAATCCTGCCCCAACAGAGACAGTATCTTCTTAGTTTAGCTCAAGAAACGACTATTGCTCAGCAGATGCAGAAACTGCTAACAAGGGGTGTTTTAGTTAAAACCTAGCCCCCACCTTCGGCATCTCTGCAGCTAAGAGTAAGGTTCCTTGTCAATGGTCTTGACAGTACAAATTCCAACCTTCAGCTTCCCCCTTCGGCTACGAGATTTAACCCTTTATGTATTGGCTGGTACAATATATATATACACTTTTGTTCCAGATATCTCAGGATGCTGCTTAGTTTACAGTTATTGATTTTGCCAATGTTATTTTTATAATATGTTGTTTTTGTACCAAGCAGGTTGTAAGCGTTAAAGGATAAACTGCAATTCTGTAAATCTTCAGTTATCTTTTTGGGACATTGCATTACACTGGGGGCTAGTGTTGAGCATTCCGATACCGCAAGTATCGGGTATCGGCCGATATTCGCGTTATCGGAATTCCGATACTTAATTCCGATACTTTTTCAATATCGTATACCGGAATCGGAAGTTCCCATAATTCTTTGAGAGGCAATGTGATGTTAGTCAGCCAATGATGAATCTTATGAAGTGTGGGCACATCCTGTAATGCTGCGGTCATCTTAACTAATGGCATGGCTGTGATTGGCTGCTGAAATGATGTCAGAATGCACTATAAAAGGCGCCGCAGCCATTTTAGCGTCACTGTGCTGTGAACTCAGTTAGGGACAGAACGCTACTCTGCTCACTCTGAGGGACAGTTAGATATTGCGATTTTGTGTACTACTGTGCTTGAGGCAGGACTAGTTTACCAACAGGTCCTGCCCACATCCTTCTTCCTAGTGAGGATTCAACATCATCAGCCGGCGTTCCTGATCTGGCCACGGAGGCCAGAGATCACCGGCTTTCATCAACGGATGTAAGTTTCGTCTGCGGGCCATAGGAGGCTGAAGTCGGACTTTCTACTGCAAGTGACCCATCGGGGTTTGTCAGCAGGCCAGAGGAGGCTGAAATTTGACTTTCTATTGCAAGTGACCCATCGGGGTTGTCAGGTAAAACCTGTGCAAACAGGACTATTTTCTCCACAGTGCACCACTAATACTCATTCATCTGAGCTGTCACCGGCGGGACAGTGTCAATTTCTTCTGACCTTTCTGCATAAAAGGTTTTTTAGGATTTCTGCAGCGTTTTTCTGCTCCATCGTTAAAAGAGGACCTCTTTTACTTTTTCAGGGTTTGTCCATATTAATACCCATATGAATAAATACCTTATGCGTATTATGACTATTTAGTCCTTTGGTTTGGGGTTTACTACATAATAGACTACAGGCTTTTCTCATCACCTTTTTCTCACGGGTCTTAGTGCAATATTTATTTATTACTGTATTATTACATCTGCATCTCAAACTGTTCTACAGAGTGCGTCTGAATTTATGTATTGTTTTCCATTTGACACATGCATATTCCTATTTTTCTACAGATCCTTTTGTGTCTTGTAGTTTTTATGTGCGCAAACTATTTTTATTTTCAATTATAGAGGGCCATGTTATTGACTTTGCATTGACGTGTAAAAGATTTATGTTGTGCCACTGGCTATATGTATTCTAAAGGTGTACCCAGTCTCAACAGATCATTAGTCTGATTGTTCTTTGATTCTCCTAAATGTGAATTTGTCTGATTTGGTGTCAAACTTGACTTTGTCCCTATTTTTGTTTTGCCATGTGACCCAATGATTATACAAATCTATATAGGGTTTGGCATCATCAAAAGTAACAGAATATTAGCATGCATGCATATTTAGGATATAAAAGAGAAGTATCTTGTTGTGCCAGAGTGTTCCTAACTCCTGAATGGATATAAAACAATATGGTCTACGGATCAGGTAAAATCGAGGGTCCGCATGTCTATATTTTATACAATTTGAGTGGGCAAGGGTGGGATTTAGAGATTAGCCCATTCATGAAAGTTTTGGGAGCTGAGAACCTTCAGGAGTTGTTAACCATGCTTTGAGGTCGATTGAATGCCATGTCACTCAGGCAGCCAATCACTGCTGTCAAGCGCAATGGAAAGCAACACACGGTTGGTCCTGTGGCCAGCAGCACAGGAGGGGTAAGGGTAAAACATGAATATATTAGATTATGTTTTACTATTTGGAGCAAGTTTGAAGTTTTCTTTAAGGATTGGAAAACCACCTTCAGTTAGGAATCGGATCAATCAAACAGGGCACAATATGGAATAATGTGCGTTGTTATACACAGTAACTTACAAACGTGGTTCTCTCTGGCATCTATGTACATGGGCAAGTATTACTCTAATTTGGGTCTAATGTGTAGTTTATTGGGTGCAATATAGGCTCATTGTAGGACTGCAAACACACAATTTGGTTCTTTGCAGGTAGAATATGGTACTTTATGCAAAGTATATGGCTGTGTGCAGGCACAGAATCGCACTGTCCTATGAAAACAAACTATGGGACTATTGTGGCATGGTATGGCGGTCTCTGGCCACTGTTTAGCATAATATAGTACTATATGGACATTGGACAACAACAACTTTTTAATGTGCTGGTATTGTTGTGGTTACAATTAAAGAAATATTCTCAATTTGTCTCTGGAGCAGGTCAGAGCTATGTTGCTCTTTACTTCTTTGTTTCTGATAGGATAGGCTGAGTTATAGTATTAGTAGAACTATAAAGTTCTGCTGTAACACATTCAGCTATTAGTGATTTATTTTATAATGTACACTGCTATCACTGTATTTACGGTACATATAGAGATAATGGCACTTGAACAAGCACATAGCTCAGGATAGTCAGAGCTGTGATTAGGAGAACTGCTCTTGGAGAAGCTAGTGCTATAGATTGGTGATTTTGCAAGTAGAGATGGGCGAACCCGAACAGTAAAGTTCGGCATCCAGACCGAACACCTATGACCTATGACCCGACATGAAATGACACTTGGTGTACATAGGGTTAACCATGTCTTTTCATGTCCTTTGCTATCTAATTTGCACAAACAATTAAATCAGACTATGTGTGCAAAATTTCACACCTGTAGGGGTTAATTAAAGGTGTAAATTCGTAGCAAAAAAGTCCGTTTTTTTTACAACGAATTTACACCTTTAATTAACCCCTACAGGTGTGAAATTTTGCACACATAGACTGATTTAATTGTTTGTGCAAATCAGATAGCAAACGACATGAAAAGACATGGTTAACCCTATGTACACCAAGTGTCATTTCATGTCGGGTGCTTCTGTCTTTTCACTGAAGCCGGCTTTACCGGGCAATTGAATCAGAGGATATTTTACTATGTAGAAGTGTATAAACTATACATATATGTATATATATATGTCACAATGACATGTATATATATATATATATATGTATTCTATGTGTGTATATTTAGTGTTTACAAGGAAAGAATGGGTTTTTTTTAGTTGCGATATTTTGTTCCCATAGACTTACATGGGACTTCCGGTATCGGTATCGGGTATCGCCGATATTTTAGTGATATCGGCGATACCATTCCGATTCTTTAGGATATCGGAAAGTATCGCTCAACTCTACTGGGGGCGCGACATCTGACCAGCGCTCGCAAAGAAGCTGTACAGAACTTTCCTATGCCTGTTAATGTTGCCGCTCTTAGGATATTTCTTGGACTGATTTTCTACTGCAGGCAGTGGATTCGTGCTGTGTCAATCCTCATGCAGCCTCTCTATGACTATTACCATTGTGCTTTTTAAACTAACTCCTGAAGGTATAGACTGTTTTCATTCCCTCAAAAACAGGATTGTGGCAGCTCCAGCGCTAGGAACCCCCAACTATGAACTACCATTCATCCTGTATCTTTATGAACAGCGGGGACACGCAGCAGGGGTATTGACTCAGTTACATGGTGACAATCAAAGGCCAGTGGCCTGTTTCAGTGAAAGACTAGATGCAGTGGCTAGGGGTACCCCGTCCTGTGTACGGCATTACATGCTGTAGGACTATTGCTCCACAAATCATCAGATATCGTTCTTGATTATCCACTGACAGCACTTACACCTCATGATGTATACACCATACTGAACCAGGTGCAGTCGGCACATCTTTCAGCTGCACGTCACCTTCGATTGCAATGTGCACTTTTAATGCCTCCAAATGTTTCTTTGCAGAGATGTACCACACTTAATCCTGCCACATTGTTACCTCTCTCGGATCTAGGGGGGAGGTCAGGTATTGTACGGTATTGTACAAAGAAGATCCAAGAGAGGAGATTCCTTATGATTATGTTCAGCTTATGGCACAGGAAACAGCAGGTCTACCCACAGTGTTTAAAACTGAAAGACGTAATGTTGACTTTAAATCTTTTGTAGAACTCGCTACCAAGATGACTCAGGTACCTTCTACACCAGGTATGCCATCGTCTCCCTGAATGCAGTAATCAAAGCAGAACCAATGCTCCCATATCAGTAGGCCCAGGAGGCTGAATTTAAGGCTCTGACCGAGGCCTGTAAGATAGCTGAAGGTAGAATTGTTAACATCTACACAGATTCTAGATACGCATTCGGTATAGCTTATGATTTTGGTTCAATTTGGAAGTCTAGAGGATTCCTGATGGCAGCAGGAATCCATTAAAAATGCTGACGCAGTCCAGCAGTTAATTGATGCATTACAATTACCAAAAGAAGTAGTTGTCAAAAGTTAAAGCACATACCAGATGCACTGATCAGGTGAGTAAAGGAAACGCAATGGCCGATGCAGCAGCAAAAATAGCAGCCAGTAGACCACTCCAAGGGGTAACGATGCACCAGGTAAGCGCTCCCAAAAATCCCTTTGTGTCGGAGGATGCCTTAGGCCTCTTCAACATCCGGCGGGCGCCTCAAACGGCGCCCGCATTTTACCGCAGCGCGCAAGTGAAAAGCTTCACACTTCGGGCCAAAAATGCGGTTTTTGCGATGGTTTTGATCTGAGAGATAAGAAACATCCGGCAAAAAAAAAAAACGTTGCATGCAGCGTTTTGTCCGGCGCCGCAATGTACATTTGCGCCGCATCCGACAAAACCGCATGCAACGCTTGACATGCGGCGCCATGCGGCGCTAATGCATGTCAATGCGAAAAAAGCCGCATGCGCCGCATCAATTTTCAGATGCGGCGCTGCTGGGAAATGCCGGGGCCGCAAGGGGAAAACGGATGTGTGAAACCAGCTTAGCCAATGCAGGCTCAGTTGCCCAGGGAAGTAGAAAAGTGGAAAAATGAAGGTGCATGTCTGAATGCAGCAACTGGGTATGGGAAGAGGATGCGTCGAGCCTTCAGAGCGTTGTACCTGCGGTCGCCCAGATGTACATGGCCAACCCACCAGTCCAAAACTGCTGTGATGAGTGTGATGCAGAAGCTTGGGAGGCACCAGCTTTTCACCTGTATAGAGGTTGATCCAGGATGCATGTATGTGCTACACATAATCGAGAAGGGTAGTCAAGACACACCCAAACACACCTCGCCTTCTATCCTTTCAGAGACTGCAGATTGATTATATCAGCTGCAAATCAGGTCATGGGAGTACGTGTTGGTGTGTTTTTGATTTATTCTCAGGTTGGCCGGAGGCTTTCCCGATTGCCAAGGCTACGGCTGCGGCAATCGCAAAGAAGCTGCTTGCGGAGGTGGTGTGCAGGTATGGAGTACCAAAGGTGACCGAAAGTGACAGAGGTACACATTTCACAGGTGAAATAATGAATGAAGTCTTGACAGCGCTGGGAATTCAACAAGTTTTCCACACCCCATATTACCACAAAGCAGTGTAAAAGTAAAAGGACTAAATAGGATATTGAAGTTAAAAATCTAAAAGGCCATGGCTGAAACAGGGAAATCTTGGCCTGAATGTTTATCATTAGCCCTATACTCAGTAAGGTACACTCCAAGTAGAAAAACTGGACTTTCTCCGTATAAAGTACTATTTGGCAAAGTGCCTAGTTTAGGATGTTTCTTTTCCCAAGCATTGGAAATAAGTAACCATGTATTAAGTTCATATGTAAGGGATTTGCATAAAAGACTCAAGAAAGTATATGATAATGTTTTCAGTTCTCTTCCAGATCCGAACCAGGATCCTGGGAGTCACAGCCTGCAGCCCGGAGACTGGGTAGTCATTAAAAGACACGTGAGAAAGAGTCTGGATCCGAGAATATAGCTCCATTGATATCCAGAAAGAGAAGGAGTCTGGGTGAGCTGCACACCGGTTATGCTGAGGATCCCAAAGTTTATATGGATCCCATAGGTGTTCCTAGGGGGGTCCCAGACGAATACAAAGCTCAGAATCAGATCCTGGCGGGTTTCCGTTCTCTCATCCCAACTGTGCAGATCAATTACAATGTAGATTGGATAAAATATATATACTACACCAAGCAAAGATTTATCAATATCAATTTTAGTCAAGATGCTTTCCAGGGTATAGATGAGAAACTGGGCCCAAAACAAAAGACTGACTCTTCAAAATAGACTGGCCATTGACATGATTCTAGCTGAAAAAGATGAAGTCTGTGGGATGATAGGGGAAGAATGTTGCACTTATATTCCTCAGAATTCTGGAGTCAATGGTAAAACTATAGTGGCCCTTACAGAGATTAAAAATCTGGCTCAGGAAATAAAAGCCAATGCAGAAGTAGATACCTCTTTCTTCTTAAGATGGCTTGAAGGACTTAAAGAATTTCTCCAACAAGCCTGCTTAGTGGTAACAGGACTTTTTGGTACTAGGATTGATAATTCTATGTTGTGTGATATCTATGTACAGGAAAGCTGTGGCCAATGCAACTGCCTCCTCAGGTATTTTCCTTTATAAGGAAGCTGTGTCCCTGCTATATGATGACACTGACAATGGTGATATGGAGAAATATACCCCACATAATAAACCTGATAAAACCCCCTATAACAAAATACAAATGGAAATAAGAGATTTAGTTTAGGGATAGTGGGAGAACTCCATGTGCATGTTTGGTAGGGACTTGGTTGTTTGGGGGCGGTCCATAAGGGGCCAGTTTCTAAAATGACCAAGCGAAGAAATCCATTACCCCTGTCCCCACACATGGACAGTCTCGAAGGTCACATATATTAAGGGAAAAACTTAGTGTTTAGGGGGATTGTCAAGGTAAAATATAATTTTCTACTATACTTTTATATTCATAGTGTGTATATGTATTTTGTAAACACGAAGTTTCCCTTAAATGATATTATTCAGATTGAAACTTATTTTAGGATAATGTTAGTATCTGCTGGTGTCTGTCTCCACCTTGTGTCCTATCACTGTATTACACTAACTATCTAATAATTTGAACTGGATCCACTGAAATGCCCCCCACCTTTGGGGAATTGAGGAACCACATGATACACGAGAACAATAGAATCTTTCTTCAAGAAATGAAACTAAGGATGACAACATGATCAAGGAGGACTTAGAAGAAGATCTAAGGACCAATTAGGATGACCAGATGCTGGACGTGTACATATATGGATATGTTCAGCATATCTCTTTCTCCTAAATCCCGCCTTTACTCCACCCCAATATTCTGTGTATGTAATCTTATGTATGTGAAAATAAAGCTTAGAACTTGCCCTGGTGGTCGCATATAAGCACCATATGAAGCATGGTCTAAGACTGAACCAGCCTAATAGTCTGACTCATTCTTATCCTGGTACCACATGCTTGTAGTCTAATTTGGCATGACTGGAGGATGAGTGGTATGTCGTTACGACCCCGACAGAATTAAAGTTTACTATGTCGCATTCGGTAACACAGGTACAATTTCTTGACACTTTAGTGTACAAGGAGGGTAATGCTCTGATGACGGATTTATACGTTAAAAGTACAGACAGAAACAGTCTTCTGTTATATAATAGCAACCATCCAAAGAGAATGGTCAACTCCTTACCATGGAGTCAAATGCTGCGAGTTAGAAGGATAGTATCCGATGAGGAGTATGTGGATCAACGTTTAGAGACTATGTGTAATAAATTTATATCTAGGGGGTATCCTAGGAGTGAGGTGATGAATTATAAGGCAAAAGCCCTTAACAGAACACGGGAGGCTTCTCGACATACGTCTAATGTTGTAATGTGTAGCCCAGCTTCGCAGGCACACATAAAAGTCCAGGAGAGTGCACTGGAAGGTAACAGCCAAAGCTTGATATGCATTCACTCATGTCACTCACATTTAGACACACCCATAGGGGTATATAAGTTTGGTGGGTGTCAGCATAGAGAAGTTTAGTTTCCTGTCTTCGGACAGAGTGTGTTTCAGCTTCCTGTCTTAGGACAGTGATTCAGTCAGTTAGCTCCGGGAGGCTCAGGAGTGAGTCATCCCTTGGATAGTTACCTGTCTGAGTTAGTCAGTCAGATTGGTTTCCTGCTGAGTTCAGAGCAGAGACTTCAGCCGCCTGTCCCAGGACAGTGAAGTTCAGTCGACAGAGGTCCTGGACTAGGAGAATACTGAGAGCTGCTCAGCGAGCCCAAACAGGGAATCTGTGATTCGACTTCTATGCAGCAGTGCTTATGTTAAGAGCGGAAAGCAGGGCGAAGGGCACAGTGGAGAAGACAGAGCAGTGCCTTAGGTATTGGATTACCTGCACTAAATCACCGGTCACTGGGGACCGAAGCGTTGCTATTGTTTCAAGCATAGTGACAAGAAAACCAGAGGCATCTGGACTACAGGTCGCAGAGAGCAGCCCAAAGTGTCAATACGTAACCGGAGTCAGGTGGAACAGGGACTTTGAGTCAAGCGCAGACAAAAGTAAGGACTTAGTTTCATCACTCAGAAGGCTCCACCACAACGTTGGCCGGGCAGTACAGCTATTGAGACAGCTGGAGAGTTTAGAGTTAACTTCGCTTCAGGCAAGTTAGACTCACCTACATATTGGAAAGTTAAGGAGGCCTCTAACCTGCTCGGCTGCTACCTGAAAGTGCACTCTCCACCCCGACCAGCTTCCCGGGATCTGCTTGAACCATCATCAGTAAAAGGTATGAAAAGAAGCTACCTTGTGTGTGACTGAATTCTTATTGCACCCTGCATCATCATCCTCATAGACTTCCAGGGACCCGTCTCACCTGTGGGAGACTTACTACCAAGCTGCCCCATAACATCCCCTGTGAAAGTCCTTAGAGCAGCGCTGGTACAATTTACCAGAAACCGCAGGTGGCGTCACGAACTACCTAATAATCCCCTGTAAATATCCCCCATTGCACGACCGCCAGGGCCACGGACCGAGCCACGGCTACCAGTGACAACTCCCATAGATGCCCATGGGCTCGGCTCTGAGTACCCCATAGCCCTGGTATCCACAATTGTGGTGCGTGGTCGGAACAGTAACTAAAAAGAAACGAGTTTCTTTTGTATCGACATTTAACCCTGCTAGTGATCGTATTAGTAACATTCTGAGAAAACATTGGCCTCTTTTGAAAAGAGGACTACCGACTGTTACTGAATTTGAATCTTTACCTATTATGTCTTTCCGTAGGGGCCATAATTTACGGGACAAGCTAGTTAAATCTGATGTGGGTTCATCAAAAATATCGATTCAACGTACTTTTAGTACCCCCCGTAATGGTAACTATCCATGTTTAAGTTGTGCATGTTGTAATAACATGCTCAAGGGAGATTTTTTCTGTCATCCCCAGTCTGGAAAAAAGATATTTTTGAAGGAGAGGTATTCTTGTACATCCAGCTTTGTAGTGTATATGATTGTATGCCCTTGTGGATTGATTTATGTCGGGGAGACAACTATGGAGGTACGTGCTCGCATTAGCAAGCATAAAAGTACAATTAGAACAAAGCTGACTGATTTATCGGTTCCTAAACATTTTGTGGATCATAGACATTCAGTAAATCAACTCAGATTTAGAGTTATTGACAGTGTCCCTATATTAAGAAGGGGTGGTGACAGGGTTAAAATACTTAAGAACAAAGAATTGAGATGGATACATAGATTGGGATCTCTACAACCTGCTGGGCTGAATATTGAATTTAATTTACATAATTGTTGATTTGACCACTGCTCTTTTTTTCTTCTTTTTTTGTATATATTTCTTTTTCTCTTATTTTGTTGCGTTATATTATTATTGATATTGTATAATTTTTGTTTTTGTTTTTCTTATTTTTTGTAGGACTCATGGCGAACGGGGGGTATTGAGACGATGTTTTATATATCTTTAAATGGTGGCATACCTTTTTAATGGTGATATACATTTTTGTGTCCGTCTCCCCCTTTTTCTACATGATCCTCCTTTATTTCTATATGGTCCTTATTATTTTCTTTATTTTTTGATTCATATATGCTTTGTTGTTTTTGATGTGATTTATGATGATTTTTAAGTATGGCCTTCATTTACCTGACATGTATAGTATACCACATTATACCAATACGATATGTGCAGTGACCTATGCTATTTCCCTGTTCTGTGAACATTGCGCGTGTGCCGCGTCTTGGCTCTCCCCGGGGTTTCCCTGGAGACAGACTCGATGGGCGTTGGCGCTGATGCATCACCTGACTTGCGCTGCATTCTGGCTCTCTCCAGGGTTTCCCTGGTGACGGCTTGGATGGGCGGTGACGTGGATAGTCATCACATCAGCGCATACACCAGGGAGAGGTCTCTTTTGATTGGATGGTGCGTCTCACTTGTTACATTGTTTGTTTGCACTTTTGTTATGTCATTTCCTGTATGACGCAGTTGGCGTTCTTTCTTGTCTGTTAGTAGCGCTATGACTGGTAGATGGAGGTGAGATATATGCTACACTTATTCCTATAGGTGATTCTGCGCAACTTGGCGCCGTTTTTGTCTGATCCCTGATTGGTTCGATTGGATGGATGTTAATGAAGGACTAATCTGAATAATCCACATCGTCATGACAACATAAGAAAACCACTTATTGATGGAGTAGAATATCATGTGGACTTGCCTATATATTAATTATTGATATGTGTATACATGTTTAGCTCTGACCGATACAATATCTTTGTAGGTCTGATCTCTGTTTTTTCATTGTTTTCATTGTGTATGTATATTTAAGTGGGCGTATGTATTTTATGATTGGTGCTGATTCACAGCCCTATGATATTTAAATCCGCCCTTTTGAAAGTATTGTGTATACTTGATAAAGACCTACTGTGGTCGAAACGTTGTCTTATGGCTGAATAAAAGACCTTTTCTACATTATACACCTGAATGGAGCTCTGGCCTTCTTTTGTTCTACGTTTTTCCAAGTGGGTTCCTTGGACTGGTACGTGCGCCCCGAGTTTGTGAGTGCTGTCAACTTGCCTTTTTCTCAAAGAAGTTATATGGCAGTCTAGGGACAGGTACAGGAATCCTGATAGCAGCAGTACAGTATAGTACAGTAAAATAGAGTGGGCAGCTAGGAGATGTCTGGCAGAATAGGTCCAGGAACATCAGACTCGGCAGCATCAGTACAATATACCACTATAAAATGCAGTGGACAGTGTGGCTGACATGGCTGTGCAGTCACAGCAGCAGAAGATGCATAGTAGAGAGAAATGACTGGCAGGCAAGGAAATCTAGGACAGGGCCAGCAATAATACAGTATAAATGATATGATGGACAGGGAGTAGATGCCCAGCAAAAGTGCGCCATCAGAACTGGTGTCAGCAGAACTGTATAAGATACAAGACAGGCAGCCTGATGGTATGGCTGATCTAATCATTGACATCAGCCATAAATGAATGAAAGTCAGGACTCAAGAGCAATTTGTGTTAGGTGCCAGGATTCTCCCGCTGCACGGGGTAGATCCTACGCCTTGTCTGCCTCTGCAGTCTCCCATTCAGCTTCAGCACTGCGGGTGCTGCTGAGCATAGACGCCAGTGCCAGCGTCTTGCTCAGGCTCGTGCTGTTTATTTGGTTACTGCTGGCTCGCCAGCCAAATCTATCGTAACCTATCACAGGCACTTTCTGTTCACTGGCAGCCCTAGGCTCTTGGTCTGCTGCGGTGCCTCCAGGTGTTCGGTGTGGTCAGGGAGATGCAGTCCCCTGCCCTCCAGATTCTGCTGTCGGGTCATACAGCACCGCACAGTCCAGGAGTCTGGCGTCCTTTTTATCAGCGCTCCACTTCTCTCTCTTCCCTCTCCTCAGACTAAGGGTCCCGTTACACATAGCGACTCACCAGCGATCCCGACAACAATATGAACTTGTCAGGATCGCTGGTGTGTCGCTACATGATCGCTGGTGAGCTACCAAACAGGCAGATCTCAGCAGCGATCATGCGGGTAACAAGTGATGCACGTCGCTTAGTTACCAGCAGTGTACGTTAGATACCAGCGAGCTGGTGCAGGGAGCTGGTAACCAAGGTAAGCAGCGGGTTTCTAAGCGCCACTCGGCGCTTAGAAACCCGCGGTTTACCTTGGTTACCAGGTCCCCTGCACCAGCGCGCTGGTATCTAACGTACACATCGGGTTTCAGCTCGTTGATCGCTGGTCTCCCGCCTGTCACACTCAACGATGCGCGCTGTCCAGTGCGAGACCATCGATCAATAAATGGTCCAGTACATTCAGCGACGATCAGCTATACCCAGCGGGGGGCTGATCGTCGCTGCGTGTCACACTAAGAGAGATCGCTGGCTAGGTCGCTGTTACGTCACAAAATCGGTGACGTTTCAGCGATCTCGCTAGCGATCTCGCTTACTGTAACTGGGCCCTTACTCCTGACTCTTTCCAGAACAATCTCCTTACCTCAGCACCAACTCCTCCCACCAACTGTAACCCCCTTAAGCTCCACTTCTTTTGGTCTGGAGTTAGAACAAGTGTTGGATGCTGTGTGTTACCTGGCATGGGGACCTCTTCCTGCTTCCAGGCAGGACATCACCACCCTGTAGAGGGGGACAATGTCACCGTGGCAATCGGACTCTGGGGTGCCACATATCTTGTCGTGTGTACGGTTAGCACAGCTGAGGTACAGAGCAAGTCCAACCACAGAGCCTTTTTGCTCCCTGTGAGTTCTGCAGGGTTATGTTATAGCTAACTAGCATCAGGTATCGACCACTGAGGACTCTCAAGTCTAAATATTTTTCTAGCATCAGTGCAGCATTTTTCTTTTGACTGCATCTGTTTTCGCCACGTGTGCGTTTGGCACGGGTCTATTACAGAGCGAGTTCAACCGTTATCTCCGTCGCTCTGTGAAGTTAACAGAGCTGTGTGTTATGCGTTCTGTTCTCACTGCGTGAACTTAACGCAGTCGTGTTTAAGTATATGCTTGCCGTGTGTTCCGCCATTACTCTACAGCAACAGTTTTACATATCTGCACGGTGGAACCGGGTTGCGATCTCACTTTATCAATATTTAGGCTGCACACAGGGCCCCAGTCAGCGCACAGGGCCCCAGTCAGCGCACAGGGGCCCCAGGCAGCACACAGGGGCAGAAACAGCGAATGGGTTCCAAGGCAGCACACGGGCCCCAGACAACACACGGGGGCCCTAGGAAGTGCACAGGGCCCCAGGCAGTGCACAGGGCCCTAGGCAGCACACGGGGTCCCAGGCAGCACACGGTGGCCCCAGGCAGAGCACAGGGGCCACAGGCAGAGCACAGGGGCCCAGGCAGAGCACAGGGGCCACAGGCAGCACACAGGGGCATCTGACAGCGCACAGGGCCCCAGACAGTACACGGGGGGGCAGAAACAGCAAACAGGGTACCAGGCAGCACACGGAGGCCCCAGGCAGCGCACAGGGCCCAAGGCAGCACACAGGGACCCCAGTCAGCAAATGGGGCAGAGACAGCAAACGGGTTCCCAGGCAGCACATGGTGGCCCCAGGCAGAGCACAGGGGTCCAAGGAAGCACACGGGGCCCCAGGCAGCACACAGGGCCCCAGGCAGCACACAGGGGCCTCTGACAGCACACAGGGCCCCATGCAGCACACGGGAGGGGCAAAGACAGCGAACAGGGTACCAGGCAACACACGGGGGCCCCAGGTAACGCACAGGGCCCAAGGCAGCACACAGGGCCCCCAGTCAGCAAACGGGGCAGAGAAAGCAAACGGGTTCCCAGGCAGCACACGGGCCCCAGCAGCACATGGGCCCCAGGCAGTGCACAGAGCCCAGGCAGCACACGGGGCCCCAAGCAGCACACAGGGGCCACAGGCAGCACACAGGGGCCCCTGGCAGCACACGGGCCAAAGACAGTGAACGGGGTCCAAGGCAACACACGGGGCCCCAGGCAGCGCACAGGGGGCAGAAACAGCAAATGGGTTCACAGGCAGCACACGGGGCCCCATGCAGCACAAAGGGGCCACAGGCAGCACACAGAGGCCCCTGGCAGTGCACAGGGCCCAAGACAGCACACGGGGGCAGAGACAGCGAACGGGGTCCCAGACAGCACACGGGGGCCCCAGGCAGCACAGAGGGACACAGGCAGTGCACAGGGCCCCAGGCAGTTCACAGGGGCCCCTGGCAGCACACAGGGCCCAGGCAGCACACAGGGCCCCAGGCAGTGCACAGGGCCCCAGGCAGCGCACAGGGGGGCAGAGACAGCGCACGGGCACCATACAGCACACACGGGGCAGAGACAGCATGCAAGGGGGGAAGAGACACGCGCAGGGCCCCTGTGCGCTGTCTCTGCCCCTGTGCGCTGTATCTGCCCCTCTGTATGCTGTCTGGAACCCACTGTGTGCTGTTTGGACCCAGTGTGTGATGTCTAGGGCCCCGTTCTTGAGTATATCACTCAATCCTGTGCGATGTCTAGAGCTCCTGTGCGAGGTGCGATGTCTGGGACCCATGTACGACATCTGGAGCCCCTGTGCGACATCTGGGGCCCCTTTGCAATGTCTGGGACACCATTCTTAAGTATATCACTCATTGATTCTCATAAGCATGAAAAATGTGATCTACAGCAGTAGGGGTATATTCTGGCCTGGATGATTATAATCTGGCCTAGGCCAATTTATACCCGGTGTACAGTTTGGCCTAGGCTATAATATACCCATGGTCTATACTCCTCTAGGGCAGAATATTAGTGTGTTTTTGCTGCTGTAGTGCTACAGTATATGTAGGTGCACATACACAAACCATATACCATTTCATGCTGCTTTTGTCAGATTTTGATGTGGTCTGCAGCAATTTCCCCTCTTCCACATGACATGGAGAAATCTGCTGTGATTCTGCAAAAAAAGTCCACATCATTGGGATGCGGATCTTGATGCAGATTGGCTGCTGATTTTTTTCCCTGTGGAAAATCAGCAGCAAATCTAGTGCATGGGAATGGGTGGACTAGGCTTACATCATGTGTTGGAGGCATTCCCAGGCAGCACACGGGGCCCCAGGCAGCACATGGGGGCCCCAGGCAGTGCACAGGGCCCAGGCAGCACACGGGGCCCCAAGCAGCACACAGGGGCCCCAGGCAGAACACAGGGGCCACATGCAGCACACAGGGGCCCCTGGCAGCACACGGGCCAAAGACAGCGAACGGGGTCCAAGGCAGCACACGGGGCCCCAGGCAGCGCACAGGGGGCAGAAACAGCAAACGGGTTCCCAGGCAGCACACGGGGCCCCATGCAGCACAAAGGGGCCACAGGCAGCACACAGAGGCCCCTGGCAGTGCACAGGGCCCAAGACAGCACACAGGGGCAGAGACAGCGAACGGGGTCCCAGACAGCACACGGGGGCCCCAGGCAGCACACAGGGACACAGGCAGTGCACAGGGCCCCAGGCAGTTCACAGGGGCCCCTGACAGCACACAGGGCCCCAGGCAGTGCACAGGGCCCCAGGCAGCGCACAGGGGGGCAGAGACAGCGCACCATACAGCGCACACGGGGCAGAGACAGCATGCAAGGGGGGGAAGAGACACGCGCAGGGCCCCTGTGCGCTGTCTCTGACCCTTGTGCGTTGTATCTGCCCCTCTGTATGCTGTCTGGAACCCACTGTGTGCTGTTTGGACCCAGTGTGTGATGTCTAGGGCCCCGTTCTTGAGTATATCACTCAATCCTGTGCGATGTCTAGAGCTCCTGTGCGAGGTGCGATGTCTGGGACCCATGTGCGACGTCTGGAGCCCCTGTGCGACATCTGGGGCCCTTTTGCAATATCTGGGGCACCGTTCTTAAGTATATCACTCATTGATTCTCATAAGCATGAAAAATGTGATCTACAGCAGTAGGGGTATATTCTGGCCTGGATGATTATAATCTGGCCTAGGCCAATTTATACCCCGGTGTACAGTTTGGCCTAGGCTATAATATACCCATGGTCAATACTCCTCTAGGGCAGAATATTAGTGTGTTTTTGCTGCTGTAGTGCTACAGTATATGTAGGTGCACATACACAAACCATATACCATTTCATGCTGCTTTTGTCAGATTTTGATGCGGTCTGCAGCACATTCCCCTCTTCCACATGACATGGAGAAATCTGCTGTGATTCTGCAAAAAAAGTCCACATCATTGGGATGCGGATCTTGATGCAGATTGGCTGCTGATTTTTTCCCTGTGGAAAATCAGCAGCAAATCTAGTGCATGGGAATGGGTGGACTAGGCTTACATCATGTGTTGGAGGCATTACATTGAACTGACAGTAGATGGTGCAGTTCCATCAGTGCATAGTTAATGTTATGTGTTGTAACTTGTTATGTATGTTTCTCCCTGCTCTCTATGATATGCACTTTAAGTTCTCCAGTGTGAGTTCCTATTCTATCGTGATAAGGTATATAAATTGAACTTGGAACACCTCCAACAAAAAATAAGTTTTCCAATTTTGGCAAAAATGGAAGACCAACTGTATAATCAGCTTTTGAGATTCTACATTGCAACAGAACAAAAGTACCCCCAGTGGATCTACGATCTACCTCCAGAGAAACGTTCAAAAGCCAAGTCCCAGTTTAGACAAACATCTAAGCAACAGCAGAGCAGAGAAAGGGATTATTTACTGTGGAAAAATGAGGTTCTCACTAAAAGCCGACTACTAAATATCCTGAAGGCCTGTCATGACAACCCAACTTCTGGTGGCCATTTTGTCAGAGATAAAACATTTGCCAAAATTTCTGACCGTTATTACTAGAAGGGAATGAAAAGCGATGTTCACCAACATGTCAAAGCCTGTCAAAAATGTTTTGTCACAAGTCCCAAAATCAGCAAAAAAGGTCCACCACTCAACAGTATACCAGTGCCAGGAAAAGTATGGAGCTTAGTTGGGATTGATATGATCGGTCCTCTTCAGGAAACATCAAATGGAAGCAAATATATAGTTGCTGTCACTGATCATTTTTCGAAGTGGACTGAAGCAACAGCTGTTCCAGAAGAGTGCAATGTAAGTAGCAAAATTTTTGTACACCATTATTTGCCGCTTAGGCTGTATGGACACTTTGATTAGCGACCAGGGAAGAGAGTTTGTGAACTCAATCATCAACAACCTGATGCATCATTTTCAAACAGGTCACCACATTTCATCTGCCTACGACACACAAACAAATGGCCAGCGGGAATGTGACAATTAAACACTCAAAGAATCTCTTAGCAAGCTTGTCAATGACCAAGGAACCAACTGGGACCAGTTCATCCATGTTGCTTTGTTTGCCTATCACACATCTGTGCATGCCTCAACCAAGTGCACTCCATTTGAGGCCATGCATAGACGAAAGGCTAAGCTTCCTATTGACCTCAATCCATCAGCAAATGACACTGTGGATGTCATGTCTCTTTCAGATAATGCCAACCCTGATATGCTAAATATACTCACAACCATTCATAACAGGATCCACTCAACTGTAAGTACCAACATCCATTCTGCTCAGGAAAACTAAAACTGCATATTTGATTGCCGACACAACAGCAACAAAGAAATCACTGCTGGCACCATTGTTTATATCAAGAATCAACGTTGTATTCGTCACATGGGTTCAAAGATGGAACCACGCTGGTTTGGACCCTACTTAGTTGTGGAATTCTTAACCAAGGGACGACTAAAACTTAAGAACAATAAGACTGGCAAGATACTATGCAACACCTACCATGCCAGCAACCTTAAGATTTACCAGGATAAGGAGACTTCTCTACCACCCAGTCCCCTGATGACTGTCCCAGTGACTGTCACACAGAAACACAAGCAAACCAAGACTTTCAACCCACTGCCAAGTTCAGGAAGGAAGTATCTTACCACCACTCTTGACCTTACGTTTAGCAGGGTTGCGTACTTTGGATGCACAAGAGATCTTGGATAACCACGGCGTACATATAAAACCAAAGGTGATGGGAACTGCTACTTTTGGGCCATCAGCTATATCCTGACAGGAACAGAGGACAACTACTCCCTTCTCAGAGCTAAAGTCATCCACCACATGAAAACTGACTTGTCCAAAAAACTACAGGGCTACTTTAATCAAGATATGAATGAATATGTGAACACCTCTGGCATCTTTCGTGATGGAGTCTGGGCAACTGATGCAGAAATCATGGCCACAGCTAATCTGTTGAGTTGTGACATCGTCATCCACACAAAAGTCAGTGACACCATGGATTGGTTGATCTATCCCGTAAGCTTCAATCTGCAGTCAACAGAACATGCACTTTATCTTGAAAACAAGCATGATCATTTTAATGTTGTTATCAGTGTTTATCTTTGAACATTTATATTGTATTGTCCTGTCATCAACCATGTCTGCGATGATCGGCCGAAAGCCTCTCTGGAACCAATAATCTCCCCATGTCAAGGTACCTTTATAAGTTGAAGTTTCATAATGTTATGACTTTTATTATATCCTGAACAATCAAGTTTTTTATGAACCGTTAAGGTTTTCTGGTTAAAGTAAAAAAAGTCTGTGTGTTTAGAGTTTGAAACAATAAAATGTTGAAAAATTATGTAATTCTTGAGTAGTGTTGAGCGATACTTTCCGATATCCAAAAATATCGGATCGGAATGGTATCGCTGATATCACTAAAATATCGGCGATACCCGATACCGATACCGGAAGTCCCATGTAAGTCTATGGGAACAAAATATCGCAACTAAAAAAACCCTTTCTTTCGTTGTAAACACAAAATATACACACATAGAATACATATATATATATATATTGTGAGACAGTGAAGGAATATGTGGTGAATGAGGTGTATATTTCACCTAAGTACCTTGCTGACTGGTATGAGCGAAATGTGTGGCTTTGTAAACCTGGTGGTAAAGAAAGGTCACTACACCTGCCATTCAGTACACGCTTGCAGCTCAGACCTGAATCCACTCAGGTGTTGATTAGGAAGCCAGAAGTAGGTGCTTGTGAGCACAGTCAGAGAGCTCATTCAGTCTGGACAAGGGGTCCAGACACAGAAGGTGTCTCCAAGAGTGTGGGAGCTGTCTTTAGCCCGGACACAGGGAGGTGTCCTGGCACAAGGAAGCAGTCTCTAAGAGTGTGAGCTATCTCAGTCTGGGTGCAGGAAGTACCCCGGACACAGGAGTAGTCGCAGTGAGAATCCGTGCGAATAGCGACTGAATAGGAGGTGACCTCTCTCAAGTCTGGACATTGGAGTTGCCTTCGGACATAAAGAGGAGTGTCTGTGAAACTCCATACTGGTAACATATGTGATATGTGTTGTTTTGGGCACAGACTGGTAGAGTCTGGGTCCCGGATAGAGAGGGCCATCTATCTAAGTGTAATTTAGTGGCTAGACAAGCCCAGGTTTTCTGTTTATGATTTGTTTTTATCTGTGTGCTGTGGACTTTAATAAAACTGGTTGCGGCCAGTTTTCACCAAACTGCTGTCTGAATGAACTGTTTCCGGGCCATTCTGTCTACCCAGACAGCGATCCTAGAGCTAAATACCCCTGGAAATGCTACAATATATATATATATATATATATATATATATATATATATATTATTATATATAT
>JARQOD010000002.1:279560572-279620341 GCA_033576555.1 Oophaga sylvatica | reverse complement strand
TAGGGGGGGTTATGATTTGGTAGCTGAGGAGAGCAGGCAAAAAAGGAAATACACCAGAGAGGTTGGAATCTATGGGATTGCAGTACCCTGACTAACCACCACAACTAAAGGCAGCCGTGGAGCATACCTACGTTGGTCCTAGACGCCTCGTCACAGCCTGAGAAGCTAACTACACCTAAAGACAGAAAGAGGAAAACTATCTGCCCCGGAGCAGATCCCCAAAGAACATAGAAAGCCCCCAAACATGTAATGGCGGTTAGACAAGAGGAAATACAGACACAAACAGAAAATAGTATGAGCAAACGTTGGGGCCCAAACTTCCTAAATAGAAAAGGATAGGAAGGACACTTATTGCAATCCCAAAAAACCCTGAAAAGTACCAACTCTACTAATTACAAAAACACCCGAGATCACACGACCTCTACCACCTAAATTAGTTCTCTGGTGTAACAAAAACTAAACAGCAGCCACTGAAAAAACTGGAAAAGGCAAATGAACAAACAACAGTGGCCGAACTAAACTGAGAGGAGCACAAGCCCCTGGAGGGGACCCGGCAGACCCCCATAGAAGTGCAGGACAAAATGCAAAAAGCAAGCACAAAAAACTAAAAGAAGAAAATGTCTTATCTGTTAGCAGAAGATGCAGGCACGAAACAGCAAGCTACAAAGTGAACAGGAATCAAAGATGAGACCAGAACAATTGATCACCGGCAACCCTGATGGGAGGGAACCTCCCTTATATAAGACCAGTCAGTAACACCTGATCGCCAATCTTCACAATCTTCATTGGATAGTTCAGTACTGTTTGTAACCACCAGAGGGAGCTTCTGCTCAGAATTCATTTCTAGCACATTCACAACAGTACCCCCCCTTGAGGAGGGGTCACCGAACCCTCATTTGAGCAACCAGGTCGGTCAGGATGAGCTCTGTGATACGCACGGATGAGCCTCCTGGCATGGATGTCCGAAGCAAACACCCAAGAATTGTCCTCCTGACTATAACCTCTCCACTTAACAAAATACTGGAGTTTCCGTCTAGAAAAACGAGAATTCAATATTTTCTCAACCACATACTCCAGATTGCCCTCAACCAAAACAGGGT
The DNA here is from genome assembly GCA_033576555.1 of Oophaga sylvatica. NCBI lineage: Eukaryota > Metazoa > Chordata > Amphibia > Anura > Dendrobatidae > Oophaga > Oophaga sylvatica. The sequence continues at coordinate 279,619,241 of JARQOD010000002.1, read as the reverse complement.
CAGGAGGCACAGCCATAGGAACCACTGGCTCGACAAACCTCTTCAATAAGGACTTGTGGAACACGTTATGAATCTTAAATGTCCCTGGAAGAAGTAAACGAAAGGAAACAGGATTAAGAATCTCCATGATCTTATAAGGTCCAATGAACCTAGGCTTAAACTTAGGAGATGCAACTCTCATAGGGATATTTCTTGAGGACAACCAGACCAAGTCCCCCACTTCAAACCGAGGACCATCAGTCCTATGCTATTGGCAAACCGCTGGGCCCTCTCCTGAGAGAGGGACAACCTCTCCACTACCTGGTCCCAAATCTGCTGCATACGCTCGACAACAGAGTCAACACCTGGACAGACAGAAGCCTCCGTCTGTCCTGAAGAAAATCGAGGGCGAAACCCAAAATTGCAGAAAAATGGAGACATCAAAGTGGCAGAGCTAGCCCTATTATTAAGAGCAAACTCAGCCAAAGGCAATAAAGAGACCCAGTCATCCTGATCAGCATACACAAAGCATCTTAGATAAGTCTCCAATGTCTGGTTTGTTCTCTCAGTTTGTCCATTGGTCTGAGGATGAAAAGCCGAGGAGAAAGACAATTGAACACCAAGTTTAGAACAAAAAGTCCTCCAAAATCTGGAAACAAACTGGACTCCTCTGTCAGACACAATGCTCTCAGGAATGCCGTGTAACCGAACCACGTGCTGAAGGAACAAAGGCACCAATTCAGAGGAGGAAGGCAACTTAGGTAATGGCACAAGATGTATCATTTTGGAAAACCTATCACAAATCACCCAGATAACGGTCATTCTCTGAGAAACAGGGAGGTCGGAAATGAAATCCATAGAGATATGGGTCCATGGTCTCTTGGGCACAGGCAATGGCATCAACAAACCACTAGAGCGAGAGCAAGGCTTGGAGCGAGAGCAAGTCCCGCAGGACTGCACAAATTCCCTGACGTCTCGAGACAAAGTAGGCCACCAAAAGGACCGACTAACCAAGTCTCTGGTACCAAAAATTCCGGGATGACCGGCCAACGCGGAACAATGAATCTCAGACATCACACTCTTTTTCCACCGGTCTGGGACAAACAATTTCCCAATAGGGCAGCGCTCGGGTTTATCCTCCTGACACCCTTCCAGAGCCAGTCTCAAATTGGGCGAGATGGCGGAAAGAACTACACCCTCTTTCAAAATAACAGCAGGATCAGACAACTCAGGAGAGTCCGCAAGGAAACTCCTCGAGAGGGCATCCGCCTTAACATTCTTAGTGCCAGGAAGAAAGGAAACCACAAAATTAAAACGTGTGAAAAACAAGGCCCACCTGGCCTGTCTAGGATTAAGTCGCTTGGCTGATTCCAGATAAACCAGATTCTTATGGTCCGTGAGGACCACCACCTGATGTTTGGCTCCCTCCAGCCAATGTCTCCACTCTTCAAAAGCCCACTTCATGGCCAATAACTCCCGATTACCCACGTCATAATTACGTTCAGTTGGAGAAAATTTTCGAGAGAAAAAGGCACCAGGGTTACTTTTAGAGGTCTCTGGATCTCTTTGGGACAAAACGGCACCTGCCCCAATTTCAGAGGCATCAACCTCCACCTGAAATGGCAGAGAAACATCAGGCTGCCGTAGAACAGGAGCAGAAGTGAATCTCTGCTTAAGTTCCTGAAACGCAGAGACTGCCTCAGGAGGCCAATTCACCACATCAGAACCCTTTTTGGTCAAATCAGTCAATGGTTTAACAATAACAGAGAAATTACCAATAAATTTACGATAAAAATTGGCAAAACCCAAGAATCTTTGAAGAGCCTTTAATGAAGTAGGTTGGACCCAATCACAGATGGCCTGAACCTTGACCGGGTCCATTTCAATAACAGATGGGGACAAAATGAATCCCAGAAATGAGATCCTCTGTATGCCAAAAAGACACTTTGATCCCTTCACATACAGAGCATTCTCTCTCAAAATCTGGAACACAGTCCGAACATGTTTCACATGAGAGTCCCAGTCATTGGAAAAAATCAAGATATCATCCAAATAAACAATCAGAAATTTATCCACAAAATCCCTGAAAATGTCATTCATGAAGGACTGGAAGACAGAAGGAGCATTAGTGAGCCCAAAGGGCATCACTAGGTACTCAAAATGCCCCTCTGGGGTATTAAATGCCGTCTTCCATTCATCCCCGTGCTTAATGCGAATAAGGTTATATGCCCCCCTGAGGTCAAGCTTGGTAAACTAAGTAGCACTTTTCACCCTGGAAAACAGGTCAGAAATCAAGGGTAACGGATATTGATATTTCACAGTGATATTGTTCAAGAGACGATAATCAATACATGGCCTTAATGAACCATCCTTTTTGGCCACAAAGAAAAAACCGGCACCCAAGGGTGAAGAGGATGGTCTGATATGACCCTTCTCCAATGACTCCTTGATATAAGACCGCATAGCGTCATGTTCAGGTACAGACAAGTTAAAAAGGCGACCTTTAGGGAATTTACTACCAGGCACTAATTCAATAGCGCAGTCATAGCTCCTATGGGGGGGCAAGGATGCAGATTTACTTTCGCTAAACACATCAGAAAAATCAGTCAAAAAGTCAGGAACATCCTGAGCCTGGGGGGAGGCAGAAAAAACAGGAGTGTTGGTATTAACACATTGGCAGCCCCAACTGGTTACAGACACAGATTTCCAATCCAAAACAGGATTATGAGACTGTAACCAAGGGAAACCCAGTACGATAATGTCATGCAGATTATACAGCACCAAAAATTTGCAACTCTCCTGATGATCAGGTTCAACCCTCATTATCACCTGAGTAGAGAACTGAGGTTTATTCTCAGCCAAAGGGGTAGAATCGATCCCCAGTAGGGGAATAGACTTCCGTAGGGGTATCAAGGGAAACCCACAACGTTTAGCAAAATCAAAATCCATCAGGTTAATAGCTGCTCCCGAATCAACGAAAGCCTGAGCAGAAAATGTGGACAGGGAGCAAATCAGGGTAACACTCAACAAAAATTTAGTCTGAACACTACCCAAGACAACTGAGCGTGCAAAACATCTTCCCCGCTTAGGGCAGACTGAAACAGCATGAGAGGCATCACCACAGTAGAAACATAACCCATTGCGTTTTCGAAACTCATGACGCTGTGCCCCAGAAGCCACTCTATCACACTGCATGGGTTCAGAAGCTGGTTCACAAGGCAACACCATTCCACGCATACTTCTCCGCTCACGCAAACGTCTGTCAATTTGAATCGCTAATGACATAGAATCATTGAGACCAGAGGGGACAGGGAATCCCACCATAACATCCTTTGCATTCTCTGACAGACCCTTCCGAAAAAGGGCTGCCAAAGCATCGTCATTCCATTTGGTCAGGACTGCCCACCTACGGAATCTCTGACAGTACAACTCAGCGTCCTCAAGCCCCTGATTTAATGCCAACAAGGCTTTTTCAGCTTGATCAGTGACATTAGGCTCATCGTACAATAACCCCAGAGCCTGAAAAAATGCATCAACATTACTCAAAACAGGATCCCCAGGTGTCAGGGAAAAAGCCCAATCCTGAGGATCGCCGCGCAGGAGAGAGATGACAATTTGAACCTGTTGTGCTGTGTTCCCTGAGGACTTAGATTTCAAGGCAAAAAACAACTTACAGTTATTTTTGAAATTCAGAAATTTAGCTCGATCCCCTAAAAACAAATCTGGCATGGGAATCCTAGGTTCCACAACAGGCAACCTCGCAAGATAGGTAGCAATACTCCGAACCTCAGTGGCAAGCTAATCCACATGGCCAGACAACTGTGCAAATGTCACGGGTGTGTCGCGGCGGAGATCGTCGCGATTGCACACCCTGACTTCGCACAGCTGAGTTTCTGGTGCTGGGTGTTTTTCAGCACTGAGGGAGTTAATTCTTTCTCTCTCGATGCTGGACAGACCAGCCTCGCCCAGCTGCGATTGATGTTTTGTTAATTAGCTTCCTTCATATACCTGCTGGTCTGCTGGGGAAGTTGCCGGTGAAAGCATTCATTCAGACCAGCAGAGCGGATCGTTTCTGAGAAGACTTAAGCTAAGAGTGCCTGTTGTGGTTTTTCCTCTCCTCGCTTATTGTTTATCTTCTTAACCTTTTGTGTTCCTCTGTAGTGGAAGTTTTGTATGCAAGGCAGTGTTTTCTTTACCCCCTGTCTGTCTCATTTGTATTTGACTGTGTGTAAGCTGTTGCCTGCCCATTTTCCTGTGGTGGTAATCAGGGTCCTTCTCAGGACTAGATTACAGTGGTCAGGGATCTACAGGAGACAGGGTTACGCTGGCGGCCTGGACCTCTGTACCATTAACAGTACCTCCAGGTAGAGGGACTAGTCAGGACCCCAGTTCAGGGTCAGCATAGACCCCGGCCCACCTCTATCCTGAGACAGCGTTTCACGTGCACAGTATAGACCCACAATACATTGGATATTATGTCAGGTAAGACATTGCTGGCAGATTCTACGTATACATGTTGATATTTTCTATAATATGAAATATAGAGTGTTGTCTCATTAGATATATGTTACTATCATAGAATATATCTGTTATACGTCGTGACATTTTCACCGGCCAATTCTAAAAGATTCTCCCCAGCTACCATGGATCCAGTAGCCCAGTTAGCTCAGCAGTTGCAGAGTTTGTCCATGGAGCTGACGGACGTTAAGTCCAAGGTTTTGTACCCCCGGAAGCAAACCAGATCTGAACCTAAAGTGGCTCTCCGGACAGGTTCACTGGTGGGCGGGACAAATTTTTTACCTTCCGGGAGGCTTGTAAATTATATTTTCGGCTACGGCCTCGGTCTTCGGGGAGTGAAGACCAGAGGGTGGGAATTGTCATCTCGCTCTTACAAGGGGACCCTCAATCCTGGGCGTTCTCTCTTCCTCCAGACTCCCCGGCTCTCCAGTCAGTAGATCGATTTTTTACAGCCCTGGGTCTGGTATATGATGACCCGGATCGGGTCTCCCTTGCTGAAATGAAGTTACGTAAGATACAGCAGGGAGATCGTCCGGCGGAGGAATTTTCTTCTGAGTTCCGTAGATGGGCCACAGATACTCAGTGGAATGACCCAGCTCTTAGGAGCCAGTTTTGTCAAGGATTATCTGACAAATTAAAAGATGTGTTGGCTCAGTATGATTCTCCCCCGTCACTGGAGGCCGCTATGGCCCTTGCGATTCGCATTGATAGACGGCTTTGAGAGAGGTGCGAGGTAACTCCGCCCCCTGTGATGACTCCACCTTCTACTATAGTCCCTCATATTGAGGTTCCCCTGGTTTGTTCTGAGGAGCCTATGCAGTTAGGAGGGACATCGTTTCGAGGGAGGGGATCGGCGGTGCGCCGCAAGACAGGAAAGTGTTACTTCTGCGGGAGAAAGGGACATTTTGTTGGGGGGTGTCCATCCCGTACTTTGCTGAGCAAGGAGTCGCCGGAAAACTGTTGATCCCAGGTTGTGTGGTGGACAACAATCTGGGAGTATGTATTTCGTCCCCAAGTCCGTCTCAGTTTCTCGTACCAGCGGAGGTGGTGGTAGGTACAGGAACTGAGAGGATTTCTGTTCTTCTGGATAGTGGGGCCGCGGCTAATCTGGTGGACGCTCGGTTTGCCCAGGTGCAAGGTATGCAACTAAGTGTATTGGCCAAACCTATCCCTATATTCTCTATTGACGCCAGGCCTCTCGGTCAAGGTAGCTTTGTGCAAGCCGTGCATAACATAGACCTTTGAGTGGGGGCAATACATAAAGAACTATTGTCTTGTTATGTGTTGGAGGGCCTTCCCACTCCTATTGTGTTGGGACTTCCTTGGTTAACTAAACATAACCCAGTTATTAATTGGCAATCCAGAGAGATAAGCCAGTGGGGTGAATTTTGCCATAGTAACTGCATGAACACGGTCATCGGTGCGGTCGTGCTTAGAACCTTACCTCCTTTTCTGGAGGACTTTGAGGATGTGTTTTCAGAAGAGGGGTGTCAAGAATTACCTCCTCATCGCGCGTATGACTGTGCTATAAAATTGCTTCCTGATGCTAAGTTACCTAAATCTAGGTTATATAACCTTTCTGGTCCTGAGAGGCAAGCTATGAAGGATTATATTTCGGAAAGTCTAGCCAAGGGGCATATTAGACCTTCATCTTCCCCAGTGGCCGCGGGGTTCTTCTTTGTGAAGAAAAAAGATAGAGGCCTACGCCCTTGCTTGGATTTCCGTGAGCTTAATCGGATTACGGTGTAAGGTTCTGTGTATCTGTTTCTGAAACTCAGTTTGTTCGTCTGCCATTTTGCTTTCTGTTTTGCTGCAGCTATCTTGCCCTCAGTCAAAATGGAGTTTTCCAGCTTGCATGTTCCCGCCCTGATTCTCTCCGTTTGCTTCTTAAACAGCCACAGCTGAGTAATCAGTGCTTCAGAATCTAGCCTGCAGTGAACCTGTGTTCTGACTCCTGAAGCCTTGGACCTTGTTTTCCAGCCATTCCTACTGAGGAACTCTGAAGCACTTGTGGACTCTGAACTCTGCTCTTGAGAGCCTCACGTTTGCATGGACTTGCGGTAACAGAGAAGAAGATCTGAATCTGTTGTGGAGAGTTATTGCTGAGCTTAGATTACTCTGGCCTGCTGTGTCTCCTGCTTCTGTGTTTGCAACCTGTGTGTTTATTTTTGCCAATTTGTATGAAGCAATACAAGACTTTCTTTATCAACCTGTGTCTCAAGTATTTTCATCGCACCCAAGCACAAGACGCTATATGAACTGTACCACATACATTACAAGATTCTGAAGCCAAACGTTAGTGTCTGCTGGGTCTGGAAAGGCTTGTCTGCTGTACTGTGGATATCGGATGTCCGGTTGTACTTTCTGTGATGACAGTGGTTGTGACTTCTCACAACCATTCCAGGTGAGCAATTCCCTTAAGTTTTTTTTTTCTGCAGTGTTATCACAGGTAAACACTATTGTTTTGTTTTTTTTTCTCTTCTCTTTTTGTCTGCTGAAACTCTGGATATCAGATGTCTGGTTGAAAGCTTTCTGTGATGATAGTGGTTGTGACTTCTCACAACCATTCCAGGTGAGCAGTTCCCTTAAAGTTTTTTCTTTCTTCAGTGTTGCCACAGGTGAACACTATTGTTTTTTTTTTCTCTCCTCTTCTTCCAGTATCCTGTCTTAAAAGATCTGGAAAATGGAGGCCCGTATAAAGGAACTTTGCGGAGTGACTGATAATATCCTTGCAGATTTGCAGAATATAAAGACCCGTTTTACAAATCTTCAGGACCTAAATAATCACAATTTGCAAGTGGTTGGACAGACTACCCAGGATTTGCGAGCCAGGATTGAGGTTCTGGAGGGGCGAGTCCAGGCTCCTGCCGTGGCCCCGAGTTCTGGGATTCCCAAGTTGCCCCCTTTTCGTTTTGGTGGTGAACGTGAAAAATTCAGGGGATTTGTTAATCAATGCAATCTTTTTTTTTCTGCACATGCTTCACAATTTCCTACTGAACGATCTAAGGTGCTTACTATAATTATGTTGCTTACCAACAAGGCTTTAATATGGGCAAACCCTCTGATTGAGACTGAGGATGATTGTTTGAATCACCTTGATGATTTTATTTCAGCCATGGGGCAGGTGTTTGATGACCCCAATCGAGGTGCAACAGCTGAAGCAGCCATGTTAGCTTTGCGCCAAGGTAAGCACTCGGTAGCTGAATATGCCTTGGATTTCAGGAGATGGGCCCTTGATACCACCTGGGACAATTCCGCCAAAAAATCTATTTTTCGAAAGGGGTTATCCCCACTAATTAAGGATGAACTTGCTCGTGCCGACCCTCCCACTGCGTTAGGTGACTTTATTAACTACTGCATCCGTATTGATACTCGTTTAACTGAACGCAGGCAAGAGAGATGGTTCGAAAGCAATCGTACTAACCTTTTCCTACCTTCCTCTCCAGCTAAGGAACCTTTGAATAGGATTACACGGGAACCTGAACCTGAACCCATGCAGGTAGACTCTTTACTACGACGGGTTAGTGATGCACGCAAGGAACATCGTTTTAAGGAGAATCTATGTTTTTATTGTGGTAAGTCAGGGCACTTTATTATTAACTGTCCCAGCCGTTCTCGCAAGACTACTGCAGCACTCATTCATTGTGAGTGTTGCGAGAGGGGATCTGTCAGGTCCGAGCCTCAGGCTCCAGAGAGAGCTGCAGCAACAGATCTTGATTTCTCGGACTTAAACTCCGTTACCTCTGAGGACGTTGACTGTGTAAATGCTGCCATCTTTCAAGTTTCCTCAGCGGTGTCCCAGCTGAGTTGTAAGAAAAACAATTCTCACTGTTTTCTTTCCATCAAACTCTGGGTTGACTCAGCCTGGGTGTCTAGCTCTGCTATGATCGACTCAGGTGCAAGTGGAAATTTTATGGATGTCTCCTTTGCTCTAAAACAGGGAATACATTCAGTGAAGAAGGCTGCTCCAGTACAGATGGAAACTGTGGATGGCTCCCTGCTGACCTCTGGACCAGTGGATCAGGAAACAGAGCCTTTAAAGGTTCTTATGGGTAAAGATCATCAAGAGAAACTGTCCTTTATGCTTATCTCTTCTCCTCACTTTCCCATTATTCTAGGGCTACCATGGCTGCAGGCTCAGAATCCTACCATTAACTGGGAGACCAAGGAATTACACTTTCCAGAGAAACAGATGAGTCCAAAAATTTCAGCTTGCTCTGTTCCTAAAGGAACCATGTCAGTCCCTGAACTACCAGCTGTATACCAGGACTATGTGGATTTATGTGACAAGAAGAACGCTGACCAGCTTCCTCCTCACCGTCCATATGATTGTCCAATTGAATTATTGCCTGGAGCAGAGATACCTTTTGGTAAGATCTACCCCCTGGCGGGGCCCGAGCTGAAGGCTTTAAAAGAGTACATAGACGAAAATCTAGCCAAGGGCTTCATTCGCCCCTCTTCATCTCCTGCAGGGGCACCCATATTCTTTGTAAAGAAGAAAGATGGATCCCTGAGACCATGCGTAGACTATAGGGAACTCAATAAGGTTACTATTAGAAACCGTTATCCATTGCCTTTAATCCCTGAGTTATTGGAGAGAGTGCGACATGCCAAAATTTTTTCTAAACTAGATCTTCGTGGGGCCTATAACTTAGTCCGTATTAGACCTGGGGATGAATGGAAGACTGCATTCAGGTCACGCTATGGACACTTTGAATATCTGGTTATGCCTTTTGGTCTGAGTACCGCCCCAGCCACTTTCCAACACTTGGTGAATGACATCTTCAGGGATCTCCTAGATACATTCGTGGTAATTTATTTGGATGATATTTTAATTTTTTCTAACTCCACAGAGGAACATCATGGACATGTGAGAATGGTCTTGGAACGTCTAAGACAAAATCATCTTTACATCAAGCTTGAAAAGTGTGAATTCCATAAGACCGAAATTCAATTTCTGGGGTATGTACTGTCTACACAAGGAATTAGTATGGATGGAAGTAAAACCCAAGCCATCAATGATTGGCCAAGTCCTAGAAATGTGAAGGAGGTACAGCGCTTCATCGGGTTTGCAAACTTCTATAGACGTTTCATTAGAAATTTCTCTGAGGTAGTGTCACCTATCACCCAACTTACCCGGAAAGAGTCTAAGTTCTCCTGGACTCCCCAAGCCCAGGAAGCATTTTCCCGTCTAAAAGATAAATTTACCACTGCACCTATCCTAGTACATCCCAACCCAGAGCTTGCCTTCATAATAGAGGTGGATGCTTCAGACTGTGCCGTGGGAGCTATACTCTCTCAGAGAACAGGTGAGAAGAATGTCTTGCATCCCTGTGCCTTCTTTTCCCAGCAGTTGTCTTCGGCTGAGAAGAACTACGATGTGGGCAATAGAGAGTTGTTGGCCATTATTGCCGCCTTCAAAGAATGGAGACACCTTCTTCAAGGAGCTGCACAGCAAATAGTCGTTCTGACAGACCATCGTAATCTTGAGTTTATCAGGTCGGCTAAGTGCCTGACTCCTCGCCAGGCTCGCTGGAATCTTTTCTTAAACCAATTTAATTTTATTATTTCTTATAGACCAGGATCGCGCAATGGAAAGGCTGATGCACTCTCTAGGATTTACTCAGCAGAGACACGTCCAATTACTCCTCCTAAGACTATTCTTCCTGACTCTAGATTCCTAGGAGTGATTCATCATCAAGACCTAATTAAAGACATCAAGGAAGCATACCATGCGGATTCTTTTTTGGCTCAACCCCCAAGGGACGTAAGTCTTGTCTTTAAGAATGGTGTGTGGATTCTGGGACAACGTCTGTATATACCTGAAACAGTCAGATTGAGAGTATTGCAACTCATTCACGATTCCAAAATAGCCGGGCATAGAGGAATTCTAAAGACACAGGAATTTCTTTCTCGTTTCTTTTGGTGGCCCACTTGTAGGAAGGATGTTTTGGACTATGTCACTTCGTGTGAGGTTTGTGCAAGATGCAAAACACCTCGCTCTTCACCAACTGGTCTGTTACAGCCTCTTCCCACCCCGTCCCGCCCGTGGGGATCCATTTCTATGGACTTCATTGTGGAATTACCAACCTCTCAAGGGAAGAACACTATTCTAGTGGTGGTTGACCGTTTAACAAAGGCAGCTCATTTTATCCCTTGTGTCGGCTTACCCACTGCAAAACAGACATCAGATTTGATGATTAAAGATGTGTTTCGTTTACATGGAGTACCGGATGAGGTTATTTCGGATCGAGGGGTGCAATTCACTTCAAGGTTTTGGCAAAATTTCTGTGCAGCATTGGACATTAAAGTAAACCTTTCTTCTGCTTTTCATCCCCAGACTAATGGACAAACCGAACGAACCAATCAAACCCTGGAGCAGTATCTCCGCTGCTTTATCTGCCACCTACAGGATGATTGGGTGGATCTACTTCCATTGGCTGAGTTCTCTTACAACAACTCTCAGAGTGCCTCCACTAAACAGTCTCCTTTTTACTCTAATCTAGGTTATCATCCTAACATTCTACCACGATTTCCCATAGAGACGCCTTTGCCAGCAGTGGCTGAAAGAGTCACGACTTTACAGAAGAATATGGATCTTCTAAAGGAGAATCTGGAATCGGCTCAGGAAAGGTACAAGAAGGCAGCAGATAAATTTCGTAAACCTGCACCAGCTTTTAAGGTAGGAGACCTGGTCTGGCTGTCAACCAGAAATCTTAAGTTAAGGATTCCATCGTCTAAATTGGGACATAAGTACATTGGACCCTATAAAATCAGTAAGATTATAAGTGCCGTTGCTTGTCGTCTTCAATTGCCCAGAACTATGAGAATCCACCCTGTCTTTCATGTATCCCTACTAAAGGCTGCGACACCCAATACGTTTCCTGGACGTTCTTCTCCTTGCCCTGACCCAGTGCTAGTCGATGGTCAGGAAGAATTTGTGGTGGAAAGGATTTTAGATTCCAGGTTGTATAGAAATCAGTTACAATATCTGATTAAATGGCAGGGCTACCCAGTGGAGGACAACTCATGGGAGCCAGTCAATAACGTTAATGCTCCTCGCTTGCTCCGTCAGTTTCATCAGAGGTACCCACACAAGCCTGGTCTGAGGTCATCCGGAGGTTGTCCCTAAGGGGGGAGTAATGTAAGGTTCTGTGTATCTGTTTCTGAAACTCAGTTTGTTCGTCTGCCATTTTGCTTTCTGTTTTGCTGCAGCTATCTTGCCCTCAGTCAAAATGGAGTTTTCCAGCTTGCATGTTCCCGCCCTGATTCTCTCCATTTGCTTCTTAAACAGCCACAGCTGAGTAATCAGTGCTTCAGAATCTAGCCTGCAGTGAACCTGTGTTCTGACTCCTGAAGCCTTGGACCTTGTTTTCCAGCCATTCCTACTGAGGAACTCTGAAGCACTTGTGGACTCTGAACTCTGCTCTTGAGAGCCTCACGTTTGCATGGACTTGCGGTAACAGAGAAGAAGATCTGAATCTGTTGTGGAGAGTTATTGCTGAGCTTAGATTACTCTGGCCTGCTGTGTCTCCTGCTTCTGTGTTTGCAACCTGTGTGTTTATTTTTGCCAATTTGTATGAAGCAATACAAGACTTTCTTTATCAACCTGTGTCTCAAGTATTTTCATCGCACCCAAGCACAAGACGCTATATGAACTGTACCACATACATTACATACGGTCCGAGATCCGTATCCGCTCCCACTTATTCCTGATCTCTTCAATCAGATTGTGGGCGCCAAATGGTTCTCTAAGTTGGATCTCAGGGGGGCGTATAATCTGATTAGGATAAAGGAGGGGGATGAGTGGAAGACGGCGTTTAACACTCCGGAGGGACATTATGAGAACCTTGTCATGCCTTTCGGTCTGACTACTGCCCCGGCGGTGTTTCAACATTTTGTTAATGAAATCTTTCGCCACCTAGTGGGACAGTTTGTTGTCATTTATCTAGATGACATCTTAATTTACTCGCCGGATCTTGTGTCTCATCAGGAGCATGTGAGACAGGTGTTGCAGATCTTGCGAGACAATAAACTGTACTCCAAATGGGAGAAGTGTGTAATTGCCGTACAGGAACTTCAGTTTTTAGGATTCCTGGTGTCAGCTTCTGGTTTCCGTATGGACCCTGGGAAAGTGAAGGCAGTGCTTGAATGGGATCGGCCAGAGGATCTTAAGGCACTGCAGCGTTTCCTGGGGTTTGCTAACTACTACCGGAAATTTATTCGTAATTTCTCATCCGTTGTCAAACCTCTCACTGACATGACAAAAAAAGGGACAGATTTTTCTAGGTGGTCTGACAAAGCTTGTCAAGCATTTTCCTCCTTGAAAAAATGTTTTGCTTCAGCACCCATACTCATCCAACCTGATGCATCACAACCGTTCATTGTGGAGGTAGACGCATCTGACGTAGGAGTGGGTGCGGTATTATCTCAAGGTCCGTCCCCTGGTAAATGGCATCCGTGCGCTTTCTTCTCTAAAAAATTGTCGTCCGCCGAGAGGAATTATGATGTCGGCAATAGGGAACTCTTGGCCATTAAGTTGGCTTTTGAAGAGTGGCGTCACTTTTTGGAGGGGGCAGTCCACCCGGTCACCGTCATTACTGATCACAAGAACCTGCTGTATTTAGAGTCTGCAAAATGTCTGAATTCCAGACAAGCTAGATGGTCATTGTTCTTTACCAGGTTTAATTTTGTCGTCACATATCGTCCTGGGTCAAAAAATGTAAAGGCTGATGCCTTGTCTCGTAGCTTCCCGGGGGCCGGGAAGACGGATGACCCGGTTCCTATTCTTCAGGAGGGAGTTGTGGTGTCGGCTGTATGCTCTGAGCTTCAGGAGGAGATATTGGAGGCTCAGGGGGACACCCCTGTAGGACCTCCAGGGAGACTGTTTGTTCCAGATCAGTTAAGACAAAAGGTTATCGAGGCACATCATAATTCTGCTTTGGCAGGACACCCAGGGAGTAAAGCAACTGTGGATCTCGTTTCTCGCCGGTTTTGGTGGCCTAACTTAAATAAAGAGGTAGTAACTTTTGTCGCATTCTGTGGGGTATGTGCGCGCTCTAAGACCCCACATACCCGTCCGTCTGGGGACCTTTTACCGTTGAAAATCCCGGAGCGTCCATGGACCCATCTGTCTATGGACTTCATTACGGACCTCCCTCCGTCTTCAGGTAAAACTGTCATACTAGTTGTAGTTGACAGGTTCAGCAAAATGGCACATTTTATTGCTCTTCCTGCTCTTCCTAATGCTAAAACTCTGGCGCAGGTGTTCATTGGGGAGATTGTGAGACTTCACGGGTTGCCTTCCGATGTGGTGTCGGATCGGGGTCTCAGTTTGTGTCCAAATTCTGGAGGGCATTTTGTTCTCGTCGGGGGATGCAGTTGTCATTTTCTTCGGCTTTTCATCCGCAGACTAATGGTCAGACAGAGCGTCTGAATCAGAGCTTAGAGACATATCTCCGGTGTTTTGTCTCAGAGAACCAAGAGGACTGGTCTTCTTTCTTGCCTCTTGCAGAGTTCGCTCTTAACAATAGGCGGAGCGAGTCCACTGGTAAGTCCCCGTTTTTTGGGGCATATGGTTTTCACCCCCAGTTTTGTACTTTCAATGGGGGGGGCTCTTCTGGGGTTCCTGAGGAGGAACGATTTTCGTCGTCACTTGCTTCAGTGTGGAGAGGAGTGCTTAATAATCTGAGCACTATGGGGAACCGATACAAACGGAGGGCTGATAGGAGGAGAGTGTCTGGTCCGGACCTAAGTGTGAACGATCTGGTATGGTTGTCTACCAAGAATATAAAACTTAAGGTTCCCTCCTGGAAACTGGGTCCCAGGTTCATCGGGCCATACAGGATCAGTTCAATAATTAATCCGGTGGCTTTCCGTCTTGACCTCCCTCCTACGTTTAAAATCCACAATGTGTTCCACAAATCGTTGCTTAAGAGGTACGTGGCACCAGTTATACCGTCACCTCTACCTCCTCCTCCTGTGGTGGTCAATGGTAATTTGGAGTTTCAGGTATCGAAGATCATTGACTCACGTCTGAATCGACGGTCCCTTCAGTACCTTGTTCATTGGAGGGGGTATGGTCCTGAGGAGAGGATGTGGGTTTCTGCGTCGGATATTAACACAGACCGATTGGTTCAGGCCTTCCACACTACTCACCCAGATAGACCAGGCCCTGAGGGTCCAGAGGCCCCTCGTAGAAGGGGGGGTACTGTCACGGGTGTGTCGCGGCAGAGAACGTCGCGATTGCACACCCTGACTTCGCACAGCTGAGTTTCTGGTGCTGGGTGTTTTTCAGCACTGAGGGAGTTAATTCTTTCTCTCTCGATGCTGGACAGACCAGCCTCGCCCAGCTGCGATTGATGTTTTGTTAATTAGCTTCCTTCATATACCTGCTGGTCTGCTGGGGAAGTTGCCGGTGAAAGCATTCATTCAGACCAGCAGAGCGGATCGTTTCTGAGAAGACTTAAGCTAAGAGTGCCTGTTGTGGTTTTTCCTCTCCTCGCTTATTGTTTATCTTCTTAACCTTTTGTGTTCCTCTGTAGTGGAAGTTTTGTATGCAAGGCAGTGTTTTATTTACCCCCTGTCTGTCTCATTTGTATTTGACTGTGTGTAAGCTGTTACCTGCCCATTCCCTGTGGTGGTAATCAGGGTCCTTCTCAGGACTAGATTACAGTGGTCAGGGATCTACAGGAGACAGGGTTACGCTGGCGGCCTGGACCTCTGTACCATTAACAGTACCTCCAGGTAGAGGGACTAGTCAGGACCCCAGTTCAGGGTCAGCATAGACCCCGGCCCACCTCTATCCTGAGACAGCGTTTCACGTGCACAGTATAGACCCACAATACATTGGATATTATGTCAGGTAAGACATTGCTGGCAGATTCTACGTATACATGTTGATATTTTCTATAATATGAAATATAGAGTGTTGTCTCATTAGATATATGTTACTATCATAGAATATATCTGTTATACGTCGTGACAGCAAACTCCATTGAGAGAAAAAAAAAAAATCCTCCTCAGCACCCAGAGATACAGAGTGAAAAAAAAATGCAACAAACAGAAAAAAAAAAAAAAAATCTCTGACAACTCTGACAACTTTTTTCTTTCCACAATATTTTTCCCTTCTGTGAGTACATATAATTTTCAGTTTGGGCCTGTGATACTGTTATGATTTGGTAGCTGAGGAGAGCAGGCAAAAAAGGAAATACACCAGAGAGGTTGGAATCTATGTTATTGCAGTACCCTGACTAACCACCACAACTAAAGGCAGCCGTGGAGCGTACCTACGTTGGTCCTAGACGCCTCGTCACAGCCTGAGAAGCTAACTACACCTAAAGACAGAAAGAGGAAAACTATCTGCCCCGGAGCAGATCCCCAAAGAACATAGAAAGCCCCCAAACATGTAATGGCTGTTAGACAAGAGGAAATACAGACACAGACAGAAAATAGTATGAGCAAATGTTGGGGCCCAAACTTCCTAAATAGAAAAGGATAGGAAGGACACTTACTGCAATCCCAAAAAACCCTGAAAAGTACCAACTCTACTAATTACAAAAACACCTGAGATCACACGACCTCTTCCACCTAAATTAGTTCTCTGGTGTAACAAAAACTAAACAGCAGCCACTGAAAAAACTGGAAAGGGAAATGAACAAACAACAGTGGCCGAACTAAACTGAGAGGAGCACAAGCCCCCGGAGGGGACCCGGCAGACCCCCACAGAAGTGCAGGACAAAATGCAAAAAGCAAGCACAAAAAACTAAAAGAAGAAAATGTCTTATCTGTTAGCAGAAGATGCAGGCACGAAACAGCAAGCTACAAAGTGAACAGGAATCAAAGATGAGACCAAAACAATTGATCACCGGCAACCCTGATGGGAGGGAACCTCCCTTATATAAGACCAGTCAGTAACACCTTATCGCCAATCTTCACAATCTTCATTGGATAGTTCAGTACTGTTTGTAACCACCAGAGGGAGCTTCTGCTCAGAATTAATTTGTAGCACATTCACAACAGGGGGGCAGCTGCCCCCCCGCCTCACGGTGGGTACGCCCATGGGTCACAGCGGTGGAGCAGGTAGAGGTAAGTATTTCAAGTGCTGGTGCCCTGAGCAAGCAGGGGGGGCCCACTCATGGGCGACGCTCTGGCACAGGGTCCCTCATAGTAAGACGGTGTCTCTGATTGCCAGTGGGCCCTCCCACCGTCAGAGACACCGGCGTACTATTAGGGGCCCTGTGCCAGTGCGGTCACCCACGAGTGGGCCCCCCAACCTGCTCAGGGCACCGCCACATGTCCGGGTGCGCCAGGTGCTGACGCTGGCCCTGTGGGGGTACAGCCCAGTTAGGGAGGTGGAAAAACTGGCATATGTTGAGGTGTAGGCTGGACGTTCAGCAGCTGCAAATGGAGGAATTGGAGAAGTCGGAGGAAGAGGAGGACAAAGCGAGCCATTTTGCTGGCAACCTATGAGTCATCAGGGGAAGGTGGGACAAAATCGTTTGAAACCCACATTTTGGGTCAACAGCCGGGTCCTTCTTTCTGTCAGGATTGATCCAGCAGCACTGAAGATTCTTTCTGATAGCACACTACCAGCAGGGTAAGCGAGCTCCTGTAAGGCATTTTGTGCCAATTCAGGCCAGGTGTCCAGTTTACAGGCCCAGTAGTCAAAGGGGAATGAACTGTGAGGGAGAACATCAATAGGGGAGGAGAGGTAATTTTGAACCATAGTTGACAACTGCTGTCTCCTGTCTGTTGCAATCGTTTCAGTATTAACAGTCATGTGAGCGGTACTCGAGAAATCAGTCCACAACATAGTCATGAAACCCCTGTCTCCAACGCCAGTTCGGCTGTGTGCACCACGAACACCTCTTCCATTTAGCCCAGTACGGCTCGTGGTAGAACCTGCACCGCTGCTGTGTGCTGGGAATGCATCTAACAAACGGTTTACCAGAGTTGCTTGTTTGTTCACCAATATTAGCTCTAGGGTCTCCTGTGGCATGATGTTCTGTAATTTGCCTTTATAGCATGGATCGAGGATGCTGGACAACCAGTAGTCGTCATCCTTCATAATTTTGGAAATGCGGGGGTCCCTTTTTAGGATCCACAATACATAATCACACATGTGGACCAATGGTGTCAATGATGCACTGACAGTGGTGGGTGGAGGAGCACTTCCTGCCAAATCCTGCCAAATCCACATCCCTCCAGTCACGCACAAACCCTGTACCTGACCTTGGCAAGCCAACATTTTCTCTTGCCCCCTGAGAAGCATCCTCCTCCCCAAAATAATCATCCCCCTCATCCTCCTCCTCCTCCTCTTCTTCTTCTTCCTCCACCTCGTCCAGGACAGTTCCCTGAGCAGACAATGGCTGACTATCATCAAGGCTTCCCTCCTCCTCCTCCTCTTCCTCCTCTGCTGCAGATGCCTGATCCTTAATGTGCGTCAAAGTTTGCATGAGCAGACGCATAAGTGGGATGCTCATGCTTATGAAAGCGTCGTCTGCGCTTACTAGCAGTGTGCATTCCTCAAAACACTGAAGAACTTTACAGAGGTCTTTCAGCTTTGACCACTGCACACCCGACAACTCCACGTCTGCCCTCAAACTGCCTGCCTGTGTATCCTCCTACAAATGCATTACAGCCTGCCTCTGTTCGCACAGCCTCTCAACCATGTGCATGGTGGAGTACCACCTTGTTGCAATGTCTATGATTAGGCGGTGCTTGGGGAGGTGGAGTGATCGCTGCAGCCTCTGCATACAACTGGAGTCTACGGGTGAGCGACGAATGTGCGAGCACAGTCTTTGCACCTTATGGAGCAGGGCTGTTAACTCCGGATAATTATTTAGGAAGCACTGCACCACCAGGTTCAAGGTGTGAGCCAGGCAAGGTATGTGTCTGAGTTTTGCCAGGGCTATGGCCGCCACAAAATTACGGCTGTTATCACTGACTACCTTGCCTGGCTCAAGATGTAGACTGCCCAACCATGACTCAGTTTATCGCTGCAAGTAGTCGGCCAGTACCTCCGCGGTGTGTCTGTTGTTGCCCAAAGACATCATCTTTAAAACAGCCTGCTGACGATAACCACTAGCTGTTCGATAGTGGAACACCTCGTGTGCAACACTGGCAGCTGAGGATGGAGTGCTTGTGCGACTGCGCTCTGTCGATGAGCTTTCGCTTCTGGAGGAGGAGGGTCGAATGACTACAGCCAACTGTTTCGTATACCATGGGCTAGGCAGCACTGTCCCATCGCCGCTGTCCCCTGTGGAGCCTGCATCCACCACATTAATCCAGTGCGCAGTGATGGACATGAAACAGCCCTGGCCATGCCTACTGGCCCATGCATCTGTTGTGAGGTGCACCTTTGCACTCACTGATTGTATGAGTGCATGGACAATGCGGTCTTTCACATGCAAGTGGAGGGCAGGGATGGTTTTAATAGAAAAGAAGTGCCGACTGGGTAGGTCATAGCGTGGGACAGCATAGGCCATGAGCTCTCGGAACGCTGCACTTTCAACCAAACGGAAGGGCATCATCTCTAATGAGATCAGTTTGGCAATGTAGGCGTTCAAAGCCAGTGTACACGGATGAGAGGATGAGTATTTCTTGTCCTACTCAGAGTGTCTGCTAGGGTGAGCTGGACTTGAGAGCTGCATATGAGGGAACTAGCGGTGGACATGACCAACTGAGAAGGGGTTAGTGATGGTGATGGTGGTGGTGGTGGTGGTAATGGCCTAGATTCAGTCTTTTGTTGCCAAAACATTGTGATTCCCTGACTGCTTTGGCCTTGCGACTACACCTCAACATTTCTTGCTGGTGGTGTGCTTACCGTGGGCTTACAGTAGGGAAAGCGATGGAGCGTTGCTGGCTACCTTCAGTCGGAGCAGGTGCACATGTGCTACCTGAGGTTTTGTAGTCCGTTCACGTTTGCAAGTGCATGGTGATTAAATGTCTAAGCATGCAACTGGTATTCAAATTTCAGAGATTTTTCCCTCGGCTAAAGGTCCTTCCGCACTTCTTACAGATAACCTTTGCCTCATCAATAGGATTTTGGTCAAAAAAGTGCCACACTGCACTCTTCCTACTATGGTATAAATTTTCAGGGCTTGCACGCTGTGCTAATTTGACCGTCTGGCCAAGCTGCCCTGCAACTCTTTTTGTTTTTTAACACGTTTTTGGACAGCTACGGGCCTGCCAGATAACCGCTGCTGTGAGGTCGATGCCTGCTGCGGATCCTTCTCCTCTTCTGAGCTATTGCCAGTGGCACCCTCTTCCCCAATGGATGCCAATCCAGGTCAACAACTGGGTCATCCATCACTTCCTTTTCAATTTCATCTGCACCTTCCTCTGTGTCACCATGTAAGGTGGTATAGTATGCAGGAAGGGGCACCTGAGTTTCATCAGGGTCAGATTCTGGCTCAGTAGACTGTGAGGACAATGTAGTGCTCTGGGTCAATGTACCAGCAGAATCATCTAACAGTGGCTGTGCATCAGTGCACTCCATGTCAGATTCATCTTGGACTGGGGAATTCAGGATTTGAGTTGATAACCCAGGCATGGTATGTGAAAAGAGCTCCATGGAATAATCTGAAGTGTGGCCTGCTGCATCCTTCACTTTTGGGGGGGTGAAGGAAACAAGGAAAGGTGTTGTTCCTGACCAGGAGCCTGCACTGACGACTCAGTGCTTGCATTTTTTGAAACTTCAGAAAAGGAGGCGATAGAGCTGGAGGCTGTTTCGGCAATGTAAGCCAAAACCTGTTCCTGATGCTCCGGCTTTAAAAGCGGTTTACCTACTCCCAGAAAAGGGAGCCTTGCAGGCCTTCTTGAGCCAGACGATGACGCAGGCTCAACACCTCCTGCCTTAGGTGCTATTGTGCTTTTGGCACTACCAACAGATGCATCACCACCACCATCAGGACCAGCTGGCCCCCCCGCCCATGTCCACGGCCTCTTCCACCATACTTCCTCATGTTTGGGAAATTGTACCAAAAATACCAGCAGACATATGGTACTGTATCAGAAGCGTACAGCTGTATATGGTGAAGGGGAAAATTTAAATCTCCGTATATATTTCAAGAGTAACACACAGACGCACACTCAGTATGGATTAGACCAGAATATAAAAAGCAGAAAAAGGGTACTGTATCACAACCGTACGGCTGTATACAGTCTAGGGGTAATTGTAAATCTCCGTATATATTTCCGGAGTAACATACAGACGCTCTCAGGCTCATTGTGGATTAGACCAGAATATAAAAAGCAGAAAAAGAGTACTGTATCACAAGCGTACAGCTGTATACAGTCTAGGGGTAATTGTAAATCTCCGTATATATTTCTGGAGTAACACACAGATGCTCACAGGCTCAGTATGGATTAGAGAAGAATATAAAAAGCAGAAAAATGGTACTGTATCACCACATACCAGGTGTATTTAGTATAGTGAAAAAATTGTAATTCTTCGTATATATTTCAGGAGTCACACACAGACGCTCTCAGGCTCAGTATGGATTTGACAAGAATATAAAAAGCTGAAAAAGGGTACTGTATCACCAGATGCCAGGTGTATATAGTATAGTGAAAAAATTGTAAATCTCCGTATATATTTAAAGAGTCACACACAGACTCTCTCATGCTCAGTATGCGTTAGACAAGAATATAAAAAGCTATAAAAGGGTACTGTATCACAAGCGTACAGCTGTATACAGTACAGTGTAGGGGTAATAGTAAATCTCCGTATATATTTCCGGAGTAACACACAGACGCTCACAGGCTCAGTATGGATTAGACCAGAATATAAAAAGCAGAAAAAGGGTAATGTATGAGAAGCGTACAGCTGTATACAGTGTTAGGGTAATTTTAAATCTCCGTATATATTTCTGGAGTAACACACAGACGCTCACTCTGTATGGATTAGACCAGAATATAAAAAATCAGATAAAGGGCACTGTATCTGAAGATACCAGGTGTATATAGTATAGGGGTAAATTGTAAATCTCCGTATCTATTTCGGGAGTAACACACAGACGATCACAGGCTCAGTATGGATTAGACCAGAATATAAAAAGCCAAAAAAGGGTACTGTATCACAAGAGTACAGCTGTATACTAGTTTATGGGTAATTGTAAATTTTCTTATATATATCCTGAGTCACACAAAGATAGTCAGCATGTATTTGTCCATGATGCCAGCCGGTACACGGTAGTGTGTGAGGAGCATACAGTGGGAAAAAATGAACGCTCGGTAAGTGTGCAGAAAAAAAGAATAAAAGTATTAGTGCTGTGTAAAAAGCAGTCTGCACAGCAATGTATAAACAGCAATACAGCTAGCAGGCAGCCTAATAACCAGCACTGCTGCTGCACACAACAAAATCCTCCCCTTTCAATACACACTAACTGTACAGCACAATTGCTATCAGCACAAGCACAGAATCACTTTTCTTTCCTGCCTAACTCTCTCCCTCCTGAGAAACAGCGTCAGCAACCTCTCCCTATTCTAAGATCGGCAGAAGTAAAATGGCGGTCGGCGGTCAGGGCTTTTATAGCCACTGTGACGCCACACAAAGCAAGCCAATCACTGCAATGCCCTTCTCTAAGATGGTGGTGGACGCTGCACATGTCATCTTGTTGCCCACAGTGTGCATCCTTGCTCATTGGCTGAGAAAAGGCGCCTGCAAGCATTATGGGAAAACCGACTTTGGCGCTCGGGTCTATGACCGCATGGCCGACTTCACGCTATGGTCGGGTTTTGCTCGGTGAAACCCGACTTTGGGAAAGTCGGCGATTTTTTAATGTGACCGACCTGTTTCGCTCAGCTCTAGTGGTCACGTGTTCCCTCCTGTCGTCTGTTTCTTGGATAAAAAAGGACCTCGGTTCTGTGAGCCAGTGGAACCATCGCTGCCAGAACTGAACGTCTTGTTCTATAATTTCGATGCCATGTTCCCGTATTTCATGATTTGTTTCATCTATAAATTCGATCCTGCAGATAGTCCTCAGAGAGTCATTGGAATTTGATTCTTTTCCTTTCTTGAAGTATTTTTTGTCAATCTTATTCTTCAGGCTTTCCCATTCTGGGATGGAGACAGTTGATGTTAATTGATTTTCTATAGATGATATTTTTTGTTGAGTTTCAGATATTGCTGCTTGAAGAGAATCAATCATTAGGATGATTATGTTCAGAGATCACTTATTTAGAATTTGTTTAAATTTCTCACAATATTCTGGTTTATCAGCGAAGAGTGGCATCTGAGTCCCTGTGGAATTCTGTTTTGTCTATAGTCTGTTTTGTCTACAAGTATGCGATGGAATGAAGGTTATAGGACATTCATCTACATCAAATCTTCTCATAGTCCCTAATACGAAGCTCATGGACTGGTGTCCTCGGGAAAATAGGAACAGCATCCAATCCAGGTGAAGTATAACAAGTCTTTATTCAGCCACCATAAAATACGACGTTTCGGCCATTTTCAGGCCTTTATCAAGTACTTGATAAAGGCCTGAAAATGGCCGAAACGTCGTATTTTATGGTGGCTGAATAAAGACTTGTTATACTTCACCTGGATTGGATGCTGTTCCTATTTTTTCGTTGGACTGTTGTTCATTTGGATCCTTGAACGCCTGAACGTGCATCCGTGCTAACTCCCGAGTGCTGTCAGCTGCTTGAATACTTGTGGTGTCCTCGGGAAGTCACCAGAATTAGTGACTTTCAAAATGATGTTGCTCGTTGTGGTAGTATCATAGGCAAATATTTGTGATGTCATCTGGGCAATGGTACATGCATCCACACAGAAATGATATACAATAGATAAGATGCACCCTCAGCGTTAATATGAGGCTGCAGGCTGGTCTGGAAAATTCCGAAGAGTCAAACAGCCGCACTCACAGAAGATGTCAAATTATGCTTGTTTTATTTCAATAGGAAATAGTAATTTATCACAGTGCTGGATATCATGACAAAAGGCAATAGGTTATGTTCCGACCAAACCTGGGTCTTTTTCAAACATCGTTAGACATAAAAACTACTCAGAACTCCCTTTTCTGAATCCCTATGTTTTCCCATAGTAAAATAATTACACTTATATTCATCTCTGGTGCCAGCGCCATTCCAGCAGTGTCAGCTCAGGCTCTCCCAGAGATCACATGACACTATGTCATGCTATTCCTGCATTCAATCAGTGCTGGCTTCACTCTCCTCTTGTATAGATGTATGATTGGCTGCAGTGATCATGTAGCATAACAATGTCAGGTGATCCCAAGAGAACCAGTGCAGATACTGCTGGAATGGTGCTGGCATCACAGTAGAGTATAGGTGTCATTATTTTACTGGGTGGAAACATACAGATTTAGATTGCGTTATCAAAGTATTGGACTACCACTTTTAGAGTACAGATGAGTAGATCAATCCATGGAGGATCAATTTCCTGACATTTGCAGATTTACACAAATTCAAATATTTCCTTTTTCAGTTCGCAACAGTAAAAACTTGCCCGGCACAGCTTCCCACACTGCTGAAGCATCAGAGAGGTTAATGTCATTTTGCGATGCTGCACAGACTTCCCCATA
This sequence comes from Oophaga sylvatica, assembly GCA_033576555.1. NCBI lineage: Eukaryota > Metazoa > Chordata > Amphibia > Anura > Dendrobatidae > Oophaga > Oophaga sylvatica. The sequence goes on along the minus strand of JARQOD010000002.1, from coordinate 279,595,188 downwards.
ATGTCCTGCAGCTATGACATGTTATGGATTATTATACCATGTTCAGTGGTGGTGAGTATCTGGGTCATCCCAGTTCAGCTGTTCTCAGTGAACCACAGTTTGTACTGCTCAATCGTTTTACATCTCTGGCTAAGTCTCTCTTTCCTGTAGAGTTTAAACTTATGGTCAGCAAGGTCATCTCACTTTCTCTCTCCTGTAGAGTGTTAAGATCAGCAGGGTGCTCTCAATCTCTCTTCTCTAGAGTATAAACTCCTATGTTCAGTGGGGATCTCTGTCTCTCTCCTGTAGATTGCAAGCTGTTATGGTCAGTGGGGTACTCTCTTTCTCCTGTAGACAGGCCCGTTTTGTGTCACTAGGCATCGGAGGTCCGCTGCTTAGGTTGGCGGGCTGCAGAGGGCGGCACTAAAAAAGGAAGGAACCATTTTTTTTTACCTTTCCCTCTCCTCCAATAGACAATGTGACAAATCTGCTGTCTTTTCAGAAGAGGGGGAAGCGCGCACCTCCATTCATTTGTATTTGTGTCTTTAAGTTACTGATTACTGAGGAAATCATCCAGCCTCTTGTGGCAGGGCATTCCATAGTTTGACTGCTCAAACTGTAATGAACCCTTTCCTATTTTACTTACGGAATTGCCTTTCTTCCACCCGTAATGTGTGTCCCCTGGTCCTTAGTATGATCTTTGGAAAGAATAAGTCGTGTGCCAGTTAAGCAAGTTGAAAATGAAATAATGATAAAGATGTATTTTAGGCAAAAAATATTATTTTTATAATAATATGTTTGAGTCCCTGAGCCCGTATGTCTCGCAGCTGTTCAACAGCCACAACACATGCAGGGATTGCCTATCAAACAGCCATGAGACATGCAGCCGCAGCGACTCTTACATATTTTTTGAGCATGCTGAAGGCACTCAGCACACCTTATCCGAACACGTTCGCTCATTACTAACCATTATCCATTTGTAGAAGCCATCTTCTTTTCAACTTCAGCTTTTTTACAGATGGTGTTATGTTTATTTCAAGAATTTGTTGAAATTTCATTGAATCCTTTTTTCTCTCTACCCTTGAAATGTTCTCCATGCCATTTGCTGCAACCAAACTCCAAAGCATGATCGATCCACCCACATGCTTAACCCCTTCACCACCTTGGGTTTTTCCATTTTTTGAGTTTCCGTTTTTTGCTCCCCTTCATTCCAGAGCCATAACTTTTTTATTTTTCAGTCAATATAGCCATGTGAAAGCTTGTTTTTTCTTTTGCGGGACGAGTTGTACTTTTCAACAACACCATTGGTTTTGCCATATAGTATGCTGGAAAACAGGAAAAAATTCAAAGTGCGGTGAAACTGCAAAAAAAGTGCAATTCCACAATTGATTTTTGTTTTGCTCTTTTACCATGTTCACTAAATGGAATTAATGGCGCTATATAAATAAATAATAATAAATAATAATAAATAAATAAAACTGACCTGCCATTATGATTCCCCAGGTCATTATGACTTTGTACATACCAAACATGTACGTTTTTTTTTTTTAAATCTAAGTGGTGAAAAAAAATTCCAAAATATCTTAAAAAAAAAACTCGCCATTTTCGGAGACTTGTAGCTAGAGATGAGCGAATATGTTTGAAAAATGATCACCATATATAAATTCAGCAAGAATATGGCACATTCAGATTCTTGATCAGAAACACAAGCAAATTTTCATTTATTCATGAAAAATCAGTAACATTCGGTAAACAGAGTGGGAAAATATTTGCGTTGCTACTAAAGTATTTTGAGCACTTTGGCTAGGATAGTGGTGGTGTATAATGAACGTTGAGCAAATGTTTGATGAGAGTAGGGGTGAGGAAAGCTCAGAGAAGCAGTGTGCTTGTAATTTTTTTTCTAACTTTAAGTGTGCACATTGCAGCTAGCCAATCAGGGTGCAGGAAACATCCACAATGTCCAGACACAACGGCTTGTGTCATTGGCTGCTGAAATCACATGTCCCTTTCTATATAAATAGTAGATATCTTGATGAAGTGCCATTTTGTCACAATAACAGCGCAGAGAGGCTGCTCCGGACGCTGGGCCTGGGTGCTGATAGATTTTAGCTAGTAAGCTAGGCGGCTGCTTCTAAGTTAGATAGTTTAGATAGCTAGTGTCCTGTGTGGCTGTGAAATCGACATTCCAGCAGATTTTTCTTTTTGTGCCATCAGTGAGGTCCACAGACGAAGACTAACATGATACAGTAGAGGAGATCTCATTTTTATAACTGTTTGGAACACATCTTCTTTGTCATACAGGCTGAAGCAATTCTTTCTCCTGTTACTAGCGTGATTCAACACGCCATATTTCACGTTGTCATTTAGTGCCGCTGAAAATCAGCTGTGTGCAGAGCTGGTGCTCCTACCACACTATCTGAGCAACATGACTGGGAAAAAGTGAGGTCATGGTGGAAGGTGGATTAGGCTTGGTGTTCAAGGTGTACTTGGGGTACGTGGTAATGTTAGTGAAAGCACTATAGAACCAACAATGTCATGTCCTATACAAACACAACTGACAACTTCTGTTTCTGGACCGGCTACTCTACTACCTTTCTTTTGCAGATGCACAGCGGTATGCCTTATTGATGAAGCCCAGAAAGAACATCTTCAAGTGGCCTCTCCTCCTGACTGTAGGGAACCACAGATGGGTGAGTCTGCAGAGCTGTTCACACATTCTATGCCATGGGCATCAGAAATGTACTCCAAAGATTCACAGAGTCAAGAGAAGAAAATCATCTGCACCAATGCCCACATTTTTTTTTAGCTTGGATCCGAGGCAGGATGAAGTTGGGTCCAAGCAGCATCCTGACTCTCATCACTAAGGGGTAGGTGATCCTGATGAGACTCAGATATTTGAGGCTCACGTGGTTCTGTACTGTGCTGTCAGGGCAGGAAGAAGAGGAGGGTGACTCACAGGGTGAGGAATGTGATAACACAGAGGATAATGATGAGGTTGTAGATCCCACTTGGTGTGAACACAGAGGCCTGCAGCTGAGTAGGTCCTCTGAGGAGGTGGAGGAGGGAGAAGATGAGGATGTTACATTGCGGCATATGGCGCAGACATGGAGTGATGCAACTACGACGAGCACTGCATCCTCAGTAACAACAGTTACTGTGGCCAGCAGTGTTTGCAGGTCTGCAACACGCAAGCGCGACAAGGGTTACCTAGCCTGGGCCTTTTTTTAGACCACAAAGGATGAGCCAACTCACTTTATCTGCCAACTTTGCAAAAAAAAAAATGAGTAGAGGGAAATAGTGCAATAATTTGACTACTACATGCATGAACCTTCACATGTGCAATCAACATGCGTTACTCTGGCAATGCCACTGTGATAAAATGCAGACCTCAACAACCATCAGTCGCCCCATCAATCGTATCTTCTTTTGCCTCCTCCTCTGTTACCTTGCCAAGTGTCGCGATGCAGTTCGCTGTCTAAAAAGGTAATCAAAAAATGCAAATTATGTAAAGGGGCTAAGAGCATATTCATATCAGGCTCTCCCCAATATAATCAAGAATATAAACACAGTGGAGTACTCCAAATGCAATATCAAAAAAGCTAAGCAAAAACAGAGAAGCAGCAAGCCACAATAAATATACATGTAACTTTTATTGAAAATCACAGTAAAAACAGGTTAAACAAAATCTATATAGAAATAGTACAGGAGGAGACATAAAAGTAGACAGTGGTTAAGTGTAGTGTCAAAAAATAATTGGACCTGGGAAAACTGGGTGAGTGGATATCATTAATGCAGATGGACAATGTTAAATAGTTAAATAGAGATGAGTGCAAAAATCAAGACAATGTATCCATGTGCCAGTGCCACAATAAAACCCAACACCCGTTGAAAGGCTTATCCATGGTGGGTCCAGACCACTGCAACCCCTCTGTCAGCCCCTGACGCGCGTTTAGCGTACTTGCTTTTTCAAAGGGGAGTAGATCTCAGACTGCAGAACCTCTGTTTCTTTAACTGCTTCAGACAGGCTGAATGAGAGCCTGTCGTCAGCTGTAACGGAAGTGGACATACCTGCTGTTTTTGACCGATCTCAGAGAACGAACACACCACAACTTTATCAATCCACCGTAACATCTCCGCCTGCACCCCCTTCACGGTCCAGCAGTTTTCCCCAAGACAGCAGTGAGGCACACAGTGTGCATTGAAGCTCTAGACTTCTAACCTCTGGCACATCAATTCATCAACGCTAAAACATTAGCAGCAGCTGCAGTAGTGTAAGTGGCAGAAGCAATTTCTGTGAGTCCTTTGACACATGTTTTAAACCAACTCATGCACCAGAACAACAGAATCCAAGTCTGACACATGGTGAGTGACTGGAGAGGATGGTGCAGGAGTATCTAGAACTCAATATCAGTACCATCAGGTAGAGTTTGGACCCTTTTACATTTTGATCTTCAAAAATGGATGAGTGGCTTAAGCTCACCTCTCAGTGTTGTGAATAGGCTGGAAATGAGTTCTGAGCAGAAGCTCCCTCTGGTGGTTACAAACGGTACTGGACTGTCCAGTGAAGATTGTGAGGATTGGGAATCAGGTGTTACTGACTGGTCTTATATAAGGGAGTCGCCTTCCCATCAGGGTTGCCGGTGATCAATTGTTCTGGTCTCAATCCTTGATTCCTGTTTCCTTAGTAGCCTGCTGTGTCGTGTCTGAATCTCCTGCTAACAGATAAGACATTTTCTTCTTTTTGTTTCTGTGCTAGATTTTTGCATTTTGTCCTGCACTTCTGTGGGGGCCTTCAGGGTCCCCTCCAGGGGCTTTTGCCCTCTCAGTTTAGTTCAGCCACTGATGTTTGTACATTTGCTTTTTCCAGTCTTTTCAGTGGCTGCTGTTTTGATTTTGTTACACCAGAGAACTAATTTAGGTGGTAGAGGTCGTGTGATCTCAGGTGTTTTTGAAATTAGTAGAGTTGGTGCTTTTCAGGGTTTTTTGGGATTGCAGTAAGTGCCCTTCCTATCCTTTTCTATTTAGGTAGTTTGGGCCCCAATGTTTGCTCATACTATTATCTGTCTGTGTCAGTATTTCTTCTTGTCTAACCGCCATTACATGTTTGGGGGCTTTCTATGTTCTTTGGGGATCTGCTCCAGGGCAGATAGCTTTCCTCTTTCTATCTTTAGGTGTAGTTAGTTTCTCAGGCTGTGACGAGGCGTCTAGGACCAACGTAGGAACGCTCCACGGCTGCCTCTAGTTGTGGTGGTTAGTCAGGGTACTGCAATCTCATAGATTCCAACTGCTCTGGTGTATTGTCTTTTTTACCTGCACTCTTCAGCTACCGAAACATAACATCTCAGGCCTTGGAGGTTTTATCATGCCCGGCAGTCAGTGTTCTCTCAGAACGTGTCTTCAGTGCTACTGGTGGTGTCCTGATGGATAAGCACAGCCAGCTGTCCCCTGAAAATGTAGACTGCCTAACTTTCGTCAAGATGAAAAAGTCATGGATCTCCAAGGACTTTTGCACCCCAATCATAGACTGCACAGACTAGGCAATGTTGTAATGTTTGTGTCCTGCATTTATATTGAGTAATTGCAGTCTGTGATATCTTTAGTGGGGCTTCTGTGCCTGCTATTTCTTCTGCTGCTGCAGATGTTAATACTAATTTGTAGAAATGTGAATACTCCTGGTTGCGTCTACATCTGCTGGGTTGGCTGAAGAGATGTGGCTCCCCATTGTACTATTTCTACACTGGTGAAATTGATGCCACTTTGGTAGTGTCTGCCTCTAATTATTTTAAATTTGAAAACTACTGATTGGGTGTCCATCTAGTGGGTTGTATGTAGTGGAAGACGAGTTGGTCCCTATTTTACTATTTCTACTCTCGTGAAATTGATGCCACTTTGATGGTGTCAGGTCCTAATTTGTTGAAATTTGAAAACTCCTGATTGGATATGCATCTTCTGGTTGGTACTAGTGGAAGACATGTCGCTCCCCATTATACTATTTCTACACTGGTAAAATTGATGCCACTTTGTGGTGTCTGCCACAAATTTTTTTAAATGTGAACACTCCTGATTGGGTCTCCATCTGCTGGGTTGGCTGTAGTGGAAGACGTGTCAGTACTAGAGTTGAGCGATACTTTCCGATATCCAAAAGTATCGGATCGGAATGGTATCGCCGATACACACAAAATATCGGCGATACCCGATACCGGAAATCCAATGTAAGTCTATGGGAACAAAATATCGGAATTAAAAAAAACCCATTCTTGCCTTGTTGGATAATTGTACATGAAGGAAAACAACAAAGAGTAATGTAGAATGTATTGGGGGAGGTTGAGGAGACATTAAAGGCATAGATGTTTAACCCAATCCAATGGAATAGCATTAATATTTTTTTTTTTTAAATACGTTCGGATTGATGAAGAAATTGACAATGTTGTTAACCTTTTTTCTATTTTGGCAAATATGTATGTTTCAAAACTTCCATGCTCTTCACCTTTTTAACTTTTGCCACAATTTCTCTTTCATAATCTTCAGCAGCATCATCTTTGTCATCAAATTATTCTTCATCTTCACCTTCTTTATCTTCTTCTTAAACTTCTTGCTATTCATCTTTTTGTTAACATTACTCAGATTGTTCTTATTAAACTATTATTCTTCTTCATATTAACCCATAAAGTGTAAAGTATAACCTCTTTCTATGAATTTAATTTCCCTGAATTTAATTTCCATTTAATTTCATTTAATTAAATAATTCAGGGATGAGAAGAGAACAGGGTGGAGGCAGCAGGACTTTTTGCCGTAACACAGCAAGGGAACAGCTGACATTAGTGAACCCCAGTAACACAGGAGCAAGTGTTGACTGTGCTAACAGAACTTCCGAGCAACAACTGGCGGTGTTGGAGCCCAGGGTCAAGGAGGGTGTAGGCAGAGGCCTAATATGAGATGTTTGAAGTTAAATTTGGAGTTAACAGCAAAAATTTTTGCCAGACACCCAGCAGGGGAACAGCAGGCGTTACTGAACCCCAAAACACATCAGCGATTGTTTTGATCTGTGCATCCAACACTTCTGATCAGCAACTGGCGTTGTTGAAGCCCAGGGTCAAGAAGGGTTTTAAATTTAAATATTGAGTTATTGCCTTGTTACGTGGCCATTGCAAATGTATGTACTTCAAACTATAAAAAATGAAGTTTTACTAGGACAATAAAATGATGAATTTCAATTCCAAGAATAAAAATAAACACCCTTAAAATATAAACGCATATAAGCACATGGCAACAAGAAATGGAACAACACACCACCCAAAATTATTTTTACAAAATATAGTGATGTAAATTTATGAATAAAAGTCCATTTTTGTATTTAGGAATGATGCGTAAGGAACGCTATGTTAAACCATAACATAGTGAAGACAATGGATTTTGTAATAGTCACTCATCATCATCATTACAAGAAATCTGTGACAGTCACACAGATTTCAATTATTTCACTCACGAAAATTGTTATTTCGGACAGCATTTATTACATGTCCAGCATGGACTCATCAAAGTGATGAGATGACGCAATAATGTACGATAAAAAAAAAAAAAAAATTTTTTTAAAAAAAAACATTGTCACAATTTAAGTGGGTGCCTGCAAGTGGAGGTGAAACAAAGGCTACGGATAGCAAAGGTATATACTATGTCTGTTGTAGACAGTGGGCAGCCTCTGATGGGTAATGTCGATGTTATACTGTACGTCAATAAAGGCTGGGCTGCAATCATGCATTTTTGGCTTGTAGAATGTTGAAGAGGGTAAAAGCATGTCTGGTTGCGCAAGGCTTTATCCTGTAACAATACCTTCCTTGTGTGACGGGTAGGGTAGCGTGTGTCTATTATATGAGTGTCTCTAAAATGGCATGATGTCCGGAAAGCGGTGCGTACAGCGATCCGAAAGATGGAGCAATCAGATGACGTTGAGGTGTAGCTGGAGATGTTTGAAGGCGTGGCTAAATGGGAGAGACTGCTCCGGGACCAGTGGGCCGAGATCGTGGCTCCGTTTTTGACTTCAGGACCCGCTAAAGCCTATAGGGACCTACCCCCCAGCAACAGGAGGACTATGAGAGCGTGAATGGTGAGATACTTGCACGTCTTGGGGTAAATGTTTTTTTCCTGGCCCAGCGTGTACAACAATGGAAGTTTTCCCCTTCCGAGCCAGCTCGGTCCCAGTATTATGACTTGATACACCTGATAGAAAAGTGCTTTCAGCCTGAGGTGTTGTCACCCCGCGATATGCTGGATCGTATTGACTGATAAATTCGGGCGAACTTTGCCCCACACCCTTCAAACATGGGTTGGACAGGCAGCCCCTACTGATGGTCTCCAAATGGTAGACCTCATTGAAAGATATGGGCCTACCAAGGAGATACAGGGAGAGACTACCCGGAAGCTACCAATTAAATTAATCAAACCTTCACCCACAGCTCGGCGAGCAGAGACTCTGAGGGCCGCCCAGGAAGGGTCGGGGAACGAAAGGGGCCCCATAATCTGTTGGCGGTGCCAAGAACCATGACATGTGAGAGCTGATTGCCCCCACCTGACTAAGCCCATGGACAACAACTTTGGCTACTATCAGTCTCACTATGCATAACACATGTGTGCAGTGGTCAGTATTACCTTTGCCTTCGGTGGAGGAGGAAAACACCTCTCCTATAGAAGTGTTAGTTGGGGAGATGGAAGATTTGCCACCGGGACCAGAATTGTAATACTTAAATGTGTCAGGTGACAATTTTGGTACGGCGCAACTCCGTGACCCTACGTTGAGTCTATTTGTTGGGGATAACATTTTGTTTTGTAACTGATCATTCCCCTGTGACTGGCAGTGTTGTAGCCCAGGGAGTAGAGTTCAGGTGGTAGAAAGATGAACATAACAGGAGACATGGAAAACGTTGGCAAACAGTTATTTAATCTGAAAACGGGCAGGCAAATTCAGGTGAGATCCATGCCTTGTTCATTTTCAGAAAAGTAAGCCGGTCTACATTCTCTGAGGATAGTCGCATGCGACGGTCTGTTAGTACACCACCTGCAGCACTAAAGACGCGCTCAGATAATACACTGGCAGCAGGGCAAGCCAGCACCTCCAATGCATACTGGCTAAGCTCTGGCCATGTATCCTGCTTAGAGACCCAAAACTTGAAAGGGGAAGAGCCATCTGGGAGTACACTGAGAGGGAAAGACATGTAGTCTGTCACCATCTTACGTAAACGTTGCCTCATGGTGAGTGGAGTCGTCTCGGATGGTGTAGACATTGGAGGCGCTGACACAAAACTTCGCTACATTTGTAACATACTGCTCTTGCCCTGTGCAGAGGCGCTGCTTGTGCTCCCTCTTGTTGCAGAGGTGTCTCCACTGCCTCGACGCACAGAGATTCTTTGTAAAGCAGTAGCAGCAGCAGTGCTCTCGGCTGGAATGGAGAATATTATGGATTGCACCAGTCTGTCTTGGTACTCCCGCATTTTACGCTCCCGGTTCAACGGTGTGATGAGGCTTTGTAAGTTGTCCCGGTAGCGAGGGTCTAGGAGGGTGTACACCCAATAATCTGATGTGGTGAGAATGTGGGCGATGCGGCGGTCGTTTCTCAGGCACTGCAGCATGAAATCAACCATGTGCTGCAGACTCCCAACTGCCCAACAAACGCTGTCCTCTGGAAGAGGCGTCATCTCTGCCTGCTCTGCATCGCCCCACCCTCGCTTTACATACTGACTAGAGCGTTGTGTACCTCCCTCTGTAGGGATTTCTTCCTCCTCCATTGACTCCTCCTCATCCTCCTCACAAAGTGAGCCCTGCCCAGCCCTTTGTGAGGAACCAAGTTGCGCTGACTGTCCAGAAGGTGAGTGAATTTGTGACTCCTCATCCTCCACCTCTTCCAAAACCTCATCCTTTAGTGCTTGCAGTGATTTTTGAAGCAGGCAGATAAGGGGGACAGTCATGCTGACTAGTGCATCATCTGCACTCGCCATCCGCGTTGAGTAATCAAACGCATGCAAAACGTGGCAGATGTCCTTCATAGAGGCCCACTCAGTAGTGGTGAAGTGTGAACGGCGCAAATTGCGAGTTGATTGCGCCTGATGCAGCTGATACTCCATTACTGCTGGCTGTTGCTCACACAACCGCTCCAACATATGTAAGGTGGAATTCCACCTGGTGGGTACGTCACATATGATGCGATGTTCAGGAAGGCGAAATCTGCGTTGCAGAGCAGCAATGCGCGATCTGGCTATGCTGGAACGTCGCAAGTGAGCGCACTCTAGGCGGACCTTCTGCAGCAGTTCAGCAAGATCCGGATAGTCCCTCAAAAAACTCTGCACGACCAAGTTGAGCACATGTGCCAGACATGGTATGTGAGTGAGGTTGCCAAGGCCCAGAGCTGCCACCAGATTTCGGCCATTGTCACACACTACCAAGCCTGGCTGGAGATTCGCTGGCAAAAACCACACGTCGCTCTCCTGCTTGATGGCATTCCAGACCTCCTGCGCTGTGTGGCTTTGATTCCCCATTGAAATTAATTTCAGGACGGCCTGTTGACGTTTGGCCACGGCTGTGCTCATATCGTTCGCAACAGGTAAGCGTTCACGGGTCCATGTGGAGGTAGACCGTGATGGCTCCTGCAGCGATGATTCTGAGGAACTGGAGTAGGAGGAGGAGTCAATGTGTACAGACTGGATTCCTGCAATCCTTGGAGTTGGCAGAACACGTACAGCGCCACTCGCAAGATCTGTACCCGGCTCCACAACATTGACCCAATGGGCAGTGAGGGAAAGGTATCGTCCCTGGCCATGGGTACTGGTCCACGCATCGGTGGTCAGGTGGACCTTGCTACAGACGGCATTTAGTAGCGCATGTTTAATGTTTCCCTCGACATGTTTTTGCAGACCAGGGACGGCTTGCCTGCTGAAATAAAATCGGCTTGGTACATTGTATTGTGGGACTGCCAATGCCATTAAGTTACAGAAACTGTCAGTCTCCACCAGCCTGAATGACAGCATTTCAAGGGACAGGAGTTTTGCAATGCCAGCATTCAGAGCCTGTGCTCGTGGATGGTTTGTCGAGTATGGCCGTCTTTTATCCCATGCCTGTGGTACCGATGGCTGTTTTGTGGCCTGGGAGTGTGAAGATGACAGGGAACTTGCTGCTGTGGGTGGAATAACACTTTGTTTCTGGACAACAGTGACCGAGGTTCTTCCATGGCGATCCTGTGAGGAAGCAGAACCAGCTGTGTGTGAGCTGGAGGTAGAGGCTCCAACACGACCTGAAGATGTAGGTGCTGCTGTAGGTTGGCCTACATCTCCAGTGTGTCTTTGTAACTCAACTACGTGCTTTGTCCGCACATGTTTCCACATATTTGTGGTATTGATGTTACTGCAATTTTTACCTCTTTTTACTTTTTGCTTACACAGCTTGCATTTAACATAGCAAATATCATCTGCAAGTCTGTCAAAAAAAGGACCACGCAGTGCAAGTCCTGGGAGCGCCCATTTTGACTTTTGGAAGAGAACTGCTCCCAACAGGTGCCAAACTGGAGGCTAGAGGCAACCGAGTCTGCAGCCTACCTCTCCCTCCTGTTTGTACCGTTGGGACAATCTCATCCTCAGAGCTGCTCCCACCACCTTCCTGTCCCTCACGCCATGTTGGGTCTTGGACCTCATCATCTCCACTACCCTCTTCCAACACCTGCTGCTGTTGGGTGGTCTGGCCAGCACCATGCTCAACAGAAACTGGCACCTGAGTCTCATCATCATCAGATGCGTTCTGCGGTGTGCTGACCATCGGCACTGGCTCACCCGCCTCTTCTGATTCAGAGAGACACAGCTGTTGCGCATCACTGCATACTCCCTCTTCTTCACATTCCAGAATGCTGCTTGGCTGGGCCCCTGTTTGCAAGCCAACAGATTCTGAGAACAGAAGCAGAGACTCAGCTGGCTCCAGTTCAGAACTCTCTGACTGCCTGGGCAATTTGACAGGCGGTGAACAGACAGATGGTTGCTCAACAGTGTTGTGGTCCTGAGAGGAGGTGGAAGGAATTGAAGTTGATGCATTGGCTGCCATCCAACCAACAACGGCTTCAATTTGTTCTTCCCGCAGCAGGGGGGTACGCCGAGCTCCTACAAAACTGCACATAAAGGAACGCTCACGGGGAAAACTGGTGGATGCTGTGTCACTGGGGGCGGCAGCAGCCACAGAATCCCCACGTCCTCTCCCTGCTGAAACTCCACGGCCACGACCACGTGCCTTACTCCCTGCCTTCTTCATCTTGGTAGATTGATAAAGAAAGTCAGAAAAGTTAAAAGGCCTAAGTGTTGTTATTCCGCAGAGACTGCAGTGAACACTGCAGACAACTGTTCACTAGCTGTGAAAGGCCCCTTTGTGTACTTCTATAGTGTTTGCAACCAATGTATTGTATACGAATGGAAGCGCGTCACACTAATAGATTTGAGTTATTTGAAATAGAATGGAGCAGCAACAATTATAGAAAAATGACAAGGATGAGGCAGTGACACATGTTCAGCAGACTATAACCAGCAGTGGTTTAAGAACTAACTGGAGCGTGATCTGCACTCAGCAAAAAAAAAATATACACAGACTAGAGTGAACACTGCAGTGCACACAACTGGTGACTATCTGTGAAAGGCTCCTTTGTGGACTTCTATAGTGTTTGCAACCAATGTATTGGATACGGATGGAAGCGCGTCACACTAATAGATTGGAGTTATTTGAAATAGAATGGAGCAGCAACAATTATAGAAAAATGACAAGGGTGAGGCAGTGACACACGTTCAGCAGACTATAAGCAGCAGTGGTTTAAGAACTAACTGGAGCGTGATCTGCACTCAGCAAAAAAAATATATATCACAGACTAGAGTGAACACTGCAGTGCACACAACTGGTCACTATCTTTGAAAGGCTCCTTTGTGGACTTCAATAGTGTTTGCAACCAATGTATTGGATACAGATGGAAGCGCGTCACACTATAATTTCAATTGAATGGAGCTGCAAGAATTACACTAAAGAAAAAAAAAAAAGAGTCTGTGAGTGACACGTGCAGATGCCTACAAACAGCGTTGGATGCAGAGCAAACTGCAGCGCGTCACCTGCACTCACACACAGACCTTGCAGAGCTGTGAAAACAACACTGCAAGGCTAAAGGAAGCTTTACACAGCGGTTGTTAAACTAGCCTGCCTAAAGCACAGTACACAAAATCGCAATCTCTAACTGTCCCTCAGAGTCAGCAGAGCAGCGTTCTGTCCCTAACTGAATTCACAGCACAGTGACGCTAAAATGGCGGCGGCGCCTTTTATAGTGCATTCTGACATCATTTCAGCATCCAATCACAGCCATGCCATTAGTTAACATGACCGCAGCAGTACAGGATGTGCCCACACTTCTTAGGATTCCTCATTGGCTGACTAAAATCACATTGCCTTTCAAAGAATTATGGGAACTTCCGATTCCGGTATACGATATATGGAAAATATCGGAACTAAGTATCTAAAGTCCGATACAGCGAATATCGGCCGATACCCGATACTTGCGGTATCGGAATGCTCAACTCTAGTCAGTACTCATTATGCCATTTCTACTCTGGTGAAATTGATGCCACATTGGTGGTGTCTGCCCGTAATTATTTTAAATTTGAAGACTCCTGATTGGGTCTCTATCTGCTGGGTTGGCTGTAGTGGAAGGCGTGTCGGTCTTTATTATACTATTTCTACTCTGGTGAAATTGATGCCACTTCGGTGGTATCAGGCCCTAATGTTTTGAAATTTGAAGTCTCCTGATTGGGTCTCCATCTGCTGGGTTGGCTGTAGTGGAAGAAGTGTCAGTCCCTATTATACTATTTCTACTCTCGTGAAATTGATAGCACTTTGGTGTCGTCAGGCTCTAATTATTATCTAATTTTATTTGAAGACTCCTGATTGGGTCTATATCTGCTGGGTTGGCTGTAATGGAAGAAAAGTCACTCCCCATTATACTATTTCTACTCTTGTGAAATTGATTCCACTTTGGTGGTGTCAGGCCCTAATTTTTTTTAAATTTGATGACTCTTGATTGGGTCTCCATCTGCTGGGTTGACTGTAGTAAAAGAGATGTCACTCCCCATTATACTATTTCTACTCTGGTAAAAGTGATGCCACTTTGGTGGTGTCTGCCACTAATTGTTGGAAATGTGAACACTCCAGGCTGGGTCTACATCTGCTGGGCTGGCTGTAGTGGAAGAGATATCGCTCCCCATTATACTATTTCTACTCTGGTGAAATTGATGCCAATTTGGTGGTGTGTGCCATTAATTTTTGAAATGTGGAGAGTCCTGATTGGGTCTCTCCATCTGCTGGGTTGGCTGTAGTAGAAGACGCATAGGTCACTATTTCTACTCTGGTGAAATTGATGCCACATTGTTGGTATGTGCCGCTTATTTATGGAAATGTGTAGACTCTTGATTGGGTCTTCTTCATGTGTGTTGCCTGTAGCAGTAGGCCTCCAAGGCCTACAAGACTGGCAGGCCTCCACTTTCTTTGAGTCAACTACCTGTGTTACTGTCCTTACATTTTTCTGACAGTAGTAGTCTCCGAAGCTGATATTTGTTCCACCTGAGTGTGGCTGAACATCAAAGCAGGTCGAGCTGTTGCATGTGGTATCAGGGCTCCCAATACAGCATGCCTACACCGATGCCTCCCTCACCTCATATTAATTTGAATTTCAATTCAAACCTGTAAATGCTGACCCAGACCCAGAAGCCTCATGCATGGCTGATTGTTGCCATGCCATTCTAAAATGTGTACTGTGGATGAATTGAGGCCACTTTCCTGGTGTCTGCCCCTAATTTGATGTGTTTTGGCAGCTTTTGGGAATGTTTGAAGGTGTTGTGTATGCATTTGTTTTTGCCTTCCATTGACTCCTATGACATTTGGCTATGTTCGGTGAATATTCAACTAATAAATTGTTGAATATTGCAAAATTGGCAATTGTACTCCGAACCAAGCATTGAAATATTTGTTCATCTATACCCGTAGCGTCTCCATTTTTTATGACCTGGGACTGGGTCTTATTTTTTCCGTGTAGAGCTAACGTTTTTAATGATACCATTTTGGTGTAGAAACGATCTTTTGCTCGCCTGTTATTGCATTTTAATGCAATGTTGTGGCAACCAGAAAAACATAATTCTGGCGTTTTGATTTTTTTTCTCATTACACCGTTAACCATTCGGATTAATTCTTTTTAAATATCGATAGATAAGGCGATTCTGAACGCGGCGATACCAAACGTGTATTTTTTACATATCTTTAATTGTTTTATTTTGAATGGGGCAAATGGTAGTTGATTTGAACTTTTATATTTTTTTATTTTTTTAATATTTTTAAACACTTTTTTTTACTTTACAATTGCTTCAATAGTCTTCATGGGAGACTATAAGCTGCGATCATCCGATCGCTTGAGCTACACAGAGAAGGGCTTCAGCCCTGCTCTATGTAGCAGAAATGCTCACTGGTTATGAGCGCCGACCAATGGGCGGTGCTCATAGAAATCCGGCAATGACAATCACAGGGGTCTGCTGCAGACCACAGGTTGTCATGCCAACCCATCGGTGACCCGCAATCATGTGACACTGGTGCCAATAGGCCGGATTAGTGATGCGCTTCCGGCGTGAGCATGTTAAATGCCGCTGTCAGAGTTTGACATCCAACCGCAGCTGTTAGGGGCACATGTCAGCTGATGAAATGCAAAAAGTTGCTGTCTCATCGTCGGAACTCGCAGCATACAGGAGGAGCCAACGTTAGATGTAACTATACATCTAAGGTTGGAAAGGGGTTAATGGTTGGCTAGATATTCTCTTCCTGAAATTCTGTGCAATTTTGTGCTAAATATGATTTTGAGCTAAATTAGAAAATTGTGTTATTTTTAATTACCACTATATACTAATGTATTAAATTACACTGCACCTGGAAATTAGATTTTGAGTTGAAGTAGAAACTGAATTCTAAAAATTGCCTAGTTTCTACTATCTCAGAGATAGGCCGGAGTCACACTAGAGAGAAATACGGACGAGTGCAATGCGAGAAAATATCGCATTGCACTCGGACCAATGTTAATCTATGGGGCAGCTCCTATCATCCGATGTTTTCTCGCCCGTTTTATACGTTCGAGGGAAATCGCAGCATGCTGCGATATGCAGCGTATTACGGGTGAGACTCGCCAATGCAAGTCAATGGGTGCGTGGAAATAACGGATTACACACGGACCAGACGTGTGAGTTGCGAGAAAAACGCAACAGTTCTCCTGGTGACAGGAAATTCAATCATGGTTTCTCAGGAAGTTTTGACATGCAGATTAGCCTTGCACACTACACTCCTAACCAGGAAGCACGCCTCCACGGAGTAATCATGGCCAGAATTATAAATGTGTAAAATGCTGCTAGTGCTGGTGCAGGAAAGGCCAGTTTTGTGGGACCAACGCGACCCCCATTATGCGGACCGCTCCCGCAAGGAGGCAGCATGGAGATCTATATGCGCCCACATGGTCCCTGGTTATGAGGATCGCCCTCGTGTGGAGCAGCAAGAAATTAGTAAGTACATTTATGCAACTATTGTGTTCACTCTTACATCTAATGTTACAATGCAGGACAGCTTATGTGTGTCCTATATTACCCATATTGTATAGGATACACATTTGCTACATCACAGGCCACATACCACTGAGGCCTACATGTTCAAACACATCCAATCTGATCATTTGTATATATATATATTTTCCTTTTCAGTGAATGATGCTACTAGACAGTGGCGGAGTTGCCGGGACCAGTACCGGCGTGAACGCCAGCAATTAGGGAGGAGTGGGGAAAAAACGGAAATATGTTTATTATGACCGTTTGAATTTTCTTGCCCCCAGCATGGATCTTAGGCCGTAAGTGAATGCATTAAGGTAGACCTTAAACACATGTTCTACTTTCTCCATAACTGCTTTATTGTAATGTTCAATGTTTTATATCCAACAGAACGGAGTCAAACCTTACAGAAAGAGAGACGGCATCCGACTCCGAGGTCATCATTGACCCTGTCCGTGAAGGTGATGAAGTGGCTGGCCCATCTTCAGCACCCCCTGATACCAATCAGCCAGCAGCACCACCACCAGCAACATTTCAGGCAGCATCAGCATCCACTCAGGAGGCTAATCCTCAGGAGGAAGATGTGGTCCAGAGCAGCAGTCCCACAGTGCGGCTTGAAAGATCACCCCTGCCTTCTGGCAGACCAATTCGTGGACGCTGCAGAAGAGTAGTTTCCACTGTTAGCACTAGGATGCAAGTGGATACGGGTGTCCTGAATTATCTTTCCAGGGCTGCCCATGATGATGGGGAAGAGGCATTCTTTCGCAGCCTAGCACAATATTTGCGCCCGGTCCCGCGTTCCCTCAGATTATGTGCCCGAGGTGCTCTCCAGATAGAACTGGACGCTTGTGCCCACCCAATAATCCTCTGCCCATTTTTTATTTTTTAGAAAGGTGGCAGTTATCCCAATCAGACCATCTGCCGCTACAAGACCTTCCCCCACCAGCAGTCAGGGGAATTACAGTCCGCACCCCCTACCTTCCAGACACAGGCCACCCAAACTGAAGGGCAAATAACCTTTGGACACTTGCCTGAGTTCACTGCACCTGGCCAATATGGCCACTTGACCAGACACAATGTTGGAGGCTGGTCCCAACATGTGTCTGGTCGACATGGCCATATTGGGGGTTATGATGCCATGGCTAGCTCCCATAGCCAGGATGTGAGCCATCCATACCAGGCTCAACATTATTATGGAGCCGTACCACAGGACCAAACCTTGGGCCTGAATACAGCGTGGCCAAGTTCCCTAGCCGAGGGTGATAGGTTGCCCAACAGAGCAGACCACCTTCTACCCAAGGTGACCGTCCCCCTTCACCCCCACCCCCAACTTACCACAACCTATAATGAGGAAATGTTGTGGGGTGTTGTTGTATATTTGTGTGAAATGTTTGTAATTTTTGGATTACTTTGAAATAATGAGGCCTGAATTTTAGGCCGTTACAGCCATATGACTGAAATATGGCAGAAAAAATTGTGGTGCAATGAAAATATACATTTGCACTACAAAACAAGAAATGCGTGTCACGTTTTATTTCACCTATATTTTATTATCAACCTACAACTAAGGTTATGTTGTAAATATTTATATGATTCAAAGGGTAAACATTACCAAAACACTGTCACAAACTGCCATAAGTATTTACATAGACATCACATTCTCTTGCCAGGGAGTAGATCCCTCAGTGGAGACAAAATAATTAGTTAACAGTTCACGCACTGTTAGGCCTGAGGGCTGTCGACGTAGAGGCTGGACAGGTCTTCCATTAGTAGGATCAGGACTAACATCCTCAACCTCATCATCAACATTTGCTGGGCAATCAAGGTATCTTGTGAAATTATGCAGTACAACACACGCCTGTATCACCACATTAACATTGGCTTCACCAAGTTGAATTGCGGACTGGAGAACCCGCCATTTGGCACACAGAATACCAAAGGCACACTCAACAAGACAGCGTGCACGGGAAAGTCTAAAGTCAAAGATAGTGCGCCTGTGGTTGAGGGCTCTCCGTGGATAGGGCCTAATGACGTTCCGCGTCAACTGGAAAGCCTCATCTGCAACCATGACATAAGGCAAGGCTTCAATATTACTCCCTGGTAGGTAACGTGGGGGTGGGATGTTCAACTCATTATTGCGCAGCCACCAACCCATAATGGAAGAATTGAAGACTCGGAGTCTCCAGTTCTTCCATAGGCCCCAATATCGACAATTGCAGACCTGTACCTAGTGTCAACCAGGGCCAACAAAACTACGGAGAAGTATTGCTTATAATTGTAATATTGGGACCCTGAGTTCGGCGGCTTATGCACATGGATGTGCTTCCCATCCAGGGCTCCTAGACAGTTTGGAAACTGGCAGTTCTCCTGAAAACCACGCGCTATACGCATCCAATCTTCCATTTGCGGCTGAGGCATGACCAGGTGATGGAGTCGGGACCAAATTTCTGCGCATGTTGACTGCACAATCCCAGAGATGGTTGACTTGCCAAGTAAGAATTCTAAATGCAATGCTGCATATGACATCCCCGTGGAAAGAAATCTAAAGGGTAATGACAAAATATAAATAAGTCACCCACTTAAGTAAATGCTTATTGTTGTGAATGGGTTTGAGATGAGTTCTGAGCAGAGGCTCCCTCTGGTGGTTACAAGCGGTACTAGTGAAGATTGTGAGGACTGGGAATCAGGTGTTACTGACTGGTCTTATATAAGGGAGTCATTTTCCCATCAGGGTTGCCGGTGATCAATTGTTCTGGTCTGAATCCTTCATTCCAGTTTCCCTTGTAGCCTGCTGTGTCGTGTCTGCATCTCCTGCTACCAGATAAGAATTTTTCTTCTTTTGTGTTGTTGCTATATTTTTGCATTTTGTCCTGCACTTCTTTGGGGGCCTTCTGGGTCCCCTCCGGGGGCTTCTGCCTTCTCAGTTTAGTTCAGCCACTGAGTTTTGTTCTTTTGCTTTTTCCAGTTTTTTCAGTGGCTGCTGTTTTGATTTTGTTACACCAGAGAGCTAATTTAGGTGGTAGAGGTCGTGTGATCTCAGGTGATTTTGAAATTAGTAGAGTTGGTGTTTTTCAGGGTTTTCTGGGATTGCAGTAAGTACCCTTCCTGTCCTTTTCTATTTAGATAGTTTGGGCCCCAGCGTTTGCTCATTCTATTTTCTTTCTGTGTCAGTATTTCCTCTTGTCTAACCGCCATTACATGTTTGGGGGCTTTCTATTATCTTTGGGGTTCTGCTCCGGGGCAGATAGCTTTCCTATTTCTATCTTTAGGTGTAGTTAGTTTCTCAGGCTGTGACGAGGCGTCTAGGACCAACGTAGGAACGCTCCACGGCTGCCTCTAGTTGTGGTGGTTAGTCAGGGTACTGCAATCTCATAGATTCCAACTGCTCTGGTGCATTGCCTTTTTTACCTGCACTCCTCAGCTACCGAAACATAACAGTATCACCGGCCTAAAAATTGAAAATTGTATGGTACTCACAGAAGGGAAAAAATATTGTGATAGAAAAAAGGTTGTCAGAGTTGTCAGAGATATTTTTCTGTTTGTTGCATTTTTTTTTTTTTTTCCCTCTGTATCTCTGGGTGCTGGGGAGGATCTTTTCTCCCAATGGAGTTTGCACAGTTGTCTGGCCGTGTGGATCAGCTTGCCACTGAGGTTCGGAGTATTGCTATCTATCTTGCTGGGTTGCCTGTTGTGGAACCTAGGATCCCCATGCCAGATTTGTTTTTAGGGGATCGAGCTAAGTTTCAGAATTTCAAAAATAATTGTAAATTGTTTTTTGCCTTAAAATCTAAGTCCTCAGGAAACGCAGCGCAGCAGGTTAAAATTATCATCTCTCTCCTGCGCGGCGATCCTCAGGATTGGGCTTTTTCCCTGATACCTGGGGATCCTGTTTTGAGTGATGTTGATGCGTTTTTTCAGGCTTTGGGGTTATTGTACGAAGAGCCTAATGTCACTGATCAAGCTGAAAAAGCCTTGTTGGCATTAAATCAGGGGCTTGATGACGCTGAGTTATACTGTCAGAGATTCCGTAGGTGGGCAGTCCTGACCAAATGGAATGACGACGCTTTGGCGGCCCTTTTCCGGAAGGGTCTGTCGGATAATGTAAAGGATGTTATGGTGGGATTCCCTGTCCCCTCTGGTCTCAATGATTCTATGTCATTAGCGATTCAAATTGACAGACGTTTGCGTGAGCGGAGAAGTATGCGTGGAGTGGTGTTGCCTTGTGAGCCAGCTTCTGAGCCCATGCAGTGTGATGGAGTGGTGTCTGGGGCACAGCGTCATGAGTTTCGAAAGCGCAATAGGTTATGTTTCTACTGTGGTGATGCCTCTCATGCTA
Organism: Oophaga sylvatica; assembly: GCA_033576555.1. Taxonomy (NCBI): domain Eukaryota; kingdom Metazoa; phylum Chordata; class Amphibia; order Anura; family Dendrobatidae; genus Oophaga; species Oophaga sylvatica. The sequence continues at coordinate 279,574,245 of JARQOD010000002.1, read as the reverse complement.
TTTCAGTCTGCCCTAAGCGGGGAAGACGTTTTGCACGCTCAGTTGTCTTGGGTAGTGTTCAGACTAAGTTTTTATTAACTGTCACTCTGATATGCTCTCTGTCCTCATTTTCTGCTCAGGCTTTCGTTGATTCTGGAGCAGCTATTAACCTGATGGATTATGATTTTGCTAAACGTTGTGGGTTTCCCTTGATACCCCTACAGAAGTCTATTCCCTACTGGGGATCGATTCTACCCCTTTGGCTGAGAATAAACCCCAGTTTTCTACTCAGGTGATAATGAGGGTTGAACCTGATCACCAGGAGTGCTGCAAATTTTTGGTTCTATATAATTTGCATGACATTATCGTGCTGGGTTTCCCTTGGTTACAGTCTCATAATCCTGTTTTGGATTGGAAATCTGTGTCTGTAACCAGTTGGGGCTGCCAATGTGTTAATACCAACACTCCTGTTTTTTCTGACTCCCCCAAGCTCAGGATGTTCCTGACTTTTTGTTTGATTTTTCTGATGTGTTTAGCGAAAGTAAATCTGCATCCTTACCTCCCCATAGGAGCTATGACTGCGCTATTGAATTAGTGCCGGGTAGTAAATTCCCTAAAGGTCGCCTTTTTAACTTGTCTGTACCTGAACATGACGCTATGCGGTCTTATATCAAGGAATCATTGGAGAAGGGTCATATCAGACCATCCTCTTCACCCTTAGGTGCCGGTTTTTTCTTTGTGGCCAAAAAAGATGGTTCATTAAGGCCGTGTATTGATTATCGTCTCTTGAACAATATTACTGTGAAATATCAATACCCGTTACCCTTGATTTCTGACCTGTTTTCCAGGGTGAAAAACGCTACTTGGTTTACCAAGCTTGACCTCAGGGGGGCGTATAACCTTATTCGCATTAAGCACGGGGATGAATGGAAGACGGCATTCAATACCCCTGAAGGGCATTTTGAGTACCTAGTGATGCCCTTTGGGCTCACTAATGCCCCTTCCGTCTTCCAGTCCTTCATGAATGACATTTTCAGGGATTTTGTGGACAAATTTCTGATTGTTTATTTGGATGATATCTTGATTTTTTCTAATGACTGGGACTCTCATGTGAAACATGTTCGAACTGTATTCCAGATTTTGAGAGAGAATGCTCTGTATGTGAAGGGATCAAAGTGTCTTTTTGGCGTACAGAAGATCTCATTTCTGGGATTTATTTTGTCCCCATCTGTTATTGAAATGGACCCGGTCAAGGTTCAGGCCATCTGTGATTGGGTCCAACCTACTTCATTAAAGGCTCTTCAGAGATTTTTGGGTTTTGCCAATTTTTATCGTAAATTTATTGGTAATTTCTCGGTTATTGTTAAACCATTAACTGATTTGACCAGAAAGGGTTCTGATGTGGTGAATTGGCCTCCTGAGGCAGTCTCTGCATTTCAGGAACTTAAGCAGAGATTCACTTCTGCTCCTGTTCTACGGCAGCCTGATGTTTCTCTGCCATTTCAGGTGGAGGTTGATGCCTCTGAAATTGGGGCAGGTGCCGTTTTGTCCCAAAAAGATCCAGAGACCTCTAAAAGTAACCCTTGTGCCTTTTTCTCTCGAAGATTTTCTCCTACTGAACGTAATTATGACGTGGGTAATCGGGAGTTATTGGCCATGAAGTGGGCTTTTGAAGAGTGGAGACATTGGCTGGAGGGAGCCAAACATCAGGTGGTGGTCCTTACGGACCATAAGAATCTGGTCTATCTGGAATCTGCCAAGCGACTCAATCCTAGACAGGCCAGGTGGGCCTTGTTTTTCACACGTTTTAATTTTGTGGTTTCCTTTCTTCCTGGCACTAAGAATGTTAAGGCGGATTCCCTCTCGAGGAGTTTCCTTGCGGACTCTCCTGAGTTATCTGATCCTTCTGTTATTTTGAAAGAGGGTGTAGTTCTTTCCGCCATCTCGCCCAATTTGAGACTTGCTCTGGAGGGGTGTCAGGAGGATAGGCCCGAGCGCTGCCCTGTTGGAAAATTGTTTGTCCCGGACCAATGGAAAAGAGTGTGATGTCTGAGATTCATTGTTCCGCATTGGCTGGGCATCCCGGAATTTTTGGTACCAGAGACTTGGTTAGTCGGTCCTTTTGGTGGCCTACCTTGTCTCGCGATGTCAGGGAATTTGTGCAGTCCTGCGGGACTTGCTCTCGCTCCAAGCCTTGCTCTCGCTCTAGTGGTTTGTTGATGCCATTGCCTGTGCCCAAGAGACCATGGACCCATATCTCTATGGATTTCATTTCCGATCTTCCTGTTTCTCAGAGAATGACCACCATCTGGGTAATTTGTGATAGGTTTTCCAAAATGATACATCTTGTGCCATTACCTAAGTTGCCTTCCTCCTCTGAATTGGTGCCGTTGTTTCTTCAGCACGTGGTTCGTTTACACGGCATTCCTGAGAACATTGTGTCTGACAGAGGAGTCCAGTTTGTTTCCAGATTTTGGAGGACTTTTTGTTCTAAACTGGGTGTTCAATTGTCTTTCTCCTCGGCATTTCATCCTCAGACCAATGGTCAAACTGAGAGAACAAACCAGACATTAGAGACTTATCTAAGATGCTTTGTGTCTGCTGATCAGGATGACTGGGTCTCTTTTTTGCCTTTGGCTGAGTTTGCTCTTAATAATAGGGCTAGCTCTGCCACTTTGATGTCTCCGTTTTTCTGTAATTCTGGTTTTCACCCTCGATTTTCTTCGGGACAGACGGAGGCTTCTGTCTGTCCAGGTGTTGACTCTGTTGTTGAGCGTATGCAACAGATTTGGGACCAGGTAGTGGAGAGGTTGTCTCTCTCTCAGGAGAAGGCCCAGCGGTTTGCTAACGGGCATAGGACTGATGGTCCTCGGTTTAAAGTGGGGGACTTGGTCTGGTTGTCCTCAAAGAATATTCCTATGAGAGTAGCATCTCCTAAATTTAAGCCTAGGTTCATTGGACCTTATAAGATCATGGAGATTATTAATCCTGTTTCTTTTCGTTTGCTTCTTCCAGGGACATTTAAGATCCATAACGTGTTCCACAAGTCCTTGTTGAAGAGGTTTGTTGAGCCAGTGGTTCCTGCTACTGTGCCTCCTGACCCTGTTTTGGTTGAGGGCAATCTGGAGTATGTGGTTGAGAAAATATTGGATTCTCGTTTTTCTAGACGAAGACTCCAGTATTTGGTTAAATGGAGAGGTTATGGTCAGGAAGACAATTCTTGGGTGTTTGCTTCGGACATCCATGCTAGGAGACTTATCCGTGCGTATCATAGAACTCATCCTGACCGACCTGGTTGCTCAAATGAGGGTTCGGTGACCCCTCCTCAAGGGGGGGGGGTACTGTTGTGAATGGGTTTGAGATGAGTTCTGAGCAGAGGCTCCCTCTGGTGGTTACAAGCGGTACTAGTGAAGATTGTGAGGACTGGGAATCAGGTGTTACTGACTGGTCTTATATAAGGGAGTCATTTTCCCATCAGGGTTGCCGGTGATCAATTGTTCTGGTCTGAATCCTTCATTCCAGTTTCCCTTGTAGCCTGCTGTGTCGTGTCTGCATCTCCTGCTACCAGATAAGAATTTTTCTTCTTTTGTGTTGTTGCTATATTTTTGCATTTTGTCCTGCACTTCTTTGGGGGCCTTCTGGGTCCCCTCCGGGGGCTTCTGCCTTCTCAGTTTAGTTCAGCCACTGAGTTTTGTTCTTTTGCTTTTTCCAGTTTTTTCAGTGGCTGCTGTTTTAATTTTGTTACACCAGAGAGCTAATTTAGGTGGTAGAGGTCGTGTGATCTCAGGTGATTTTGAAATTAGTAGAGTTGGTGTTTTTCAGGGTTTTCTGGGATTGCAGTAAGTACCCTTCCTGTCCTTTTCTATTTAGATAGTTTGGGCCCCAGCGTTTGCTCATTCTATTTTCTTTCTGTGTCAGTATTTCCTCTTGTCTAACCGCCATTACATGTTTGGGGGCTTTCTATTATCTTTGGGGTTCTGCTCCGGGGCAGATAGCTTTCCTATTTCTATCTTTAGGTGTAGTTAGTTTCTCAGGCTGTGACGAGGCGTCTAGGACCAACGTAGGAACGCTCCACGGCTGCCTCTAGTTGTGGTGGTTAGTCAGGGTACTGCAATCTCATAGATTCCAACTGCTCTGGTGTATTGCCTTTTTTACCTGCACTCCTCAGCTACCGAAACATAACACTTATACATTGATGACACTTTGGCTCCATTAATAACAAACCTACGCACAAAAACAGACAAATGCAAGATGTGTGGTTTTTGGATCATATCCAAGGTTATATTGGATCAGAACACTTGTGGGGGGTGACACATAGAGCAATAGAGGTCTCAATAACAAAAAATTTAAGGGCAGGTCATACATAAATATGTCAATACATCATCAATATATCGGATGCATACATACCGTAACGTAAGGATCAGGCGCTCCTCGGCAGATATTGCTTTACGCATCCTTGTGTCCTGAAACGTTATCCCAGGGCGCACAATCTCCAGCAATATATCAAAAGTGCGAAGGGACATCCGACAATAAGAAAAAAACTTGTCGGGATTGCTACGCAGAGAAGCATAGAGACAGTGGAAATGTCCTTCACTGTCACGTTGCCTCAAAAGGGGATGAACCCAAAATCTTCTACGCCTCCTGGGATCCACAATCACTGGGTATGACTGACCAAAACATCGTGACAATACTCAGTTATACAACACACGCCTAGTTGTGTTAAAAGTAAGTGTGTCTCCCATATTTAGGACAAAGCACAACTCAGGCAACACAAGCACAGAGTGAAAGGGAAAGATTGGAGGGTGCCACCTGTTGAGGAGCCAATAAATAGGGTTAATCATGATTATTTAAATGTGTTTCAGGCCTAAAAACTGTTATTTGTCAGTTTTCCATGCTGCCGAGAAAATCTCGCCGTACGGAGTGCATACGGATGGCATACGGATGACACACGGATGTGTTCATGCGAGGAAATCGCATCCTCGCATTGCATACGGATTACATACGGATCACTTTTCTAGGAACTTCTCGGCGTATTACGGCCGTATAATACGGACCGAAATTTTATCGTTTAGTGTGACTCCGGCCATAATGTGACAAAAAAGATGTTCAGTGAGGGATGCTTTTATGGATATGCCTCCTTTCTTTGGTCTATATTAATTGGAATGACTCTGTTAATAAAGTAATCAAAATATTGAATATATCAAATCAGATACAATAGGTTTCTACATAGAAAGTTAATTGGGATCTAGTATAGTAAATTATCAAAATAAGAGAACTAAAATACAATTTCACTCATAAACCTTTACATGTAAATTACTGACTATAAATATATTTCAATATCACATATAAACAATAGTTATTATACATACATTTCTATAATTTTAGACATAAAAACTGCCCTTTTAACAATCTGAAAAAGAAAAAAAGGCTTAGCTCTCCAAACGATCAAACACAACTGCTTGATGCTTTTTCTCCTGTCCTGTACAGAGCTGTAAAGCGTATATCTTTTATCATTAGTCTCGTTTTTAAAAGTGTGTGCAGCATGTACTTTGTGCTTAAGCGGTGTTTGTACAGTATGTTTCCTATGTATTATTGTCATCTGTGCTGCTTATATGTTTTGCATTTGGGGCATGTACCTAATATGTAAGTGGTGTGTGTGCATTATGTGCATTACATATACAGGGGTTGGACAAAATAATGGAAACACCTGGAAACATCAACAAAAGTTAGTTTAATAAGGTGTAGGTCCACCTTTTGCGGCGATAACAGCCTCAATTCTCCGAGGTATGGATTCATACAAGGTGTGAATTGTTTCCAAAGGAATTTTAGCCCATTCTTCAGTTAAAACACACTCCAGTTCTTTGAGCGACGATGGCGGCGGAAATCGACGTCTAACTTGAATCTCTAAAATCGACCACAAATGCTCAATAATGTTGAGGTCTGGAGAATGTGGGCGACAGATGAGATGCTCAACTTCATTAGAATGTTCCTCGTGCCATGCTTTAACGATTCTAGCTGTATGAATTGGTGCATTATCATCCTGAAAGATGGCGTTCCCCACCGGGAACAGTGCTTGAACCATAGGATGCACTTGGTCGCCCAAAATGCCTAAATAATCACGGCTGTTAATTCTTCCATCAAGGGATATCATTGGCCTGGCGGATCTCCACAAAATAGCACCCCAGATCATCACAGAACCTCCGCCATGTTTTATGGTTGGGAGAAGGCAGTCTGGATGGGATGCTTCTTTCGGCTGTCTCCAAACGTACACGCGGCTTGAGGTCGGAACTAGGGTAAACAATGATTCGTCTGAGAATATCACATGTTTCCACTGCTCGAGGGACCAATTCTGGAGGGTTCTACACCACTCTAAACGCTTGGAAACATTTGTCATTGAGAGCAACGGTTTTGGAATTGCAGCTCTTCCGTGGAATCCAGATTTGTTCAGCTCCCGACGAACAGTTTTCGTGGAAACTGGGTTCTGTAGGTGTTCATTGAGCTCAGCAGTGATTTTCGAAGCCGGGGTCTTGCGATCCTCTCTCACAATTTGCTTTAGAGTCTGACGGTCTCTCTCAGTCAACTTCGACTTTCGGCCGGACCTGTGCTTTGCTGCGGACGTTTTTCCTTCTCTTTCAAACGCAGTCATTACTTTGGAGACAGTACCTCTTGACACGCCAATCATTCGGGCACTTTCGGTTACACTAGCGCCTGTAATGTATGTAGTACAGTTCATATAGCGTCTTGTGCTTGGGTGCGATGAAAACACAGGAGTCACAGGTTTGATATAGAAAAGTCCTGTATTACTTCATACAAGTTGGCAGAAATAGTCACACAGTTTGCAGACACAGAAACAGGAGACACAGCAGGCCAGAGTAATCCAAGCTCAGCAATCACTCTCCAATACAGATTCAGGATCTTCTACTCTGTTACCGTAAGTCCATGCAAACGTGGGTCTTTCAAAGAGCAGGGTTCAGAGTCCACAAGTGCTTCAGAGTTCCTCAGTAGGAATAGCTGGAGTACAAGGTCCAAGGCTTACAGGAGTCAAGTCACAGGTTCACTGCAGGCTAGATTCTGAAGCACTGATTGCTCAGCTGTGGCTGCTTAAGAAGCAAAGGAGAGAATCAGGGCGGGAACATGCAAGCTGGAAACTCCATTTTGACTGAGGGCAAGATAGCTGCAGCAAGACAGAAAGTAAAATGGCTGACGAACAAACTGAGTTTCAGGAATATATACATAGAACCTTACAGCGCCTGCCATACGAGCACCAACAGTTTGGCCTCTTTGAAAATCCGAGAGGTCTGCCATTGGTATCAGGTTCTCATCAATGTTCTTACAATTCTGCAAAACAAGCAGTTAATTTACATACACATCACATAACACAAATAATCAACTACAAAACATTACCATATGTCACGGTTTGCATGTTTATAACATGTTCGAAGATTATGATGCCATATCGTTAGGTATTTCCATTATTTTGTCCAACCCCTGTATGTGTTGTGTGCAACATGTCTCCTTTGCAGTGGCGTACCGTCAATAGTAGCAGACCACGCAGCTGCTATGGGGCCCGGACAGGTGAGGGGGCCCGCGACGGCAGCTGCGGTTTGGCAGCTGTGCTGACACAGTACTATCTCCTTTAATTAAATGTAAGCGCCGGCCACCGGCCGCTGTATACCCTTTTGAAGCTCCTCTTTCCTTGTTTCCTGGTCAGCAGTTGGCTGAAGTCTCTGGCAGGATTTGCATAAGAACGCCACGCCTCCTGGCAGCCAGAGAGCAGCACACGTGCATTGCAGGAAGCAGTAAGCAGAAAGCAGAAAACATTCATGAGCCTCTCTCACTCAGGAGAGGGACACACACACAAGACGGTGAGCCCGGCTGGCTGGGGACGGGGTGGATTTTTTTTTCCTTTTTTTTGGGGGAGGGACCCATTCAGACTTTTGCTATGGGGCCCCATGATATCTATGTACGCCCCTGCTCCTTTGTATAAGTGAAGAGTGCAGTATGTGTCCTATGTAAAATCAGACATGCCTATACAGTCATATGAAAAGCTACCGTATATACTCATGTATAAGCCGAGATTTTCAGCACCTTTTTTTGTGCTGAAAATGCCCCCTCGGCTTATACATGAGTCATAGGGCAGAAACCAGCGGGGGAGGGGATGCGGCGGCAGGAGCCGGTGGCTGGGGCATCATACTCACCCTCCCCGTGCCATCGCTGAACGTCCCTGCAATCCTGCGTTCTCCCCGGCTTCCTGCAGCTCTCCAGCACTGAGCGGTGACGTAATACCCGCTCATTAAGGTCATGTAATATGGACGCGACGCCACTCCCATGGGCGTGGCCTCCATATTCATGGCCTTAATGAGCGGTATTACGTCACCGCTCAGCGCTGGAGAGCTGCAGGAAGCCGGGGAGAGCTGCAGGAAGCCGGGGAGAACGCTAGATTGCCGGCCGGGACGTTCAGCGATGGCACGGGGAGGGTGAGTATGATGGAGGAGGATGGGGGAGCATGGAGGAGGAAAAGGGAGCATGGAGCAGGATGGGGGGAGGACAGAGAGCACGAGCAGAACGGGGGGAGGACGGAGAGCACTGGAGCAGAACGGGGGAGGACGGAGAGCATGGAGCAGGACGGGGGGAGAACGGAGAGCACGGAACAGAACGGGGGAGGACGGAGAGCACGGAGCAGGACGGGGGGGAGGACGGAGAGCACGGAACAGAACGGGGGAGGACGGAGAGCATGGAGCAGGACGGGGGAGGACGGAGAGCACGGAGCAGGACGGGGGGAGGACGGAGAGCACGGAGCAGGACGGGGGAGGACGGAGAGCACGGAGCAGGACAGGGGGAGGACGGAGAGCACGGAACAGAACGGGGAGGACGGAGAGCACGGAGCAGGACGGGGGTGGGCACAGAGGAGAATGGGGGAGTGCAGAGCTGGATGGGGAGCACGGAGCAGGACGGGGAGGATGGAAAGCACGAGCAGGACAGGATAATGGAGCAGGAGGAGGGAGCACAGAGGAGAATGGGGGAGCACAGAGCAGGACGGCAACTTATACACCCGGCTTATACGCGAGTCAATAAGTTTTCCAAGTTTTTTGTGGCAAAATTAGGGGGTCGGCTTATACACGGGTCGGCTTATACATGAGTATATACTGTAGGTACATTTCCTTTGAGTTCTATCATATTATATATAATAATATCATACATAATAAAAACATTGGCTAAGAGATGATCTTAGTGCATTGAACTGGGACAATGTCCTTGAAAATAAAAGTATACAAAGCAAATGAGACACTTTTATATGCATCCTGAAAAAGAACTGTGCAAAATATATTCCCCATGGGAATAAACAAGCTAGAAATACAAAAGAAAGTGTTAAGGAAATTAAAACAAGAGAGGAGTGATAAGGTATTAAATAATTATATAGAGAAAAATAAATTGTGAGAAAAAAAAAATAAAGGCAGCAAAGACTGATTGTACACTAAAGTAGACAAATCACAGGGCCCAGATGGCATACACTCACTCCCGAGCACTGCAGGAATTAAGTAATGTGATAGATAGACCAATTATTTCTATTATGTAAGGATTCCTTAATAACAGGATCTGCACTACACGACTAGCACATAAAAAATGTGGTGAAGCCTTTCTTTTTTGTTATTTTTAAGGGGAATTTTAGAAAAAGAGTAAATTTAAAATAATTGGTTTTTAAAAATTATGAATTAAAAGGGGGTTTATTTGGGGTTTATGGGGGGTTGGGAAATTTTTTAAGTTTTAATTTTAAAAGGTCATATTGTTCGCTGAAAGTAAAAAAATTTTAATTAAATAGTATTGGAAAAACCGGGAAAACAAAAATTAAAAACCTCTTTAAATTTTTAAAATTTAAGTTAAAAAAATTGAAAACGAAGAAAATATGGTTGGGTTAAAAAAATTTCCTTTGCAAAGAAAACTGGCAGCGTGGTAAAATTTGCAACTTCTTTGAACAAACCACAAAGTTTCTGCAAAATTTTTTTTACAGACGAGCCAAAAAGGGAAAATATTTGCCTAAATATACCCAGGCCACTTGGGTAAACAAACAAAGCCAATACCTACACAAGTATGGTTTTTATTTGGCGGTGGATTTTGGTTGAACTCTTTTTATTCCGTATTTTAGATAAAAACTTACTATCCAAAGCAAAAATTTAGCGAAACTTTTAGGGGGGCAATGACAAAAGACCCCAAAATCAAATTTTAAATTTGGGGCCGCCAAATTCCAACCCAATGCAAAAAAAACAGTGTTTCCCCAAAACCCTTTTTTTCCCGGCCAATTTTTTAATTTTGCCCCGTTTTTTTTTGAGGAAACTCGAAAATTTTTCAACGATCAGATTGTTTCGGGACTGTTTTTTAGATAATTTACTTTATGTTTGGTAAAATTTGGTCAATTACTTGCTTTATTTTGTTGAATTTTTTGGGAAATTTGGCAAAATTTGAAAACTTTGAAAAATTTTTAAAAATTTTGGGTTTTTAAAAAAAAAAGTATGTACACAAAAATTAAAAAAAATTTCCCTCATTTATTTACATTGCACAATTTTTTAAAAAAATTTTTTTTTTTCCGGTTATACTGGTTAAAATTTGCTCTTTTTCCAAAAATTTAAAAAATCTTTTTTTAGGGACCATATTGCATCTGAAGGGACTTTGGGGGGCTTTTGACAAAAAAACCCCAAAAAATGAACCATTCAAAATTTTGCATCCCCTGGGTTCATTTTTTTTCAAAAAAAATGCAAGTTTTTTGGAAATTTTCCACTAACGTGAAGTACAATATGCACAAAAAAAAAGTTCAGAATCCCAAAGCCCCGTTAAAGTTTTCCAATTAAGCCCATAAATGGACAGGGTCAGAATTTTAAAAAAGGGGCTTTCTTAAGTAAAAAACCCCCCTCGGGGGGAAAGGTTTAAGGAAAAGAAAAAGGGGAACTTGTTTCTGGGGAGAACGGACATAAGTGTGTATAACAAGGAGATGGAAATTTCAACAAACGTTTCAGAAGAAGAAAGTACCAGTTCCCCCGGCGTCACCAGGCAAAATCAGAAAAAAAATCGCACCGCCGGGGTTTTGGAGCCCCTGTAATAGGGAAAAATGTGTGGACCAAATTTTTTTGGTAGGAAAAGATTTTTTCCCCAATCAAATAAATCGTCATTAATGATCAAGCATGTTTGGGGCGGGCCTAGTGCATTTTACCCATACGCACTGGGCCGTATAGACATGGGGGAAAACCACCCAAAACAGGGGGGGTATTGTTTTTTTTTTTTATCGGGGGCCCAACTTTTATTTAAAAAGGGGTTACTAGTGGTGGAAACCCTTGAAAGAAAGTCAACCAAACAAATTGGTTACTACATCGGACAACAAAGCTACGGGGTTTCTTCTAACCCTACATAACGTAAGTGAAACCTGGTCTTAAGGGGGGGGAGGTTTTAGTAGGGGCCCCAAAAGGGGCCGATTATCAGAAGAGGAGGGTTAAATACACACTTGTTGTCAGGTTCCCCCGGGCCTTTGGGCCCCCCTTCTTAAACCCTTAGAGCCCTAGCTACCCTCTTACATATTACTTTTAAGGGAAAGACTTTGGCCACGTACCCTGACCCTAAATTCCCCCTCTTTTCCCTTCCCCCCCCACAAAAGGGGGAATATTTCGTATGGTATACACTAAACTAACAGGTACTATAAAAAGGGATAAAGGAATGTCCAAAATTTTAAAAAATGAAATTAAAAAAAAAGGGGGGAAAACCGATGAAAGGAAAGGAAAAAAAAAACCCAAAATAGGAGAAGTAGGAAAAACAGCGGATTTGCACAAACCAACCCCCAGCAAGTCTTAGAAATTCCCCAAAAAAACACCAAAACACTTGAAATGCAGAAGAAGCTATCTTTGGGTTTTCCCATTGGAGATCCATTTTATATAGGGGAAAGGGAGTGGTAACAGTGAAAAAACAAAAAAAAAAAGAAGAAGAACTTGCACCAAAATTTAAAAGAAGGTGAAGTGCTTATAGTCATGCGGGTAGGAGAAACGACGCAGGTCTTTGGCTCCCTCTTTATGGAACTTTTTTACAAGAAAAAGTTTTTGTAGAAATTTTCAAAAGTTTTATCGAAATTTTTTTTTCCAAGTGGGGCCTCTTGTGGGGAAAAGCCAGCTGTCTATCTTTATATCTATTTTTGTATTGCATTTTTAAAAAGTTTCTATTTTCTGCATATAAAACCCCTATAAAAAAACCCTGTTTTTTTTTTGTCTCCTCGCCCCCTGTTTTCCCCATTTGGTCCTGACCCCCTGTTTTTTCGACCTTTCTACAATTGGGCCCCTTCAAGCATGTGCATGCTGCTTTATCTGCATGCATAAACGATTAGCCTGCAAAAATGAGCCCATTGTGGGACAATGTGTAAAAATAAGGAATTTAAAAAAAAAAAATTTTAAAATTGTAAAAAATCAATATTTAATTAAACAATAAAAAAATTTTTTTTGAAAAAAATTAAATAAGAAAGTACAATTTTGGGATCCCCGTGCCCCCACCACCCACCCTATAAAACTTTTTCCCAGTTAAAACCCCTTTTTTGAATTCCAAAAAAAAGGAAAAAAAAATGCTTTATTTATTCATACCCCTGAAAAAAAAGTGGGGGAATTTTTAGGGTTAAAAAATATTTTTTACTTTTAATGATACTTTTTTTTTCTTGCTTCCATTTTTTTTTATTCAAAAAAAAAACTTTCCTTGTACGTGGGGATGTTCCATTTCCCCTTTTCCAAAGGGATTAAGTTTTTTCCTTTCTACGTGGCATTTAGCAAAACCCACTCTGGGGAATAGAGCCGGGATCCTACATTCCAAAAGTTTGCATCGCAAAATTACTTTATTTAAGGAATGGTGAAGGAAAAATGGAACCCAATCCAAAACGGGGAGTATACTATACAATTTTCCCAAAATGGGTATACTGTTTCTCTTTAATCCCCACTCCACCCGAAATGTAACTATTAACTTTTTCTTGAATTTAAAAAAAAGAACATTGCGGATTTGGGGCCTGCATACAGCCTCTAACATGCTCTGAGTTTAACCCTGTTTTCTGATCATTCTTTTAAAACGGTTTAAAAACCCTGCTTTTAATTCTATTTTGGGGTCGGAGGACATGGGTTTTTCGATAACCCCCCACATTGGGCCTGAAAAGTGGGGGGTGGCTTCTCCGCTACCCGCCCGCCCCCGTGGGCCTCTCCAGTGGTGCCCCCGGGGTGAACTCGAGGACTGATCACCCCCCCGAAACACGGTAATTGAGATTATTCTATAGTTTCCTTGCCTGGTGTCATCACCGTAGGCTGTTGGGTTGTCTATTTGGGTTGAGTGGGTGACCCCTTTGAGTGGGAGCCAGGCGTCCCCGCCCCGCTCCGCCACAATGTGGCCGAGTGACGTCGGTCCCTGGCGGCTCGTCGAACACCATTCCCCTCCTCCGGGACTGTACTCTTTCTGATAAGCTATTCTTGATGTAGATGTTTAAAAGGGGATGTGGGGCCAAAAACCAAGTTTAATACAAAGGGAAACGCACCCCAATCAGCCAGGAATCAAATGGGTATGGTCAAAGGTTCTGGCCCCCGATACCCACCCAACGAGACAAGTTATCACTCTGACAACAGACATTGGGAAATCGTAAAATAATCGAAAAGGGGGAACGGATGAAATGAGAATTTTGTGGGTGTGGTGAA